>QXEO01001032.1:526300-993158 GCA_007115705.1 Dactylis glomerata | reverse complement strand
TAACTTTTCTGAAACACAAAAACAGCAGAAAACAGGGAACTGGCACTGTGGCGACTTGTTAATAGGTTAGTTCCGGAAAATGCATAAAAGTGCCACGAAGTGTAACGAAAACTAATCAAATGGTGTAAAAAACAAGCATGGAGCATCAAAAATTATAGATACGTTGGAGACGTATCATGAAGCTGCTGCGATTGGCTGATAGTGATGGTCCATCAATGGCCTCTATGTATGGAGAACTAATTGGTGCAAAGAAGGCAATCATGGCTGTTGTTGAAAATTCAGAGAAAGATTATTTGGTTATCACAAAAGCCATGGATACCAAGATGAAAGGGAGGCTGGATTCTCCATTGCACATTGCAGCGTACATGTTGAATCCCATGTATAGTTATGCCGACTCAAGCATCTTCATGGATGTAGAAGTGGTGGCTGCTTTCATGGAGGTCATAGAGCATTTTATTATGATGATGATGAGAAGCAAAATATGTGCTTAACATTGATTTCAACAAGTTCAAAAAGAAGGAAGGCATGTTTGGCAAGGTGACTGCCACAAAAGCAATCAGCAATGCCAATTTTGATGCTGGTGAGTTTGTTCTCAAGGCAAAAAAATTATAAGTGCATTTCTGAAATTTTGATCTGATTGCATATTACTCACTTTTTGTCAAATTGCAGCTGACTGGTGGTCAACTTATGGATTACAAACACCTACCTTGCAACAAATGGCCATCAAGATACTCAACTTGACCACAAGTTCATCCAGATGTGAAAGAAACTGGAGCATTTTCAAAATGGTAACTAGGCTTCCATTTGCACTTGTAGTTAAATCTGAAAATTCTTGCTTCTAGGTTCTAACTAGTCTTCCATTTGCACTTTGTAGGTAGATGCAAAGAGGAGAAATAAACTAGATGTGTCCGTAGGGACAATCTTGTTTTATCCAATTCAATGGAAGAATGATTGATAAGAGGAAGAGGCTCTCCTCTTCTAGTGATGTTCTTCTTGGTGAAGATGCGTCCCGAACACAAGATTGGATATGTGAAGGTGCATACATCGATGAGGAGATTGATCCCATTACAGGGCTGTCATACAACATCATTGATGAAGCAATGGGCGCAACCGAAGCTATGGAGCCTCGTAGGAGTAAAAGAGTGAGAGAGCTCCATGAGGTTGAAGAGTTTGTTTCTGATGAAGACAATGAATCTGATCATGACATGGGCATGGATGATGACATAGACTATGAGTCCGACGATGATGGTGTGGTGTCAACCAAAGATGACGATGAGGAGGAGGATGTGATGCAGCCTTGAGCCATTTATCATCAACTAATAACCTATTTATTGTCATAAGACCTTATTTAGCTTGCTTCCTGGGATGTGGTGTTTGTGATTTGCTACTATGTGATGCGACTATGCGAGTTGTGAGAGGCTGAGAGCTTTTGTTCTTTGTGAACCTTACTATTTCTATTAAGCTATCTGTGATGTGAACCTATTTGATGGCTGGTTTATTTGACATGTTATTCCTGTCATTTATCTTCATATGTTTGATGCGACTATGCGTAGGGTTCAGCAAAATCAGATTGTCCAGGTAACAATTTTACCTCTTGCCTATGCTTTTTACATGCATATAATAGTATATTTTGGTATACTGCAAGCTAGGAACATTGGAGTGTGGGATAGTATGTAAAAAAACTAGAAATGTTTTCAGTTTTCCTAAATCCTAAACCGATAAATGGTGTACCGATAAAATCAGTTAACTGGCCGATTAGCCGATTAATCGTTTCTCCCAGGGTGCCCGACCAGTTACCAGTTAACGATATCCTGAACATTGCTCTCTGCTGATAAATATTTTGCTAAGATGAAGAGTATTGCTTCTGAACTTGCTGCCGCTGGAAAACCTCTTGATGATGATGAGCTTATGTACTATGTCCTCCATGGTCTCGGAAGTCACTATAATAATCTGTGCACTGCTGTTAATGCAAATCTTGGTACAACTCTGTCAGACTTGCTTGGACAGGTTCAGGCCTTCGATAAACAACACACAACAGAGGATCCTGGCTTCACTTCCTCAGCCACATCGCTCGACGTGATTCTCGTCCTCGCCAGGATGATCGTCGCCCTCGTCCAGATGATCGTCCTCGTTAGGATTATCGCCAGGATCGCCCTCGCTATGATGACCGTGGGCGTCAAGATTTTTGCCAAGATCATCGTTAGGATCGAGACCCGTCCTCGCTATGAAGATCGCCCCTGGTATGATGACCGTGGATGCCAAGACTACCGTGGCCGTCGCTTTGATGGTGGCTATCAAGATCGTCGTCGCGATGATGATCGTCCACGACGCTATGATGATGACTGATGCTACCGTGATGATGGGGGTCGTCGTCGTGATCGACAGCCCACCCCATATGTTAACACCACATGCCAGATCTGCAAGATTCATGGGCATTCAGCTAGTGATTGCTGGTGGCGTCATGATGATCGTGACCATGATGACGGAGATCGTGGAAACAAAGGTGCAACTTTGCCTCTTATGGCGTGGATAGCAACTGGTACTATGACACCGGCGCTACTGAACATCTTACTGGTCAACTGAACAAGCTCACTACACGTGATCATTATCAAGGTGAAGATCGTGTTCGTACAGCTGATGGTACAGCTATGCATATTAGTCATATTGGTTCATCAATTCTGCGCACTCCTCACAATTCTTTTCAGCTTCATGATGTTCTGCATGTTCCTAGTGTTTCTAAAAATCTCTTATCTGTCCACAAATTCACTCTTGACAATCATGTTTTCATTGAATTTCATCCTTTCTTCTTTTTAATTAAGGACCAAGCAATCCGCCGAGTACTGTTTAAAGGCCCCTGCCGTGGAGGTCTCTACCCCTTGATGCCAGTCTTCAATGAGTCCTCCAAGCATGCTTTCATCACAATAAAGACGTCTTCATCTACATGGCATCGTCGTTTAGGGCATCCTTCTTCGTTCGTGGTTCAACAAGTCCTTTGGAAGAATAAAATAGCTTACACCCCAGAAATTACCCCATATGTTTGTGATTCTTGCCAGCTAGCAAAGAGTCATCAGTTGCCATATCCTATTTCTACCAGTAGGTCTACTGTTCCTTTAGAACAAGTTTTCTCTGATGTATGGGGTCCAGCACCACTTTCTGTTGGGAAACATGCGTATTATGTAAGCTTTATTGATAATTTTAGCAAGTTTACTTGGATTTGTTTGCTTAAAAAGCATTCTCATGTTTATCAAGCTTTTCTCAATTTTCAACAGTATGTTGAGCGCAAATTTGATCGAAAAATCATAATTATCCAATCAGACTGGGGTGGTGAGTATGAAAAACTTCACTCTTTTTTCCAAAAGGCTGGTATATCTCATCATGTATCATGCCCTCATGCTCATCAACAAAATGGTTCAGCAGAAAGAAAACATCGTCACATTGTTGAAGTTGGTCTTGCTTTACTTGCCAACGCATCCATGCCGTTAAAATACTGGGATGAAGCCTTTCTCACAGGCACTTTTCTCATCAACCTTCTTCCCAGCAAAGTTATTGATCTTGAATCCCCAGCTGAACGTCTTCTTCATATCAAGCCGAACTATGATGCCTTGCGTGTGTTTGGGTGTGCTTGCTGGCCCAATCTCCGTCCCTACAACACTCGCAAACTTGCTTTTCGATCAAAACAGTGTGTGTTCCTTGGTTATAGTCCCCTTCATAAAGGTGTCAAGTGTCTTGATATATCCACTAGTCGCATCTACATCTCTCGTGATGTTGTCTTCGATGAAAATGTTTTTCCCTTCCATGCTCTTTATCCTAATGCCAGTGCTCTTCTCAAGAAAGAAATTCTCCTTTTACCTTCAAACAATTCTGTTGAGGATGCACATGATATTGATGAACATATGACTTCTATTGTACCTATTGTTTCTCCTAATGCTTCTCTACAGGAACCTATACAGATCATTGATAATATTGTACAAAATGATCCACAATTTTCACCTGAAAATACTCAAGAAGCTGACGAATCTGGCGCTGATTCTGAGCAAGATTTTGAGGAACATTCCTCTGACTACACCGATCCCGAGGCAGATTCTCCTGCCTCCTCCTCGGTCTCCTCGCCTGGCGCGCGCACTCCATCGCTGTCTCCCATGCGCGCGGGCTCGCCGTCCTCCTCACCGTCTGCGACGCGTGGCGGCCCGGGTCCTGCCGCCCCCGACAGCGCCTCTGGCGCATCTGCTCCTGCGCCTGGATCGTCTGTGGCGCCATCTAGTGCTGGTGCTGGTGTGTCACCGCCACCACCTTCTCCTCCCGGTCCTCCTACACGACTCCAACATGGTATTCGCAAGCCTAAATCATATACTGACGGCACCATTCGATATGGGTTACTTGTTTCTTCGGGAGAACCACGGAACTTATCTGATGCACTGGCTGATTCTAACTGGAAAATGGCCATGCAAGATGAATATGATGCTCTCATGACCAACAAAACATGGACTCTTGTTCCTTTTAGTGGTAACAAAAATGTGATTGACTGCAAGTGGGTTTATCGTATCAAACATCATGCTGATGGTACTGT
This sequence comes from Dactylis glomerata, assembly GCA_007115705.1. Classification (NCBI taxonomy): domain Eukaryota; kingdom Viridiplantae; phylum Streptophyta; class Magnoliopsida; order Poales; family Poaceae; genus Dactylis; species Dactylis glomerata. The sequence continues at coordinate 988,591 of QXEO01001032.1, read as the reverse complement.
TGATCATTACAAAGCATGCCTTGTGGCCAAGGATTTCAAGCAGAGGTATGGCATTGACTATGAAGATACTTTTAGTCCTGTTGTTAAAATTGCTACAATTAGAATTGTTCTTTCCATCTCTGTCTCTCGTGGTTGGAGCTTACGGCAGCTAGACGTCAATAACGCGTTTCTTCATGGTGTTCTTGAAGAGGAAGTGTATATGAAACAACCACCTGGTTTTGAAAATCCTAGTGCCCCTACTCATATTTGCAGACTTGATAAAGCTCTTTATGGACTTAAGTAGGGCCCCCGTGCATGGTATTCTCGGTTGAGTGCAAAACTGCATGATCTTGGTTTTCTTCCTTCCAAGGCTGATACCTCTCTGTTTCTTTATCAGAAGTCTGATGTCACTATATTTGTGTTCATCTATGTTGATGACATTATTGTTACAAGCTCTTCTGATCAGGCTATTGATATTCTTCTCAAAAATCTTGCTGCTCATTTTGCTATTAAAGATTTGGGAAATCTTCATTACTTTCTTGGTATTGAGGTTCAGAGAACTTTTGATGGGCTCTTACTTACACAAGAAAAATATGCTCATGATCTCCTTGCTAAAGTTGGCATGCTTGATTGTAAGGTTGCTCCCACGCCTCTGTCTCCATCGGAGCCACTATCTCTTCATGATGGTACATTACTTGGTCCTGATGATAGCTCTCAATATCGCAGTATAGTTGGTGCTCTCCAGTATCTTACTCTCACACGCCCTGATTTAGCATTCTCAGTTAACAAGGTTTGCCAATATCTTCATGCTCCTACTACTGCCCATTGGACTGCTGCCAAACGCATTCTCCGTTATGTGAAAGCTACATCTAATTTTGGTATTACTTTTCGCAAGTCTTCATCTACTCTTCTCAGTGCCTTCTCAGATGCAGATTGGGCTGGTTGTCTTGAGGACAGACGTTCTACAGGAGGGTTTGCTATATTTATTGGACCTAATCTGGTTTCCTGGAGTGCTCGCAAACAAGCCACTGTCTCTCGCTCAAGCACTGAGGCTGAATATAAAGCTTTGGCAAATGCTACTACTGAACTGATATGGGTTGAAGCTCTTCTCACAGAACTTGGTGTTCGTCTTCGAGTGAAACCTGTTCTGTGGTGTGACAACATTGGTGCTACCTATTTCTCTGCCAACCCGATTTTTCATGCTCGTACCCAGCACATTGAGATAGATTTTCATTTTGTCCGTGAAAGAGTGGCTGACAATCGCCTAGACATCAAGTTTATATCCTCCAAAGATCAGCTGGCTGATGGATTCACAAAACCTCTTCCTGTAAAGAGTTTAGATGAGTTTAAGCGTAATCTAAACCTCTCCCGTGGTTTAGATTAAGGGGGGTGTTAGTGTATGTAATATCGCATGTGTACGGTGTAAGGAGTAGTACTCCGACCGTACACATACATCTCACGTAAGCCATGTAGGGGGCGCTTCCCTGCCTATATAACATGCAACCGATGGCCCGAGAGGGTAGGCATCGTTCCACCAAAATTCACAAAGTTGACAGTAAGATGAGGTCAAAGCTTCTCCTCCTATGGTGGAGAGCATGGCACCTACACAACAACATCATCTTCGGTGACGGTAAATGTATTATCGAACATTCTGCTATTTTCCTTCAATCCTACTTGCCCTCCTTTACTAACACTAGCCTGTTAAAGGACGTGGTAGACCCAAAAGGAAAAAAGGCCACTTATTTTTCAGAGAGAACATGCAGATACTCAACCTAAGGAACCAGAGGAAAATTGGAAACCACCTCAAAGGGGCTGGACAAAACTGAACTTTGATGCCAGTTTCAGGGAAGACAGTAAGAGCATCTCCAGCCGTTTGGGCTCCCCAGGCCGAAATCCAGCGCTATTTAGCGCCGGATGGATGAAAAATTCGGCGTGGGGTGCCCATTTTCCCAGCGGCGAGCCCAGGGGAAAATTCGAATTCAAACAGAACTAGACGAAAAATGTTCAAACTTAGGCGAAATTTAGAGATATTTAATATATATAGGCGAGTTTTTACATATATAGGCCGAATTCGTAATATATTTGAATTCGGCCTAACCTAAACTAAAAACACGCGTTCTACATGCCGAAATGGCGGTAGAAACGCGTGTAGTCGCCATCGTCGTCGTCGCTGGAGCCGCCGTCGTTGTCCTGCGGTGGCGGCGCCTGCTGGCTGCTCTGGCCGGGGGTCCAACGGCTTGACCCCTGTCCAGCATCGCCGAAGCATGGCGGCGTAGGCCGGTATAGGTCTTCATCGCTGGAGTCCTCCAGCTTGACGACCGGCGCGCCTCTGGCGGGTTGTGCGGCAGCTTCGGCGCGGCGGCGCGCCTGCGCCAGGTCCAGCAGCCGCCGCCGCTGCTGCTCCGCCTGCTCCCTCTCCCAGTCCTGCCTGGACCAGGCGAGCGCCGCGTCCATCGGCATAGAGTTGTCGGCGGGGACGGGGTCGGCGACGGACTTGGCGATCGCCTCGCGGAGCGCCGCGTCCTCGGCCCGCGCGGCCTCTGCGTTGGCGAGGTCAGACACTGTGGCCGCTGCGTCCTCCTTCCTTAGCTTCCGCTTGCGGCCGCGCAGCGGTGGCGACGAGGTGCGCGCCCCCTCGCGGATGACAAGGGCGCCGCTGCTGTGCCTCGGTAGTGCGGACGGCGGCTCCTGCTTCACTGTCCTCGGCGTCGATGCCGACGACCATGATGCCAACCTCGACGCCGACCCAGAGGAGCGGGATGCCATCCGCCGTGGCATCCACGAGCTCCTGCGGCGGTCTGACATAGTCGGTGGCTGTGGCGGCGGCATCCCGAGGATGGGCAAGTTGCCGCGCTCGATGTGCGCGAGCACGGCCTCGAGGCTACGGCCCGTGAGCTCCACCAGCGGCGGCGGCCGGCAGCGTTGTTGTGCGCAGGAGGAGGGGGATAGTCATCGTACGAGGCTAGTTCGCGTTTGTACCTATGCCGGAAGAATGCCTTCCATGCCTGGTAGTTGTCCGGGTAGAAGCGCGGATCCGCGCGCTGCTCGTCGCTCATCATCTCCAGGACCTCGTCGATGGCGGCGTTGAGGGCGGCGCCCACTGGCGGCGGAGGGATTGGGACGCCCCCCGCGCTCAGGCGCCAGCCTCCGGGCGCGCAGAAGTCCGGCGGCGCCGGGTAGCCGGCCATGTAGAGCAGGCGGCCCTCCCACTGGTGCAGGGAGCGCCGACCGAAGCCATTGTTGGCCACGCCATCGTCAGAGCCGTAGTCCGCCATTGCTCGACAGGTTTCGCTGGAGAGTGGAATGGGGAGAAGGGGGTGAATGCGGCCAGACGCGCGGTAGGCCACGATAAATAGGCGGCATGCTTTTACAGCGCGCGAAAGACGATTCGCGGAAGACGACGATGCGCGGAAGATGATGCGATGAGGACGACGACCGCCCTTTCTCGCCGACAAGTCGGGGCCACCAGACACGCGGGAACTTTGCTCGGTGTTTCCCACGCATTTGTTTCGTCCGGAGTCCCCGAGCGCGCTCCGGGGGGTCGGGGATGGCCTGGGCTCGCCGGATGGATGAAGGTCCAAATCCGGACAAAAACGAGGAACCGGGGGCACAACTGAGCCGTTTTTCGCCGTCCGGATGAAAAAAAGGTTGTCGGGAGCCTCGTCGGATTCATGGCTGGAAATGCTCTAATAGTGGAGCATGGGGAGCGGTTCTTCGAGACGAAAATTGCGACACTGTCCTTTCTGCCTGGGGGAATATCTAACTCTGTACCAGCGCTGAAGTTGCAGAAGTTGTTGCAGGGCTGCAAGGAATTAAAGCTACCATACCAGATCGCTGGTATTGTTAAATCTCTTGACCTGGGATGCAAGGAATTAAAGCTCTTGACCTGGAGCTCCAAGGAACTGGAGCCTCTAAATCAGCTATATCGCTGGTATTGTTAAAGATACCAGATCGCTACTAGCCTGCTTTTCTTCTTACAGTATTAGCAAAGTTACAAGGAACAACAACCAGGTTGCTCACGAGCTAGCAAGGCTAGGAAATAGCGGCAGCCCGGTAAGCAGCTCGTTGTCCACGGCCCAGATGGCTACTCAGGTTTATTCTTCAAGCTATGTTGGGAAATCATAGCGGATGATCTCCTGCTGGCTCTGCACCATCTTTTCCTTGGCCACTGTCAAAACCTGGGGCACGTAAATTCCTCCATTATGGTCCTGCTTCCAAAATGTCAGGATCCTCTCGACATCAAGGATTACTGTCCGATAAGTCTCATCCACTGCTTCTCCAAAATATTCACCAAGCTGCTTGCCTTATGCCTAGCTCCTCTACTGCCAGATCTCATATCAAATGCACAAAATGCTTTCGTCGCTGGTCGAAGCATTCATGAAAACTTTAAACTAGTGCGCAACATGGCACGTTTCCTCCATCGGAAGAAGCTGACAGCAAAGGCATTTGACACTCTGTCGTGGGAATTTTTACTGGAAATGCTGCATTGCCGGGGCTTCGGTACTCGCTGGCGTTTCTGGATTTGCTACCTTCTGTCCACCGCAATGACCTCTGTTTGCATCAATGGAGAAAGAAGTAAATTCTTCTGTCTGGCCCGGGGAGTGAGGCAAGGTGATCCACTTTCCCCGGCCTTGCTCACTACCGGAAAAACGGTAGCTGCCATGCCACCAAACACTGTCGTGCGCAATCACACGGCAAAGATATCTTGTCTTAGGTCTAATCCACACATCAAATGCAGCAACAACAGATGAACATGCCGAACATGCCGCTCATCCAGCCACCGCCTGAGCAGAGCCCGATGACACCTCACACCGTCAACAATCCCAACATCATCCGGAACCTGACGCAGTTTCCATTTCCAGGTGAGTTCTCCTTCACTTGTGCCCAACGAGCTTATAAAAAATATCATGCTTAACAAAACCAGCTTCCCCAATCTTAGACTTTTCTATAGCATTAGTAAAAACAGTGTTCGAAACATTCATACTAACAACACTATTAGCATGCAAATTAAGCTCCAAAGGTTTTTCAATTTTCTCTTCAAACACTTCATATCTAAACTCAGGAAAAAAACTAAAGAACTCTTTATTTTCCATTAAGCCTAACTAGTGAAAATAAAAACAAGAAATAAAAAGATGTAATTGCAGAATCTAAAGGAAATAACTTCGAGCACTCACCAGCAATTAAAAGACTTAGTAGCCAAAGAATGTGAGTACCTTTTACCTTACCTCCCCGGCAACGGCGCCAGAAAAGAGCTTGATGTCTACGCACACATCTGTTCTTGTAGACAGTGTTGGGCCTCCAAGTGCAGAGGTTTGTAGAGCAGCAGCAAGTTTCCCTTAAGTGGATCACCCAAGGTTTATCGAACTCAGGGAGGAAGAGGTCAAAGCTATCCCTCTCAAACAACCCTGCAATTACGATACAGAAAGTCTCTTATGTCCCCAACACACCCAATACACTTGTCAGATGGATAGGTGCACTAGTTCGGCGAAGAGATAGTGAAATACAAGTGGTATAGATGATTATAAGTAGTAAATGCAATATGAAATAAAAATGGCAGCAAGCAAACAAGTAACAAAACAGCAAGTAAACGGTGTGCAAAGCTTGGAAACAAGGCCTAGGGATCATACTTTCACTAGTGGACACACTCCCAACAAATATAACATAATTGAACAAATAAATAACTTCTCTTCACTATGGTACTCTGAATTACTCTCCTATTGAATAACACTAATCATTGCGTAGTGGCTACAGAAGCACCCCTTAAAGTTCATCAAGTACTTGACAAACACCACTCATCGAGATATCCAAATCAAATCACAACTCAAGATAAATATAATTGCAACTTAGACCAAGTACTAACACGGTGCACACACTGTCAATATTACACCATGAAAGAAGGAATAGATCACTTCAATACTATCATAGTGATAATTATTCTCATAATCCATAAGAGATCACAATCGTAGCCTAGACCAAGTACCACCACGATGCACACACTGTCACCGTTACACCATGGCAGGAGGAATAGATTACTTTAATAACACCACTAGAGTACACATAATGATGAAGAGTAGCATCTACTTATTCAACATGATACAAAGCTCACGATCACATAAAGATCACATCATGGGAGAGAGAGGTGAACCACATAGCTACCGGTAGAGCCCTTAGCCCCGGGGGCGGACTACTCCCTCCTCAAAATAGGAGACAGCAAGGTTGATGGAGATGGCGGTGAGGTCGATGGAGACGGCGATGGAGACCGATGGAGATGGCTCCAGGGGCACTTCCCCGTCCCGGTAGGGTGCCGGAACAGAGACTTCTGTCCCCCGAAATTCATCGGCGGCGGCGGCGGAGCTACGGAACTGTTCTGAAAATTTCGTCGACTCCCCTAGGATTTTCCATCCCGAGGCTTTATATAGGCGAAGGGGCGTCGTCAGGGGGCTACCAGGGGCTCCTCACACATAGGGGGCGCCGCCAGGGGCTGGGCCGCGCCGCCCTAGTGTGAGGCTGGCCCCTGGCCCCCCTCCGGCTCTCTTTCGGTCCTCGTCCTTCGTCCGGGAAAAATAGGAGTTCTGGAACTTGTTTCGTCCAATTCCGAGAATATTTCCTGTGTAGCATTTCTGAAACACGAAAACAGCAAAAAATAGGGAACTGGCACTGTGGCATCTTGTCAATAGGTTAGTTCCGGAAATCGCATAAAAACGCCATGAAGTGTAACGAAACACAAGGCAAATGGTGTAAAAACAAGCATGGAGCATCAAAAATTATGGATACGTTTGAGACGTATCAATCTCCCATTCACTGCGCGCTTTTCTTGCTGAGGAGGGTACTCTTACTCAGTTCTCTTGTCCTGGTGCTCATGCTTAGAATGGCGTGGCTGAGCGTAAGCATCGTCACCTTCTTGAGACGGCCCGTGCGTTGATGATTGTTGCTTCTCTTCCGCCTCACTTTTGGGCTGAGGCTGTTTCCACTGCCACCTATCTCGTCAATATTCAACCCTCTGCTGCTATGCAGGGTGGTATTCCTCTCGAGCGCCTTTCTGGTTGTGCTCCTGATTACTCGGTGCTTTGTTTGTTCGGTTGCGTTTGCTATGTTCTTCTTGCCCCTTGTGAACGCACCAAACTGACCGCTCAGTCTGTTGAGTGTGTTTTTCTTGGATACAGTGATGAGCATAAGGGCTATCGGTGTTGGGACCCTGTTGGCCGTCGGATGCGCATTTCTCGTGATGTCACTTTTGATGAGTCGCGTCCCTTCTATCCTCGCCCCTCCTCCTCGGCCTTCTCGGTGGAGGATATATCCTTTCTCATGTTTCCTGACACACCACCCTCTGTTCCCATTGATCCTCCACCACGCCCCATTCTTGCCGATGTTTCCCCTTCCACACCGCCACCCTCCTCATCACCTAGCCATTCTCCTTCCTCTTCTCACCCTCCACCCACCTCACCGTTGTCTCCTTTTCCCTTCCATTATTCTCGTCGCTCTCATGTTCCAGATGCTTCTTCCGATGCTTCCTCCTCTGATGCGTCTTCTTCCTCTTATGAGATTCCCTCTCCTCTTCCTGCTCGTCAGCGTCGTCCACCTGATCGTTACTCTCCTAGTCAGTACGGTCTTTCTGTTGCCCTCGAGCCGACTTCTTATCGGGATGCTGAGCGTCATCCCGAATGGTAGCTTGCCATGCCTGAGGAGATTGCTGCGCTTGAGCGCACTGGCACTTGGGATCTTGTCTCTCCTCCTCCCGGTGTTCGTCCCATCACATGCAAGTGGGTCTACAAGATTAAGACTCACTCTGATGGATCTCTTGAGCGCTACAAAGCGCATCTTGTGGCTCGTGGCTTCCAGCAGGAGCAGGGCTGTGACTATGATGAGATCTTTGCCCCAGTGGCCCATATGACCACTGTGCGCACTCTTCTTGTTGTGGCCTCTGTTCGCCACTGGTCTGTGTCTCAGCTTGATGTTCAGAACGCATTTCTCAATGGTGAGTTGCGTGAGGAGATTTACATGCAGCCTCCTCCAGGGTACTCTATTCCTGATGGCATGGTTTGCCGTCTTCGGCGCTCTCTTTATGGCCTGAAACAGGTCCCTCACGCCTGGTTTGAGCGCTTCGCCTTTGTGGTGACTGCTGCTGGCTTCTCCCCTAGTGCTCACGATCCTGCGCTGTTTGTTCACATTTCTCCTCGTGGACGCACTCTTCTTCTCCTCTATGTTGACGATATGATCATCACTGGTGATGATTCTGAGTATATTGCCTTTGTTAAGGCCCATCTTCGTGACCAGTTTCTTATGACTGATCTTGGTCCTCTTCGCTACTTTCTTGGGATCGAGGTTTCCTCCACTTCTGATGGTTTTTCTGTCTCCCAGGAAAAGTATATCTAGGATCTTCTTGCTCGTGCTGCTCTTGGGGATGAGCGTACTGTTGAGACTCCCATGGAGCATGTCCAGCTTCGTGCTAGTGATGGTGATCCTCTTCCTGACCCGACACGTTATCGTCACCTTGTTGGGAGTCTTGTCTATCTTGCTGTCACTCGTCCTGACATTTCTTATCCTGTTCATATTCTGAGTCAGTTTGTCTCAGCTCCTACCACTGTTCACTATAGTCATCTCCTTCGTGTTCTGCGCTACCTTCGTGGCACGATCACTCGTCGTCTTTTCTTCCCTCTTTCCAGCTCTCTCCAGCTCCAGGCCTATTTGGATGCTACGTGGGCGAGTGATCCTATGGATCGCCATTCGCTTTCTGCTTACTGTGTGTTTCTTGGTGGTTCGCTCATTGCCTGGAAGACGAAGAAACAGACCGCAGTTTCCCGTTCGAGTGTAGAGGCTGAGTTGCGAGTATTATGAGCAGTTTGTCGCATATAATTTATTTACCATGAAATTTTCTGCTGCCTACGATAAATCAAACATTTACCATGGGCCTGACATTTTGCTTATTGCAAACCACATAGCCTACGCCTGTAATTGTGCTACTATTTCATCAGTATCTTTGTCGCGCTAGCTGCTTCTTTGTGCATGTTGGGAGTATGATGTATACTAGCACATTACCCATGCGTTGCTACGGGTAGACCTAACAAACACCCATCAAATGTAAAACCTATCATTTCTTATACTTCTCATTGACTCTCAATTTTAAACATATTCACATCTTACTTCGAAATTAAATATTGGTTTAGCTATGGAGTGAGAATTTGTAGCTCGTAGGCCCCAGTGAATTTTGAAAAAAAATATTATACTTTTGAGTTATGAAAAATCACAAAACAAAATCTATGGATGCTGACATATGCGTTATATATTTATGCCAACTTTTGGTGAAAAAGAATTTTTATTTTGCAAAAACATAACATATTTTTCTATGAAAACTGTAGTATCCATAGTGGATGTGCATACCTACTTATATATTTTTCCGTTTATTCTTTTGGAAACCTAAAAATACAGTTTTAAATTCAGAAAAAAAGAGCACTGAAACTCATGTACAGCTAACACTTTCGGTCATCTATGTTCATAGAAAACAATTGGTTCAGTTACACTCATGGAAAAAGTAATGGCTACAGCACCAATTGAAGTCCTACAGCGAACAATAAAGTCTCTCAATCTCTGTTCCTCTCTCTGCTATCTCCTCCCTGTGACCCTGTCTCACGCACAAGCTGGTAGGAAAGTATCAATGGCTGAATCCTGCCTCACACAACTATAGCAGGCAGCCCTCTAATACCAATCGATCTCTGAAGCCCTCCTGATCTCTCTCAATTCACCACACATTTGCCTTTAATTTGTTCTCTCTTAATCTCCCAACCTCCCAGTTTCTCACCCTTCATGGAGCGTAAGCCCTCCTCTACCAACACCACCAGACGGTCGCCCCTCATGTTTCCCTCACCTGCACCTGCATGCACCTCCCCTTCATTTGTATCTCTGGCGTAGTGAAGCAGCACGGCGGCGTTTTTCCACCTAGCTAGCACCCCACAGGAGCAACAACGGCTGATGGAAATAATAGATCAATCAATCTTAGAGCTAGCTAGCTTGTCACAGCGAGTCGTAACACATGCTCCTCATATGCTGCCAACACAGCGAGCTCCGGCAGGGGAGGCCAGTTCCAACGAGGCGGCTGACTGGCGCGACGCTCGGAGGACACCCACCCTGCATCCCGATGGCCGACGGCAGTGGCAGCTGGCACACGCAGGAGAGGCAAAGGGAGCTGACAGAGAATCCTGGCTCGTCTACTTCCTCACGCTGGCAATTTATCGATCCGGCCTCGGGAGACTTGGGAAGAGGCCACGCCACCCTCCCCCATGGCGTCAATCTGCCCGATGCGTGGCAGTATGTTTGGTGTTCGTCGACGCCTCGTGACCTAACGCCTGCAGGCTGTGGCGGGCTTTGGCGCCGAAGCTCACCGATGGGGGATTCTGAAAGGGGACTGGACGCGAGGAGCCGCCGCAGGGTCGGTCGGCTGCGGTGGCCGGAGCTCCATGCGAGGGAGGAAGGGGCACGGGGGCGTCAGCGGCGGGGAGCGCTCGCTACGTGTGTGGCGCGCAGGCCTCGTCGAGGAGGAGCGGATTCTTCCCTGAATCAACCTGGGGTGTGTCACATCTTCGCCTCGTCCACGAGGAGCAACGGGGAGGAGCGGCCGGCCCTGTGTTCTCATCGAGAGAGGAGGGGGGACAAGTGGGCGAGGGATATATTGAGGAAATTGAACCGGTAATATCACTTCACGGTGGCATAGACCCGTAAATTGTTTCAAGTTAAGGGGCAATTTCTGAACGACGTACTTACCAACCACCGACCCCAATATTATTCTCAAAATTTTGGGAAGACAAAAGGAAAAACTTGCCTTCACAATGAGCGAATCGTATGCGTTGCTACGGAACCACTTCAATTCAAATGGACATTTTATATGTTTAGATTTGTATGACGTCGATCAAATCCAAATGGCATGGAGGCTTTGATTGACCTATCTTCTGTAAAATCAGATAACATCAATTCCATATGTGTAACTGTGTGTGCGTACATTCATACATAGTGTTCTTAGTTCAAACCTTTGCTCTTTAATAATAATATATTTCACGACAAGCTATATTACTAAAAAACGGTAAACAGTTTCTCATGCACAACCTGTTTTATTTGAAAAATAGTCACCCACGGGTGCTGAACATGGTGAAGTTGCAGGCACTAAGTACATATGCACTTCTTGTGGATACTTGAGATTCAGGACTACCGATAGAAACTTGAGATTCAACGCGATGGCGAATGCCCAGGATATGGACTGCGCGCCGAATCAGCTCGTCAACCGCATTTTCAGTTTTTTTTTTTTTTTTGCTTGGGAAATAGCATTTTCGGTTAACTTGTGGTGCAGACCAAACTTCACCTCTGATACATCTTCGAAGCTGAGATTCTTTAGGAGGTCCTGTCTAAATTTATGGAGATGCAAGGCATGCAATATAGCTGCTCCTCTTGGCAGGCAAGCACGCTTGGCTGATTTAAATGTTTTGGTAGTATGTCTATGGATTAGGTTGCTGCTGCCTCATTTTCGTGATCTTCATTCTGATGGAAGAAATTGCTTTCAATATAAACATGGTTAAGTGTCCTCCGAATTGTTTTAGCACTCCGATGTCTTGGGAGATGAAAAAGTGCTATCAGCCCAGCAAAGTTGAACCCTTTCAGTACCAAGCAACTGAACCGAACTAAGCATACAGATCGAATACTGATCTCCTTATCACCGATTTACTGTCCCTAGCGCTAACCTGCAGTATGCCGTGTAGGGCTCTGGAGACGCTGGCCGTGCGCCTGACAAGTGATGACTCGGCTAGGCGGCCAGCTACTCCTTCTGTCCGGCATGTCCGCTGCGTCCACCTCTGATGCCGACAGGACCACGGCCGCTGACGGCTGCCCACCTCTTTTTCCGGCCGCCGGAGGTCGTCGCTCTTCTTCCAGCAGCCGGACGCCGGGGCCTCCTTTCCTCGCCGTTGTCGTTGAGGAGCACGGCCAGCGTGCCTTCAGGGACCTCGCCTCGCCGCCGCAGCACAAGGAGTTCAGAGAGCCAGGGGCTTGCGGGGCAGGACTCGGTAGGACCAGGCGGAGGCCTGAGACTGCTCCTTTGATATATCCGCAGACCGCAGGCAACCGCCTCGTCGCCCTCCGGGACGGACCCGGCTGCCTCCGCCTCCGCCTCTTCTCGCAACAGCGGTGTTGCTGGCCTCGTATAGATTTCGCGTCGGCGATCGATTGACCTTGACGCTGCAGGCTCATCACTATCGCTGGCTTTGGAGCTTTCGGCGAGTGTGAGCGGTTGTTGTTCACTCACTGTGCCCGTAATCGATCGCATCACTGGTACGTACAAGGCGTATGCTCGTTCTTGCTGAACTCGCAAGACGTAATATGTAGGAAGACGTTAGGCTCGAGCGCTCTGCTCTGCGACGGCGAGAGGTGAGAGTTGACAGCACGGGCAGAGATGTTTTCCAGGAGATCAACTGAAAAGGAGGAAATCGAAGAGTCCTGATTCGCCCCCAGCTTCCGCTTCCCCGGTCCGCCGTTGCTCCTCCCCCTTTCTTGCCAGCTGATCCCTGCAGCCCAGCAACACAACCACTCCTCCTCCCTTCTTCGCCTCCCCCTCGTCCGCGCCTCTCTCTCCCCGGCGTGGGTCGTGCATATGTGAATCGGGGAGACGGCACCGCTCTGCCTCACCTCCCTGCAAGTGGAGGGCGACGTACCACGGTCGGACCTCCGCCGCCCCTGCTGCTTCCCGTAGCCCGCCTCAACCACGGATCCCCGCCTCCTTCATTTTCTCGCGGTGGTCGCAGCCGCCTCCCTACGTGAGCGCAGCCGCCGGCGAGGGGTGAGGAGAGAGGAGAAGGGGATCAGAAAGATGATGTGGTCACGGACTGCGGAATTATTTCCTGATTTCCTAAGGGGGCATTTTGCAAAATGACCACGACGTACATACGACCGTAATAATATTGCAATCGATCGGTAGGTCGGTAGGTACGTCGCTCCTAAATTACCATACAACTTTACACAATTTACGGTGATATGCCACCGCCAAGTGAAATACCCGTCCCCTGGTTTCTCTCCCAGCCTGCCCGACTCTGCCTACCGCGATCATGGAAAAAATCCGCCGAACTGGCCTCAGCGCTGGCCTCCCCCGCGGCCGGCCATGGAGCCTCTCCCGCTGCCGGACCAGCACCGCACCCCGCCGCCGGAACAAGAAAACGCCGGTAGATTCCGGATTTCATTCCACGCCTCGGCCACCAAGAGGCGTCCCGCGTCGCCACCTAAAGGGCACCCGCACCGCCGCCTGGCTGGTCCCCGGACATCCGCCTGTAGGGTCTGCACACCGCAGGCCGGCCTTCTTCCGGCAAGCCCCAGCCCCGCCGCTATTTCTTCAAGATGCTCCAGCGCCGCTGTGTCGAATACCTGGAGTTACTGCCGACTGGGTCATCGTCCGCCCAGGCTCCAATCCTCCATGTTCGCTGCCGATCCAGCACCCAGGTCGGTCGCCCGCCGGCCCAACTCCCAGGTTGGTGAAAATGGCTACAATTAATCCTTTTTGGAAAGTTCAACACAAAATAAACCAGATCTGCAAAAATTTCACAATCTGACCCTTTTTGCATGGCGCCATGGGGTACGGCGCCATGGGGTACGGCGCCATGGTCTTGCATGACGCCGAAAACTGCAACAAAGTCATGGCGCCATGCGATATAACCATGGCGCCTTGGAGTTGGGCACCGTGCAAAAGGATCAGATTGTGAAATTTTTACAGATCCGGTTTATTTTGTATTCAAGTTTCAGAAAAGCGTCAATTTGAGTCACTTTTACCCCAGGTTGCCGCCGCGTGGCTTCCTTCCGCACCGCAGTAAGCCGACTAGCTCTTCACAGGCCAACGCCGCATGCAACAGCCGGCCTCGTTAGTCCGCTCGGGTCAACGCCCAGCGCCTCCACATGCTTGCCCCTTCGAGCAGTGCAAGAGCCAGCCACGTGCTCTGTTTCTGGTCTCGTTTTCGTCCGACCGAGCAACAGCAGCTAGCATCGGTGTACACAAGCGCTACAGCTCCATTTCATACCCTTGTAGTATAAACCAGCACTACATCACAACACACGTTTTTGCTAATCCAGATACTAGCATTGATGCAAGCTCACGAGATATGTGCAGGTTGGGAAGGGAGACAGCTATTCAGTAATCATAGGAAACCACTTTGCGATGCCTCCAGTACTTCACGGTATGGTACGAAGATTTTTAAGGTAGATAATGCTTTTATGTACAAAAATATGGCCTCAATACATACATACTGCAAGAAAAATCTCTATAATATGATATATAGCTAAATGCCCGCGTGTTGCCGCTAAATTAAAAGAATATTTTACCATATATAAAATAATTTCTTACATGATTCTTAAATGAGAAGACTTGTGGTTTTTTATTACATGGTGACAAATTTCTTCTTACATTTCTCTAACCCTTGTCTTGCATTTCTCGGAAGTCGACACCAATTTACATATTTTATGTTTTCTTCAATCAATACGAAATTTATATTTCTTGAATGGGTTGATGTCTAAAGTGCATACCGACGATCAACTATAAACTATTCAGAAGGGCCACGTACTATCTGGAAACAAATCGACATTCAGAACACACGCAAATAGGAATCATGAGCATAATTAACGGAACTCTACACTACAACTCAAACTGCACATTGAGATCTTTTGACGGAATAGATCATCGTTGAAAACAACATCACCACAAACATATATTGCTACGAACAATCTCGCCAGCAACCTTGCTAGGCCTGACGTATAACGTCAAGATGCTTGCTGAGGTCCAGCTGAATAGAACAGATCGAGGAACTCCGAAGAGCAACGCAGAATGGCGACGGTGATGGGTGGGCAGCATGGTGGGCGCTACAGAGATTGTGGGCATCATGGCGGCCATCTGCAGGGTGTTGTACCACAACAAAAAGAGCAGAGAACTGAGCTGAGCGGCATGGAGTCAGACTGCCGCAACGCCGGCTTCTGCTGCTACTGGGCTGCCCGTGCGGAGGCGGCGGCGGGACAAGCTTCTCGAAGTTTACGGGGTGGAGGAATAGGCGGACCGGAGAAGTCCGAGCTGGTGGCCGCCCCGTGTCCGTGGTTGTTCATCGATTGAGCAGGGATGGAAACTCGGGGACTCAGTCGAGGGAGGGAGGTTGGAGGGCGCCTAGGCGTGTGCAGCGCAAGAGGATGACGGGGAAGGTGAACTGGTTGAGGCACGAGACATTGCTCAGCAAGGTGCGGTAGGCGGCCAGAGCGCAGCCCAGGAGGCCCCCGTCGGGGAAGATCCGGATCACAGGGTTGTGGAGGAGCGCATCCCGGATGCCGGCAGCCGAGCGCAGCGTCCAGCTGCAGCGTGGGATCAGCGACATCGTGCTGCAAAAACCCCTCCTCAGCCTTCAAACTGCCGTTGGAGGTCACCGTCACCGTTCCGCGAGCTCGACCAGTAGGCCCCACGTTGGGGGAACGAAGGACGCCGAGGCGGGCGTCGGGTGCCTACCGGCTGTCGCTGCTGCGTAGGGATTGAGGGAACCTAGGACGCCGATTGGAGATGGCCTCCCCCACACCTTCGATTGGAGATGGCCCTCCCCCATGGCGAGAGCAGCGAGCGGCGGCCAAGATTGGGGATTTTCTTTTTGTGTGCCAACATAGAACCAGTGCGTATCTTTCAGCGAACAAGAAAACGTTTCAGGCGCTCGAGTAAGGAAACGTATGTTGGGTGGACTCAAAGCGTATTTGCGAGCCACGGACCATACCTCTAGCAATATTATTAGTAAAGATATAGCCCATGTACAAGAGAGGGGTAGGAAGTGAAAGGCCGGACTTTATCCCTACAAGGTCTTGATGCTTTTCATAATGAGATGAAATAACTTTGTGATAGTCTGTACAGTTTGTCGGTTTCGCAGCAACGCGCGGGCATTCGGCTAGTATTTGTGTAGATTGCTGGCTAACAGCGCCAAGTGCAGATGATCAATTTCACCAACGTGTTACTAGCTAGTTCCATGGCCCAGCGAAGCAGCACTAGGTTGACATGGTCCCTTTGCACAGCAGCACATGTGTTCTCATTAACATATCCCATGGACGCGGTTAAAATTTGCCGATGGCCGGTTCTCCGCATGTGTTACTACTTACTAACCCCGTATGCCACAAGGTAGTTTGTGTATTATTTACAACACCCATGTCAAGGTTGTGTATAGATAACTCTCTCGATCGGGAAAGGTCGGCCACAAGGCGATTAGGTAATTAACTTTATACTATGCGCGCGATATATTCAACTGGAAGAAATATTCCTAGGTTAGCTTCATCGTCATGCATGACAGTGACATACGAAGCCGTGTAATTTCTCTATCGTGGAAATTGAACGATTCAATTGACGCAACATACGGCTATTTAGTAGGCGCACTCAACCTACTCGTTTAAGTTAATGACTATTTCTACCTGGCCTTACGCTTTTGCTGACTATTTCACAAGTCCACCTACTCTTTCTGCTGCTATATATACATAGCGTTTCTGAAGCCAACTCACACAACCTTACTACAAAGCCACAATCACCTACGTTGAGCAAGCACTCAAAATGGCCGCCTCGTCCTACCTTCTTTTCATCGCTCTTCTTGGGTTGGCCTCATGGCAGGCTATCGCTTCTGATCCGAGCCCTCTCCAGGACTTCTGTGTTGCAGATAACAGCTCACATGGTATGCATTTTAAACACAGTGAGATGATTAAGTACCTTTGAGCTTTGATCATATGTATAGTTGTTAATAGGATATGATGAAAATTAATTCAAGTTACAAATTATTAAATCATTCTGCTCACCTGATGCATGTTTTCCAATTACAGTTCTTGTTAACGGATTCGTCTGCAAAGACACAAAAGATGTGAAAGCTGAAGACTTCTTCTTGGCTGCAAAACTCGACATGCCGAGAGACACCAAAACAAACAAGGTTGGCTCCAATGTCACCTTGATCAATGTGATGCGGATTCCTGGCCTAAACACACTTGGCATCTCCTTGGCGCGCATCGATTACGCACCCTTGGGTGAGAACCCACCCCACACCCATCCACGTGCCACTGAGATCCTAACCGTGCTTGAAGGAACCCTCTATGTCGGCTTTGTCACATCGAACCCAAACAACACATTATTGTCAAAGGTACTCAACAAGGGTGACGTGTTTGTGTTCCCAGAAGGACTCATCCACTTTCAGTTCAACCCCAACCCCTACAAACCAGCGGTGGCAATTGCTGCACTTAGCAGTCAAAACCCTGGGGCTATCACTATTGCTAATGCCGTATTTGGATCAAAACCTATGATCTCAGATGATGTTCTCGCCAAGGCCTTTCAGGTGGAGAAGAAGACCGTGGACTGGCTTCAAGCTCAATTCTGGGCCGACAACCAGAATTAGTGAAATCTTGCATCGAGTACCTTGAAAATGATGTTCTACTATGTCATAATACACAGTTGTCGTATTTGGTAGCTTGCAGAATAAATTCATGTAATGTTGTATTGTTTTTGGGTCAAATAAAATGTTATCACATTATTGTACAAATGAAATGTTATCACATTATTGTAGAAATACTGCAAAAAATAATTTGTTTTCAGCTTCAACTAATGTTCAGTCATTCATAGAATTGTCGGAGTGAATGGTGAGAATGAATTGTATAATGGTTACCAAATAAATGATAATTGACGTCCCTGTCCTTCAGGTGGTCAACCTCAAGGAAGACTTCAACCATTCTTGTTCATGTCCATTTTATGATGATGAATTGATGATACCTCATCAAAGACGGTTTTTATGAACTGGTAAGACGTCTCAGTAAACCATTTCGAATCAAGAAAACCCCCTCACCCCCTGCCACCTAGCCATGTGCGCCACCATTGGGCAGCAGACTCTCCGGCTCTCCCCCAACCCCCTCCCATGTCCACATCCTTTACCCTCGTATCGACCTCCTAGGGCGGCTCAGCGGATATAATCTCACCAGCCCCCCCCCCCCAAGCAGCATTTTAATAGATGAGAGCGCAGGGCAGTGCCATTGTTTGGCGCCGTGGCGGTGTTGACGGAAGGAAGGCCTGGCGAGGCTTATATGGATCTCATCCTTTAAAATGGGACGAAGATACGAGATAAGTGGCGGCGCCTAGAGCGTTTCCATGTGGTGCGCGCTGAATGCGCACTAGTCTCTCGTCATAGCTTGGGTGACTTGGTGATGCCCCCTGATCTAGCTGGTGGGGCATTATTGTGAGTTTTGAGCTAAAGACCCTCATGTCATGATCTTCCCATTATCGAGTTTATAGGAGTAGTGGCTTTGGCTTGTTTGATGTATGCTCTTGCTAGATGTTTGTTGAATAAAATAACAAAGGTTGTATACATAATTTCCATACAGAGGCTGGCGTCTCAGCCCATTATTTCAAAAAAGTTGCGGTAATGTTTCAGTGGTAGCAGCGACAATACGCTGTCTTGTGTATTCGATTGGATTCAGGGCCAAAATCGAGACCGATTCCACTCTCGATAATGAGTGCTTTCAAGCAAAACCATTGACACACTTGGGGATGTTAAATATTTTACTGAACATAGGAAAGATATATCACCCTCCTTGCCACTGACAAAGCTGAATACTTACTGAATAACCAAATTTAATTTCTAGTACATAAGACACATATCTGAATGTTTATGCAAAAAACTGATGGGTATCACCTGAGTACCTTTAGTCAGAACCGACTATCTTCAACCTACTGCCACAGGCTCTGATTTCGAACTGCAAAGACTAACACAAACGGTTTTTAGTCAGGAACCACATGCGAAAGACTGCAGCTTAGTTGGTTTAATAAAATAAACTCTTGCTTTAACTTCATGGTAGATAGTTCTTACGTAGAATACCTGGACCATTGTATGTTTTTCGTGTTGGTAATAACAATCAGAAGTAGAGATGATTTTTTCGAAAAGAGAAGTAGAGATGATAAATTTCAATTACACAAATATCAGAATGATGACAGATCACATCCATCTGACTTGCTTTGTTTCCGTCCATCGGAAATGAAGGGAATAATTGTTTTTCCCTCACCTCCTTTTTTTAACATATACACAGATCACCACGTAGCAAGATATACGATAAACAAATTAAGTACTGAAGTTCTACTAGATATTTTTAGCCATATAAATAATTAAATATAGCTTGGGAGGATATATAATGGATGCTGTGAAGTATCTAGTCCATATTCTTGTCAAGTGTAATAAAAAAGGATAAGAACTTTGTCAAGTAAGTGCAACCCGAGAAGAAAACTAATTTCCAGTGATAGTTTTCCAAGAACAAAATAAGGGTCAAAGCATATTTTTGGTATGGGTGAATTTTTGTATTGTAGCATTGTACCTCAAAATACATAGTTTATGGTCTTCATTACGAAGGGTTATGGAGCGATCTCGGCCCATTATGTGTTTGAGTTTAGGGGGAGGAGGTATACAGAAGCAAAAAACCTATTAATCAATATATGCACACTTCTTCTTGAGTACTCGCAAGGAATTGTATGTAGCTTCTTTCGTAGCAAAGTCACATGTGATGATATGTTGTGAAAAAATCAATAAGAAATGGTTGTTTATGAGTTAGCTTACACTTCTACGATTGTACCTGCTCTCCTGCTCCGAGTGATATGTAAGGTTGTCCACATAGTAGGTAAAGATCTAGACAATGCTCCAAAAAATTGCTGACCAAGTAAGATATTTGAAATTATCACACCTGATAAAATCATTTAGATGTGTTAGGTGCAAAAGTGAGATAGTAAGCTAAGGCCAACTTGAATTACTCATGCATATGCATTCGCATTAACTTGAACTCTTCTTGCCCACACCTTCCGTGATAATATTGTGGCGACTTGGTAGAGAAGGAAAATATTTTTTTTTAGAAATGGGGTGTCCCCGGCGACTTGGTAGAGAAGGAAAATATGAAGTAAGTAATAAGTATACTCAGTCGTCAGATAACCTTGTTACTCGGTTCACACATACCTTACTTGGTAGCCTTCGTTAGCAAGAAAGAACCATATCTGCTACCTTAGCCTTAATTCTAAGTGTCGCTTAGACATAGTCAAATGAAACTTGAAAAGTTGATGAAACATAGTTTAATCAGCACAGGCAGAGACTAGTTCCATTCGTTGGGTGGTTCTACTAGACTCCTTCTGCTGCAGCTCATATGTTCACACTAACGCACTACTTGCTGCAGCTATATAAGCAGTCATCCCCTGCTTATTTGAAGCATCAACCACCTTCAAACACACAAGCAGCAACACAAGAGAAACAACAACAGAAAAGCAAAAACCAAATGGCCTCCTCTTCTTTCTTCATTGTCTTCGCTGCTCTTCTTGCGTTGGTCTCATGGCAGGCCATAGCCTCCGATCCTAGCCCACTCATAGACTTCTGTGTCGTGGATAAGAATTCCCCAGGTATTATTTAATTCATGATTTCTCCGCAAGTAATTACCAAATATATATGTTGAAACTAGTCTCTGGAGATTATAAGCAAATGTAACATAATACAGAAAAATCCATGCTTACAGTTAACATCTCCTATGCATGCAGTGCTTGTCAATGGATTCGTTTGCAAGAACCCGAAGGATGTCAATGCAGATGACTTCTTCAAGGCAGCCAACCTTGACAAGCCTAGGATGACCAACAAGGTTGGATCCAACGTCACCTTGATCAACGTCATGCAGAACTCGCCCGTATCGACTATGCACCCTTAGGCCAGAACCCACCACACACGCATCCTCGTGCCACTGAGATCTTGACGGTGCTTGAGGGGACATTGTATGTTGGCTTTGTCACGTCCAATCCGGAAAACAAGTTCCTCTCCAAGGTGCTCAACAAAGGAGATGTGTTTGTGTTCCCCGTGGAGCTCATCCACTTCCAATTCAACCCCAACCCACACAAGCCAGCGGTTGCAATTGCTGCACTCAGTAGCCAGAACCCAGGGGCTATCACCATTGCCAATGCAGTGTTTGGATCAAAGCCGCCGATCTCAGATGATGTTCTTGCCAAGGCGTTTCAGGTGGAGAAGAACACAATAGACTGGCTGCAAGCTCAGTTCTGGGAGAACAACCACTACTAAGTCAGACTTCGGTTGACCTTTATGGGGGGATCTATGTTTGCTGCGTGCAAAGAGATGGCTTTAGTTTCTGCCTTTATATGCATCTTAAGCTATAAATAAATGCTTGACATTGTCATGCTAGTGTACGTGTCTATGAGTTTGAATGTATTTCCACCTTTTGAATAATTAATAATGTTGTGTTTTGTCAGACTCGTATCACATGCTACCTCTGTGTCTCTTCTTTTCCGACAACAAGTCAAAACCCAAGACTTTATTCCCTTCTTTGAGAGCAAAATTAACTTCATTCGTAATTCAGTAGAAGTTTGACATTGATGGTTGTACATCTGATGTGATGCTACAAATATAGTTTTTGTATACCATACATTTGAACGAAGTACAATGTTCATAATTAATTATGCCCAATTGAAAGTAAATTTTTGTATTCATATGTTTCATTCATCATGACATTATTAACATTCATTGTGCATTATATTTGTATTTACGTTTGTTGTTCTCATTGCTCCCCAATCTTATTCCCTCTTGGAACAACTTCTAGGGTTGTAATGTAAGGGAAGTGTCTAAATATCACTAATAATGTACGAAAATCCACTATTTTACTCAGAGCCAAGGTCAAGCACAGTGTGTTCCAATAATATTGGTCATGAATATAGAGAGTGGTGCTACAAAAAATAGAAGGATGTATGATGTTCTCTGTTAGTTATTCCACATATAGTGTAATTTCGTAATCATGAGTTCTTCAATTACGACTCTTTTGCCCATCGGTGTGCAATGTATATCTATTTACATGGCACTTCTCTTTTGTTTTAACTGCTTCCTACTCCAATTCTTTCTGGTTTCAGACTTCGGTTTTTACTACTCCCTCCGTCAAAGATGTTATTACATCCAATATAATCATAAAAGAGATGCAATAACATCTTATATTAAGGTACGGAGGCCGGAGGGAGTACCAAAATTATCCAAACGAAAAACAAAACAGCAGCGCTATCTATCTCAAAGTGGAGAGCATCTAGGAATTCAAACAAAATGGAGGCTCGGAATTTGGAATTTTTTTTTGACCGTGAACAGCACTACTATCATCCCAGGTCTGCATATCGCTAGACCGCGCTACCCTTTGCTAGGTGTAACTCAGCTAGGTCAGCTCTGATTAGCCCAGCCAACTCCTGGGGGTTTAACTACTTGTGATCGAATATTCTTCGTCCCCGCTCCTTCCAAATATGCCAGACGGTGTAAACTGACAAAGCGACCTCTCTTTTCTTCGTCTCGTCCATTTTGCCACGCCGGAGCTTATTCCACCATGTACTCACCATGCTGCAGGTGGCCGCAATGCGGACGGCCTTGGGATTCGTTGTTGCAAACTGAGCCCAGACCTCCTTGGTGTACGGGCAATGCAAAGCTAAGTGCTTGGCCGTTTTGAGCTCTTGATCACAGAGGCTGCATTCGTCGTCGTGCGCTAAACCTCTTGCACGTAGCCTCTCCGCAGTCCACTTCCTGTTCTGGAGAAACAACCAAAGGAAGAACTGCACCTTGCCGTCCACGCGGATCTTCCACACCTACTCCAGGTGAGGTTTGCTGATTCTTCCAATGAACTAAACTTCATATGCAAACCTCGCTGAGTACTTGCCATCCGTTGTTAGGTTCCAAACAATGCTGTCCCTTCGATGAGGCTGCAGGTTGATGCGCTGCAGCTTAGTCCAGAGAGTTATGAATTGCAGGACCTGGTCTTCATTAGCTATGCGTTGCAAACCACCCATCCAACGCCCTCTGTCCAAGGCCTGCTTTACCGTGAGCTTCTTCCTTGCCGCTAAATGGAAGCAAAGCGGTGCGATATCTTTCGGTGCCTGCCGATCTAGCCACCTATCTGTCCAGAATCGTGTTGTTTCTCCGCTGTGTACTGTAATTGTTGTGCAAGCTGCAAAAAGGTTTCTGTCGCTTTCATCACAGGGGGTTTCAGTTCCAATCCAGGGGCGGTCATGGTCCGTCCATCTGATCCATTCCCAACGCAGCCGGAGAGCTCTACTATATGCTTCCATGTCCTTGATGCCAAGCCCTCCATATCTGACTGGTGCACAGATTTTTTTCCAGCTCACCAAGCATTTTCCTCTAGAGACTTTGTCTTCTTCAGGTGCCCAAAGGAAGGAGCGTCTCAAGGTGTTGAATCTTTTCAGCAGCCAAGGATCCGGCTTGAACATGGTTAAGAAGTATGTTGCGGTTGCCGTGATGACACTATTAATCAAAGTTACTCGTCCTTTGTGGTTTAGGAATTTCCCTTTCCACCCTTTGAGGCGACCCATTGCTCTGTCCACCAGAGGCTGAACCTCGACTCTCCGTGGTTTCTTGTATCCCAGCGGCAGCCCCAGATACTTGCAAGGCAGAGATCCTTGCGAGCCCCCAAACTCCTGTAGGATTGTGAGCACCTCATTGTCATCACATGCCACGGCATAAGCCACACATTTTTCGATGTTGGTGCAAAGACCAGAAGCACTGCCGAAAAGCTGCAGGAGGTGCTGAATGGCAGTAATATCCTCCTTCGACGGATTCACAAAGAGAGCAGCATCATCAGCATAGAAGCTGGCTCGGATTCTTGCAATCCTGGGCTGCAGAGGCGATATGATGTGATGCTCTGTTGCACTCTCGAAGAGCTTTTGCAGCGGCTCCATTGCTAAGATAAAGAGCATGGGGGATAGCGGATCTCCCTGCCTCAGGCCCCTCCTGTGACTGAAAGCCTTTCCCAAAGAGCCATTTAGCATGATCCTTGAAGATGAAGAAGCAAGAATAATGGATATCAGGTCACGCCATCTCTATCCAAAGCCCATCCTTGTCAAAACTTGGAGAAGAAAACCCCACTTCAAGGAGTCAAATGCTTTAGCAATGTCTAGCTTCAGGAAGATCAAGGGGGACTTTATTTTATGTGCCTTCCTGATCACATTCTTGACATACAAGAAATTATCTTGTAAAGATCTTCCTTTGATGAATGCACTTTGCCCCGCAGACACAAGATGCTTGAGCTCTGGGGCCAATCTGTTGGCCAGCAGTTTGCAAAGAATTTTAGCTGCACTATGCATCAAACTCACAGGCCTGTAGTCTCTTGCATCAACAGGCTCAATTTTCTTGGGCAGGAGGACAATGGAAGCAGTATTCAGTAGGTTCCAGTGCTTCCCTTTTAGGCAATGCATTAAATTCATGGCTTTGCCAAAAGAATGAACTCTAGCATAAAGCACTGTTCATACTCATACAGGAGCGCATTCAAGCTCTACATACTGCATCCATCAGACAATTCAAGCTCTGGAGGGTGCAGGGGACCAACGAGGCAGCGACCTGCCATGAGTCGGCCCTGGAGGTATGTGGCGCCGAGTGAGAAAAGAGGCCAGATGGGAAGCCGGGTATGGTGAGGAGGCGAGAAGGGTGCGGCTGTAGCCAAATTCAGGATGGGCGGTGGGCAACTCGAAAATATAGTGGAAGCCTGACACCACCCATAATACACATTATCTCTTAGCACCGTGTACAAGGGTATGGTAGATATTAAGAATTTAAGATACAATCACCCCAATGCTCCACCCAGGACTATCTCTTAGCCATGTCACGTTAGGCAAATAAACTTATGTGACACTATAACTAATGAAGAAGAGAGGGATATCGTGTTGAGAATACGGCTCTTAGCCCGTCCCTCTATGCGAAGCAATTAATGTCGAAGACCACTCATAATACGGCTCTTAGCTTGTCCTTCTTGAAGAGGTAAAAAATTTCCTCGAATAAAAGATGCGATGAATGGTGAAGTATTTTGTTCCCGTAGTTACCGTAGGAGAGCCCTACAATAAGGTAGTAATATTTTTGTCCAATGGAGTATGTTTTTCCCCAAGAAGGTAGTCGCCATTTAAGAACTAATGTTAAATAATTACTATCGAATAATTACTACTGGAAAATTCCGTAAAAAATAATGTAAAAAAATACCTTCAAAGACCTAGTGGTGGACCCCAATTGCAGAGGGTGCAAACACTGTAGATTCGCGCTACTGTAAACATTTACAATGCCCCACGCGCCAAGGTCGCGCTACTCCCGGTGGACTCAATATAGGTAGTTATGTGTCCATGGCTCCATGACCCAAAATTTGGTAACGCCAAACTAGTTTGGAAGCCTAACCGAATTTATGCCTAGGCTTCTCCAGAAAAAAGGGCAGCTTCGTGAAGAAGCTCAAAAAAACAAACTAGGTCTAAGCCTGCTGTAGTAGGAGGGGGAAGGTATGGGTATGTTGGTGAATAAGCCAAGAATGCCCTACGGCTAGGTAGAGTAGGAAGTTGTCCAGATTACGACTTCAGCAAGCATGCATGCTAAGATGTTTGAATTGTCATCGCCTTTGCTGGTCCATAGGTGCGAACGCGTGCGTTGCTTCTGCACACCGCGGCATCGCGGAAATAACCCTTCAGTTTGACGTATAGATCGTCTAAATTAAATGATGCAAAATGACAGTTTGGTAGCCTTTGTTGACAAACAAAATACTACTTTTTCCCCTTTAACAGCGGTAATTTCATTTCGATATAAGACGCCCCGAAGTTCTACAGATTATAGATAAATTTATGGATGCAACTATGCTTAACTCAAGCCTGCAAATTCGGTCCAAAACCCGACTTCTCCTTTTCTGCAGAAAACAAGAAGTCCGGACTCATATTGCAGCAAGTTTTGGCTTTCGTTTCATAGGTCGCTTTGACTGGTTGACAAGGGATGTTGCTGGTATGGTTTGTGTTAGCTGTCGCTTACTCTTCTAGTTCATTAATCTTGTCATCTCCGTACATGTTTTCTCTGTTAAACGACTGCCATTTTCATCGGTACTACTTTAATTAGCAAGGCGACGTAACCATTTTTGATTCATTCTATTGATATGTGCTGTTTAGTCCATGTAGTAGGTTTGATCTAAGCAATGCTCCACAGTGGCGGACCTAGCCAAGTAAAAGATGGCAAATTATTTTATCTGATAAGATCGATGACAAGTGTTTGGTGCAAAATAATGATGGTAAGAGCAACATGTGATTTCATTTTTCTCAGGCATGAAATCATCTTGTCGGCGACAGTGACGCGTGGTGAGTCTGATGACTTATCGTGTAACCACCGTGCATGCATTGTGGAGACTTGGTAGATTAGAGATGGTCAATCTCTAATAATACCAACTACTATGGACCCAGTCGTCTGATGCAGGAAAGAACGTTACCTTACTTCTTAAAAAAGGTGTGCCTTAGATATACTCATTCCGAACTTGAAAAGCTGATGCAAAATAATATAATCAGCACATTCTAGTAGCCAGAGACCATTTCCAGTTCTACTGGACTCCTTCCTTCCGTTGCTCATACTGCCTTTTGCACCTATATAAGCATCCATCCCGGGCAGCTTCAAACATCAAGCCCCCACAAACACACAAGCATCAACACAAGAGAAGGAGAACCAGAAAGCCTAAATCAAAATGGCATCCTCTACGTCCTTCCTTGTCCTCGCTGCTTTTCTTGCGTTGCTCTCATGGCAGGCCGCAGCTTCTGATCCTAGCCCACTACAAGATTTCTGCGTTGTCGATAAGAACTCCCCAGGTATTATGTACTTCATGATTTTTATGTCATATTATTGCCAAATATACATGTTGAAACTACTCTCTGGACATTATAATCATGTCCAAATAGCACTGTAATATCCATACTTACAATTTACATCTCCAATGCATGCAGTTCTTGTCAATGGGTTTGTTTGCAAAAACCCGATGGACGTCAATGCAGATGACTTCTTCAAGGCAGCCAACCTTGACAAGCCTAGAATGACCAACAAGGTTGGATCGAATGTCACCTTGATCAACGTCATGCAGATCGGTGGCCTCAACACTCTAGGCATCTCACTGGCCCGCATCGACTATGCACCCTTAGGCCAAAACCCACCACACACGCACCCTCGTGCCACCGAGATCTTGACGGTGCTTGAGGGGACATTGTATGTTGGCTTTGTCACGTCCAATCCGGAAAACAAGTTCCTCTCCAAGATGCTTAACAAAGGAGATGTGTTTGTGTTCCCCGTGGGTCTCATCCACTTCCAATTCAACCCCAACCCGCACAAGCCGGCAGTTGCAATTGCTGCACTCAGTAGCCAAAACCCAGGGGCTATCACCATTGCAAATGCGGTTTTTGGATCGAAGCCACCAATCTCAGATGATGTTCTTGCCAAGGCGTTTCAGGTGGAGAAGAATACAATAGACTGGCTGCAGGCTCAGTTCTGGGAGAACAACCACTACTAAGTCATACATTGGTTGACCTTTTTAAGGGATCTATGTTTGTTGCGTGCGAAGAGATGGTTTTAGCTTCTGCCTTTATATGCATCTTAAGCTATAAATAAATGTTGACACATATGTAATGCTAGTGTATGTGCCATGTATTCTAACCTTTTCTATAATTAATAATGTTGGGTTTTGTCATAGTCGTATCATATGCTATCCTCGTGTCTCTTGTTTCCCGACAATAAGTCAAAACCCATGAATTTACTTCCCTTCTCTGAGAGCAAAATTATCTTCATTACTAATTCATTATGAGTTTGAAGTTGATGGTTGTACATCTGATGTGATGGTACATTTATAGTTTTTGTATACCATACATGTGAAGAAGTTTTATGTTCACAATTGATCATGCCCCCATTGAAAGCACAATTTCTTATTTATATATTTCATTCATGATGACATTATTAGCATTCATTGTGCATTTATATTTCTATTTATGTGTCATATGCTGTTCTCACTGACTCCCAATCTCATTCCTTCTTGGAGCAACTTCTAGGATTGTAATGTAAGCGAAGTGTCTGAGTATAACTAATAATGTATCAAAACCAGCTATTTTTCTCAGAGCCAGGGTCAAGGATAGTGCGTTCTCTGCTAGTTATGCCACATATAGTGTAATTTCAAATTCATGAGTTGTTAATTTATGACTTTTTAGTCCTTCGGTGTGCAGTGTATATCTATTTACATGGCACTTCTCTTTTAATTCCACTGCTCGCTACTCCAATTCTTTCTGGTAACTTATATGGTTACAATATGAGTGGATCCGAACGGATATCATTGATCATGCATGTACCAAAATCCAGGATCAAACACGACGAGGACCCATAGTAATTTAGAAAATCATATAAAATCAATGAGTGGCCAAGTCTGTGGGGAATTTAAATTGCTACACATGTAATGTGAACTACTCTGGTGCAGGAGTTGATGCCTAGCTATACGAGATGCAGGTTCATAACCTTAAAATTTGCTGTAGAAAATGTAGGGTTTGCTGGCAGGACAGAAATCACTACCATTTATCAATTTTTAACTACTCCCTCTGTCCTACTGTTATATAAGATGTTATTGCATCCAATATGCTCGTATATGGGATGTAATAACATCTCGTATTAAGGGATGGAGGGAGTACTGAAACTTTCCAAACTAAATACGAAAACAGCAGAGCTATCTTTCCCAAAGTGTAGAGCACCTAGATACTCAAACAAAATGGAGGCTCGGATTTAGAAAAACTTATTAAGGAATTGTTTTGTGGTAAGGGGGAATATTAAAACTATAACAACATCTCAGACCAGGAAAAGCTGTTGGCTTTGTCAAAAGAATGAACTCTAGTAGAAGTAGAACGCACTGTTTATACTCATACAGGTGCGCATTCAAGGTCTACATACTGCATCCATCAGACAAATCAAGCTCTGGAGGGTGAAGGAAAACCAACGCGACCCGCCATGAGTCGGCCCTCGAGAAGAGGAACACATGGGTAAGCAGCGCCGAGTGCAGAAAAGAGGCCAGATGGGAAGCCGGACATGATGAGGAGGCAAGAAGGCTGCGGCTGTGGCCAAATTCAGGATGTGGAAGCCTGAGACCACTCATAATGCACACTATCTCTTAACACCATGTTCAAGGGTCTGGTAGATATTAAGAATTTAAGATACTAATGGCAGGTAGGCAAAAAAGCTGACATGCTACTATAACTAATGATGAAGAGGGTGATATTGCCTCCTGTTGAGAATACGGCTCTTAGCTTGTGGCTCTATGCGAAGCAATTAATCTAGCGATCTCATGCGACTGATTACTTTCTCGTAAGTCCAAGCCTACTTCTCTCCTCAGTGGGCCGTGCCTCCTTGCCAATTCTTTTGTCTAAAGGGGAAAGAGTCCCTCCTTCAGCTGTCCGTTGTTAGAGATATGAGACTCTCCACGAATAAACGCAGATAGTACCTGGAGTCCGCGCGCTGCGCAGGATTCAAACACGGGTGGGCGGGTTCAGCAATTGAACTCCTGCCACTGAGCTAGCACTCAGTTCTCAATTCTTTTGTCTTTGACTTTTTCACTTGAGTTTTGAATCTGTGAATCAATTTTTGGAGGGAATTAATCAGAAGTGGCTTCCTGGGTCATCCTATTTAGGTCTGCAACAGTCTAATAGTAATTTTCAATTTTTTTCAGAAGTCGGTATTTCAAGAATAATGCATACGATGAGATCATTGGTTGATAAATAGTTGCTGCATCTCTCATGTGTGCTGTTTCAGTTATATGAAACCAGAGTTTGCAGTAGTGCACACAAGACACTGATCTTTGGACTGCCACGACAAGAAAAAGAGAAGAAATTGGGTGCATCCTGTGCAAACCTGGATCCTTGGGCATCGCCTGAAAATGGAATCAACTTAACAGAGTTTCGCACTTGACCACACAATTCCTGATTGAAGTAGATATTCAGTAATTGCCTCCGTATTTTTTCTTTCTCAAACTCAAGTTCTGCAGAACTGAAGAGTAAAGTACAAATCATTAGGTATAGTAGGTAATCGATCAAAAAAAGGTGAAGTGCTGCATCCTGGAAATACATGAGCTGCACGTAGACATTTCGTCAAGCACATACTAATCGTACCTGAACAAGGGACGTCCTGGTCTTTTGGCCATCTCAGTGCCTCGCAGGGCAGGAGCGAGGAAGCTCGAGATGGCTCCCACGACGTGTCGAGGTCCTCGACAAAGAAAGCCGATGACGCTCGCGCGCTGATGTGGTCGGCCATGACAGCCGTGTCCATGGACAGCGAGAGTGTTGGTTCCCATTGCCGTTACTCTAAGAAGAAATTACTGTAGAATTCAGTGGCCAGCTTTAGTTTTTCAGAGTCTGAATATAGTTCGTCCCCGCATGTTGGAAGCATCTGATTTTGTTTTTTCTGAACCTGTAGGTGGCCATAGTGTGAAAGAATCTCGAGTTCTCATTCCCCAGAAAGCACCAGTTAAATTTTGCTCTCCTCCAATATGCTCTGTTAGTACTTGTGAACAGATATCGGTATGATGACAGATCACATCCATTTGATTTTCAATCATACATACATGTATCAACATCTGAGAAAAGATTTATATATGACACTAAAAATATACTATCGTCAAAACTCTATCTCTATCTCTGCTTTGTTTCCGTCCATCGGAAAGGATGGGAACAATTGTTATTCCCTCACCAACTTTTTCAACAAATACACAAATCAGTACTTCGCAAAATATACCATGCATAAATAAAGTAATAAAGTTCTAGGTATATATAGCCATATAAATATAGCTAGGGAGGATATATAATGGAGGCTATGAAGTATGTAAATACTATTTCTTGTAAAGTGTAACAAAAAAAGGATAATAGCTTTGTCAACTAAGTGAAACCCGATAAGAAAACTAATTTCCACTGGTAATTTTCTGAGAAGAAGATAAGGTCAAAACATATTTTTGGTAAAGGTGGAATTTTTTTTGTAACACTGTATCTCAAAATACATGGTTTCTGGTCTATGATAAAGCTATCGTAGATTGACATAAAAACAGACTGACATAGTCATGTTTTGAACGCAAACACATATTTTACGAATTGTATGTTACTTGTCGTTAACATCTACTACAAAACGTTACTATTAAATAGCTTCGAGCTGTTGTTGGTTTTATATCAGATGACAGGTTATTACTGGTGCAACTTTAGCTAAAGGCATTGAACATGTCATTATGTCTGTATGTATTCTTGATCAATATGTGCACACTTCTTCTTCTTGAGTATTCAGCGAGGAATTGTATGTAGCTTCTTTCGTAGCAGAGTAGCATGTGACGATACTTCGTGAAGAAGTGAACAAAAAATGA
The DNA here is from genome assembly GCA_007115705.1 of Dactylis glomerata. Lineage (NCBI taxonomy): Eukaryota > Viridiplantae > Streptophyta > Magnoliopsida > Poales > Poaceae > Dactylis > Dactylis glomerata. The sequence continues at coordinate 957,400 of QXEO01001032.1, read as the reverse complement.
TTGTTTATGAGTTAGCTTAGACTTGTACGATTGTACCGCGTCTCCTGCTCTGACCGATATGTAAGGTTTCGTCCACATAGTAGGTTTGATCTAGACAATGCTGACCAAGTAAAAGAGTTCAAATTATCGCATCTGATAAGATCATTTTCAAGTGTTAGGTGCAAAAGGGAGAGAGTGAGCCCAGCTTGAATTCTAGCTCAAGGATCTTGCTCTTGACGGCACTTCAATACTCATGCATATGCATTCACTTCAACTTGAACTCTTCTTGCCCACGCGCTGCTGATTGGTGGTGACCTTTCATGGTAACACCATGCATGCATTGTGGCGACTTCGTAGAGACGGAAAATATGAAATAAGTAATGAGTAGTACTCGGTCGTCAGATAACTTTGTTACGCGGTCAACACATATCTTAATTAATAGCCTTCCCTAGCTAAAAAGAACCGTATCTGCTCCCTTAGCATTACTTCTAAGTGTTGGCTTAGACATAGTCAAATGAAACTGGAAAAGTTGAAACAGACATAATATAATCAGCACAGGCAGAGACCATTTCCATTGGTTGGGCGGTTCTACTGGACTCCTCCTCCTGCTGCTCATATCTTCACACTAAGGCACTACTTGCTGCAGCTATATAAGCATCCATCCCCTGCATTTTCGAAGCATCGACTACCTTCAAACACACAAGCAGCAACATAAGAGAAACGGAACCAAAAACCTAAAACTATGGCCTCCTCTTCTTCCTTCCTTATCTTTGCTGCTCTTCTTGCGTTGGTCTCATGGCAGGCCATAGCCTCCGATCCTAGCCCACTCCAAGACTTCTGTGTCGTGGATAAGAATTCCCCAGGTATTATTTAATTCATGAGTTCTCCGCATGTTATTACCAAATATATATGTTGAAACCAGTCTCTGGAGATTATAAGTCTAAAATAACAATGTAAAATCCATGCTTACAATTACATCTCCTATGCATGCAGTGCTTGTCAATGGATTCGTTTGCAAGAACCCGAAGGATGTCAATGCAGATGACTTCTTCAAGGCAGCCAACCTTGACAAGCCTAGGATGACCAACAAGGTTGGATCCAACGTCACCTTGATCAACGTCATGCAGATCGGTGGCCTCAACACTCTAGGCATCTCACTAGCGCGTATTGACTATGCACCCTTAGGTCAGAACCCACCACACACACACCCACGCGCCACAGAGATCCTGACAGTGCTGGAGGGTACATTGTACGTTGGATTTGTCACGTCCAACCCGGAGAACAAGTTCCTCTCCAAGGTGCTCAACAAAGGAGATGTGTTCTTGTTCCCCGTGGGGCTCATCCACTTTCAATTCAACCCCAACCCGCACAAGCCATCGGTTGCAATTGCTGCACTCAGTAGCCAGAACCCAGGTGCTATCACCATTGCCAATGCAGTGTTTGGATCAAAACCGCCAATCTCAGATGATGTTCTTGCCAAGGCGTTTCAGGTGGAGAAGAATACCATAGACTGGCTTCAGGCTCAGTTCTGGGAGAACAACCACTACTAAGTCCGACTTTGGTTGACCTTTATGGGGGATCTATGTTTGATTCGTGAAAGAGACAGGTTTAGTTTCTGCCTTTATATGCATCTTAAGCTATAAATAAATGCTTGACACATATGTCATGCTAGTGTATGTGCCTATGAGTTTGAATGTATTCCCACCTTTAAAAGAATGATTAGTGTTGGTTTGTCAGACTGATCGTACCATTTGGTACTCTCGTGTCTCTTGTTTCCTGATAATAAATCAAAACCCAGGACTTTATTTCCCTTCTTTGAGAGCAAAATTATCTTCATCAGTAATTCAGTATAAGTTTGGCATTGATGGTTGTACATCTGATGTGATGGTGCATATATGTGTTTGTGTACAATACATGTGAAGGAAGTTTCTATCTAATCGGATGGCAGTACAACTGCCTTAAACCTAAAAAACATGTGAAGGAAGTACAATGTTTGTAATTGATCATGCCCCATTGAAAGTACGATTTTGTATACTTTATATTTCATTCATGATGACCATTATTAATATTCATTGTGCATTTATATTTCTATTTATGTGTCATATGCTGCACTCATTGATTCCCATTCTCATTCCTTCTTGGAACAACTTCTAAGGTTGTAATGTAAATGAAGTTTTTGTATATCGCTTATAGTGTATCAAAACCAACTATTTTTCTCAGAGCCAGGGTTAAGCACAGTGTGTTCCAATAATATTGGTCACGGATATAGAGAGTATGGTGCTACAAAAAATAGTATGGTGTTATCTATTAATTATGCCATATATAGTGTAATTTCATATTCATGAGTTCTTCATTTATGAATTTTTTTGTCCGCCAGTGTGCAGTGTATATCTATTTGCATGGCGCTTCTCTTTTGTTCCGCTGCTCCCTACTCCAATTCTTTCTGGTAACTCCTTCTATGGTTACAATATGAATGCATCCGAATAGATATCTTAATCATGTATGTATCAAAAGCCACGATCAAACACGACGCGTATCCATAATAATTTAGAAAATCATATAAGATCAATTCGTGTATTTGCTCCTACTATGTAGGGTTCGCTGGGAGGACAGAAATCCCTTACATTTATCGGTTCTCACTACTCCCTCTGTCCTATAATATAAGATATTATTACATCCAATATGCTCATATATGGGATGTAATAACATCTTATACTAAGGGACGGAGGGAGTACCAAAATTCTTCAAACAAAAACAAAAACAGCAGGGCTATCTCTCCCAAGTGGAGAGCATCTAGGAACTCAAACAAAACAGAAGATTAGAATTTAGAAAAACTTATGAAAGCCTTGTTTGGTAGTAAGGGGAGAATATAAAAACTATAACAGCATCCCAGACCGGGAAAAGCTCTTGGCTTTGTCAAAAGAATGAACTCTAGCTGAAAGCACTGTTCATACCCAGATGGGAAGTCAGCCATGGTGAGGAGGCGAAAAGGGTGGGGCTGAGGCCAAATTCAGGACGGGGCGAGAAGGGTGAGGCTGAGGCCAAATTCAGGACGGGGCGGTGGGCAACTCGAAAATACAGTGGAAGCCTGAGAACAGTCATAATGCACATTATCTGTTAGCACCATGTACAAGGGTATGGTAGATACTAATTAAGAATTTAAGATACAATCACCCCAATGCTCCACACAGGACTATCTCTTAACCATGGCACGTGGGCAAAAAAACTGATGTGACACTATAACTAGTGATCTCATTCGCTGATTACTTTGTTGTCCTACCCAACTTCTTCCTCACTGGTGCATTTTTCTTTGACTGTTTCACTTGAGTAAACTGAAACTGTGAATCAGTTTTTAGAGGGAAGTAATCAGAAGTGGATTCCTGTGTCAGCCTATTTAGAAATGCACCAGTCCACCAATAGTGATTTGCTATTTAAGATCAGAAGTCGGTATTTAAAGAATAATGCAGACGATGCGATCATTATTTGATAAATAGTCGCTGCATCTCTCATGCGTTTCGTTTAGTCTGCAGTAGTGCACACAAGACGCTGATAGTTCGACTGCCACGACAAGAAAATGAGAAGGAATTGGGTGCGTCCTGTGCAAACCTGGATCCTTCGATATCGCATGAAAATGGAATCAACTTCCAGAGTTTCGCACTTGACTGCACATCTTCCTGATTGAAGATTTTGAGCTAGATATTCAGTAACTGCCTCCTATTTTTCTTTCTCCGAGGATCTAACGAAGTTCTGCAGAACTGGAGATTAAAACACGAATCACTTGGTAATCGATCAAAAAATGCTGAAGTGCTGCATCCTCGAAATAGATGAGTTGCACGCGGACATTTCGTCAAGCACATAATGTACAGGCAACCTTGGTCGTACCTGAACAACCGACGTCCTGGTGTTTTGGCGAGCTCCGAGCCGCGCAGGGCAGGACCGAGGCAGCTCGAGATGGCTTCCACGACGTGTCGAGGTCCTCGACAAAGAAAGCCCACGGCGCTCGCGCACTGGCGTGGTCGGCCACGACGGCCGTGTCCATGGAGAGCGAGAGTGGCCTCGCGGCGGTGCCGAGAGAACCATAGGGTGGCTGCACGAGAGGAGGACAAAAGTTTTTTTGCCCCCTCCATGAGCAGCTTGAGCCACGACGGCTCCGAAGCGCCGGACTGCCCGAGAAGAAAGGAATTGCATCGGACACGTAAGGGATCTGAGGGCATCTCCAGCGGAGCCGACGCATCTCGCCGAAGCAAACGGTTCGTCCTGATCCGTCTGCGTCGAGGGTCGAATAAAAAATGGTCGCGGTCCGGCCTATCTAGCTGGTGCGCGCAGCGGTGCGACGCATCCTGTCCACCGGTTATATTTTTAATTTGGCCAGCGCGTCCCCGTCGCGTTCTAGCGTGTTCCCGCCAGGGCGGTGGCTGTTTCCCGCCGCGCCGCCACTGTTTTCCGCGCAGGGACATGTGTCCCTCTGCCCCGCCGCTGTAAATATGTGTCTCCCACCACAACAAGGAGCACCACAACGAGCAACATGCCAGGGCGTCCTCTTCCTAGCAGTGGCGTCAGCCGTGGAGATGGGCGAGCAGCCGGCGAACAGCCGGCCAGCAATGGGGCGGCACGAGGGCGGCGGCGCCAGCAAGGCCTCTCAGCTACGCAGCCGGGCTTTGGTAGCTACCGCAACCAGACCACAAGGGAGCCTTTCTCGTGGATAGTGGCCGGCGATGTCATGCTACCGGTGGTGCTCTGGCTGCGTGCATTCCAAGAGCTGCGCATGGACATCTTGGAGGCTTTGCGCGCCAACCCCGGCGATGCCAATTTGCACGCTCAGTTCGAGCAAGCGCAGCAGGACGTAGTGGTGACGATGGCCGAGCTGCGGGCTCTAGAAGCGCAGTGGGGCTTTGGGCTCAGGGTGCCGATGCCACAGCCATCGGCAGCGCCGTAGTTTTACCTAGTTTAGCAACTTTTAGCAAGTTTGTGGTAGGTGTTTTGATGTGTTTTGTATGTGCAATCGGTTTGAATAAAACTTAGTTACCCTAGCATTGCAAAAAAATTGGATACGTTGCAAACTTTGTTGCATACATTAGAACTGAAAAGAAAGTAGCTCATGGCTACTAGTCGTCCTCGGGGGAGGAGGAGGAGGAAACGGCGGCCTTGCCGCGGGCGGCCGCGACGTAGTGCCAACGGCACATGGTCTGATCGAAGACCGAGACCGTAATCTGGTGCTCGCCATCGTAGTTGAAGACGACGAAGTGGCCGGCCACGATCTCGTGGCGCTGGCAGAACCTCCTCCACCCGTTGGCCAGGTATGGGGTGCCGGTGCGGTTGAAGAGGAGCTCCACGGTCCATAAGCCGGTGGAGCCGCCGCGCACCCTCAGCACGACCTGGTTCGTCTTGACGTCGACGACCTTGCCGAACTTGCGGGGTAGCCTGATGGAGTCCGGGTCAGCGCCGTAGTTGAGGGTGACGCCGAACTCGAACCCGTCAATAGGCTCGGGCTTGGGCGTTGAGGGGGGGAGAGGGAGATGGCGATGCTGGATCCTCGATCCTATGCCTCCGGCCGCCAGCACGGCTGCCCTCGCCGCGCCGTCCACGCCGTCCAGGGCGTCCACGGGTGGGTGGCGGCAACGAGCTCTGGGAGCCAGCACCGCGGCTCCCTCCTCGGCTCCCTCCACGCCTACCTCCACGGCCACGGCCCGGTGGGTGGCCTAGCCGCCCTCCCCTCGATCCAATGCCTCTGGCCATGGTCTAGCGGTGGAGTGGAGAAGAAGGGTGGGGAAAAAGGCAGCGTCGGTGTGCTCAACTGGCTGGCCGCGACCGGTTTAAAAAGGCCTGATGGCATTGGATGCCGGCGTGGAGGTCCATGCGCCGGCATTGAAGTGAACTCGCCATGCGTCGGGCGGCGCAGCAGGCTGCCAATGCCAGGGCATTGAGCGACGCGACGGGGCGGCGCAGCAGATGGCCAGGCGGCACGCCCAGCCTTTGACCAGCCTAGCTATCATCGGTTGAGTCACTGCCATGCAGGGCCTATACCCACACGGGAGGACATGGGCGGACAGCGCGCCTGTCTGCACCGACGCATCGGTGACCCAAATTTGGTGGACCGATGCATCGGGCCAGACGCGTTGGTCCGGATGCGTCGCACTGCTGGCGCGTGCGAAACCGGCGCGCCGGTCCGGTCGAACGCGTGCGGACGCGATGCGTTGGCCCGCTGGAGATGCCCTAAGCGGGCCTATGCATCGGCTCCTCGTCCGTCCGAAGTGGTTCGACCGGATAGGTGTGTCGAATCTGGCGTCCTCCCCGCGGTGCGACACAACTGGACGGATGCGTCTAGCCCGACGCATCGGTCCATCAAACTTGGATCACCGATGCGTCGGCGCGGACAGGTGTCCGCCCGTGTCCTCCCGCGTGGCTCTAGGCCCCGCATGGCAGCGGCCCAACGTCAATGCCGTGTTTCGACCTCTGCGCCGGCATCAAATGCCATGAGGTCCTTTTAAACTGGCTGTCCCGACCAGTTCCTGCACACCGCCCCCGCCTTCTTCTTCCTTCCACAGCGTTCTTCTCCACACCACCGTAGGGCGGTGCTAGCTAGGCCATGGCCGCATTCACTGGATCGAGGGGAGGGCGGCTAGGGTGCCCACTGGGTCGTGGTCGTGGAGGGCGGCTAGGGTGCCCACCGGGCCGTGGCCATGGAGGGTTTTTTTCATGAAAATCTTTGTATCACTTGTGCATCTGATTACTTATTATTTCTGTTGCATATTTGTTGGCTGATTTTATCCTTCTAAACAAAAAAATTTGGTTAGTTGGTAGGGAGAAAAAAATTCTGTTGTATATTAAGGTCAGCTGCAGCATGGGCTCCTAAGTGTAGAACTGCATGCTCTAGCCAATGCGACCAAAAGACCGATCTGATGGAAGAGACTAGGCACACTCCCCCTCACGTGTGGCTTCCTCAGGCCTAAACATGGACCGAAAGTGGGCTACAATATATTTATTTAATATTGCGCCAGCCGGGTCTTGAACTCAAGACCTCTTGGCTCTGATACCATGTAGAACTGCATGCTCTAGCCAATGCGACTAAAAGACCGATCTGATGGAAGAGACTAGGCAATACATTTATACTTCAACACTAAGAACTATTTGAGAGTGTAAGGTGAGACTAAATACTAGGCAAATCGGCCATTTGACTAGCTATTAGTGATAAGATAATAGGTTATAGTCAGCAGTTGGCTCTACAATTGTCTTTAGTCTCATGGCTCTACATCTTTATAAATAAGAGATGAGTTGTTGTTTTTATGGGAAATCTGTTGCAAACTCGCACCAACTCCGGTTATCATGTTGGGAGTTGGGTTGGGACACGCATGATGTGGCGTGTGACCATACATGGCACCTTCAACTACTTGATCGAGATCATCAATATGCTCAACATCTAGGCAATCATTGAGGTGCTGGACAACCAGGCTCTAACCTTGGATACAAAGGACTAGTTCACCTAGTACCTTTCATCTTCAAATTAATACTCTACTCGTTCAGCATACAACACTCTACTCGCTAGTCGCAGAGTATGAATAAAGACACATATTTTGGAGCTATGCATCGATTCATATCTACATGGTTCAATGCTCATGATTGGCTTGAGTACTGTGTAGAACTAGGCTCACACTAGTAGAAAAAAGGGCTTCCATTCGCCCCCATTAGTCCCCAACGTGTTTGGTCCGCGGCTAAAGGGTTCATCAGTCCCGGTTCGTTTGAAAATGTGGGCCAGGGGACATTAGTCCCGGTTCAAATGGGCCCTTCGGTCCCGGATTCAGCCACCAGCCGGGACTAATGCCTTTGGGCCTTTAGTCCCGCCTTCAACTTTCTTCTTTGTATGTTTTCTGTGCACGTACTTTTGAGAATGTAGATTCTCAAAATTAGAATCAAAAGGATTGTATTGTTAAACATGTTGGTGGTATCAGTATTGCACAAAATCAAGCAAAAGAGAAATACAATTTCTTCATTGCGCCAAAAACATCAACCAACCAAGGTCTATACCTCAATCTCCAAATAAAACAAAGCTTCGATACATAGCATGCTTGACATATTATCTTCAATGCTCGATATTTATTTTTCATCAAGGGTTAGCTTTATGTGTAAGTGATGAAAGTGAAAGTTCCCCAAATAAAGAAAAATTCCTTGGGATTTAACGTTGGTTTCAATAAAAATTTGAATAAGTGGACAAGGTGGGTCTATAAAATGCTTCAAAGCAGAACTAAATGAAATCTCATGGAATACAAACATATATATCATAACCTCTTGTGCCGAGGAAATGACTAAGCTTATGGTAGAAGTCCTACACGATACTTGTTTTCAATACTTGTGGATGAATCAAGTGATGTGTATCTAGAAGAACAATAGTCACTTTATTTACATTATGTTGATAGAAGAGGACACCACCTCTTTGACAATCAAAATAGCCATAGTGAGCTTGCTTATGGATCATGGTTTGACCTTCTCTAGAATATGTTGGAAAGGATATGATGGACTTCGTAGCATGACGATCCATGTTAATAGTCTAAAGAAACTAAGCATGGATGAGTGACCTTTTGCCTCCTATGTGCATTGTTTCACTCATCACCTTTAGTTATCTCTAGTTTTCTTTGCTAAGGAGAATTGTGATTGTGTCTTTTTATTTCAAGCAAATTGTAGATCTGTTGAATTTTCATTATATATCTTGCAACAAGATATGAATGCTTTGCTTGGCTCAAGCTGAATGACTTATTAACACATTAGACTTGGAGGAAATTGAAACCGGTAAAAGCATGAGTCAAGAGATGGGACTAAGTAGGTTGCATGACACTCGTGGAGATCTCACTACACAAAATTTAAGCATTTTCTCTGTATGCATTCTTCTATCCGTCTGGTCCTCAGTATGATATCAAAATACCGCTCTCAAGCAATGAGGCTATATATGCTTGCACAGCCGATGTTGTCATCATTTGAGTCATTTGACTTTGTTTTTATTCCATACTTTTGCAAACCCATTTTTGGTTACACATATTTCTTAACTAGTTCTTTGCAACATATAAATCAAGACACTGTGAAATTTCAATGCCCTTGAGATTACTGATTTGAAAAAAATATGTTGGAGTTACTCAGTAATGATCATAGATGGAAACCTTTTCTTGAAGAGGGTCACTTCTTTTTGTGTCAAGCTTAGAGTCAAAGTTCCTCAATGGAATGTCCTTATAAGCCGGTTGGAAGACCCTCAAGATTCTATTAAAACCCCGCAAATCTCCATCTCTTACATGTTGAGATGTTTTTGTGTCTCAATGATAGACAACTGCCCAACTTGGTTAAGCTTACACAACTTTATCCTATGGATTTTTGAGAGGAGCTTCAGCCACACAAAAATTCTCGATATTCATTTTTATGTTTCATCGAATGAATGTCATCTTCTTCTATTTTTAGCATAAGTTTCGGGAATCTCCTTGATATTACTCAAACAAGCATGAAACATATGCTTGCATATTCATCCATAGGGCAAATCAGATATGTAATTATTGCAATAATTGTCGGAGACTGAAATGATGGATATGCAAGTGTGATAAATTATATACTATTCTACATCTCCATGAATCTAGGAACTTCCGCTTCCATTGTATTATTTGGTCAAGTGCCAGATATTCAAGCTTATGTAGAATTTTACACAAAAGTTCATTTTTTCGCTCACAGTCGATCGGTACGGGTGGAGCTTAGTATAGCTACGCTTTCTTTTCTTCTTCTCGTTACCTTCCCTTTTTGAGGTAGAGATAGAGGCTATTCCAGGTAGCCCTGTCGGAAATTATAGAATTATGCACCTTCCCAATGGTGGCTCTCTTCATTGTTGACATGCCTACCGATGAGAGGTTTAAAAACCTCAAAAATGTCATTTAGCTCTCTTTATACTTGTTGAAACAGCAAGACTATGACCTATAACCTTGTTTACAAGCTTCTCATCGTTTAACTTTTATGAAGAACAAGCTACAAAAAAATGGAGAACCAATTCTTGAATGATCGTTTGGTTACATTTATTGAGAAGAAATTATTCTTGCAAGTGAAGGACGATGTTGCCTTATCTCTTGCTTTCAAGCTATGAAAGACAAATGTATGGTCGTATTGTAATTTTCTTTATTATTTTGCAAGTTTCTTAACCATTTGAGATAGCATGCAGCTTCCGAAAAATGTTTGAGATAGTGTGGCTAGAAATGGCCAATTTGTTCTGTTATTGGCGTGAAGGCCTCGATCATTTCAGTATTTCACCTTCATATTTTGTGTTAGTTGAAATTTGGACACCCAAAGTTAAATTCCTCCTGCACAACTCCCAAACGCGAGACCATTCACCAATACACAATGCGTGCACTCGACGTGGTCGTAGTACATCAGAGTGGTCTAAACTCGACGCCCTCGACGACGAGCCCGCTCTTGGGGTACCACCCCAACACCTCGAAGCTCACCACCACCTCCTCCTCCGCGGCCACGCTCTCGTCCACATGCAGCCGCCCCATCTCCATTTCCGACCACCCGTCGTCCCGTCGCTCCGGCCGCCTCACGCCGTCAGCGCGGACCACGCCCCTGAACTTGGACGCCTCTTCGTCGTCCGGGCGGAGGCACACGGCGTGGCACGACGCGGCACGGCCTCCTACCGCCACCGTGGTCTCCTGGTCCGGGAAGCTGAGGCCGCGGTGCCCTTCTTCCGCCACGCCGAACACCAGGTACGCCGCGTAGTCGGTCGCCGGCGTCAGTGCCGACGCCGGCAGCCGGCCGTAGATGTCCAGGCCGGTGCAGCCCACCAGCTGCGCCACCTCCGCGAACCTGACAATAATCATGCATGGACAGCAGAGAGATCAGATATATTATTTCTTCCAGTGGGGCATGCTGATCTTATGCAGATGCAGACAGCTCCGATGACTGATGATTGCTGGATTGTTTACTTGTTCAATGGTTGCTTACGCGTCGTGTACAGAGGGTTGAGCAGACAGCGCCGGGTGAGGTCGCCATACGCGGTCACTGGTGGAAAAAAGGCCTTCAATCCCGGTTTGTAAAGACCATTAATTCCGGTTTTCGCAACCGGGACTAACAAAGCGCGACTAAAGCTTCAGCCTTTAGTCCCGGTCGTTTATGAACCGGGACCAATTGTCCGCCACGTGGCCCTGGGCATGTGTTGCGGCTTGAGGACCTTTGGTCCCGGTTCCTAACACGGACCGGGACTATAGGTCCATTCGGTATAAAATTGTATTTTCTGTTTCAGAATTTCTGTATTTTCTTTATTTCTCTATTATCTAATCATCTCTATTCTCATATAGAATTAGATACTTATGGCTCTCTCCATATCACATATCAAATTACAAGTACTCGTGGTCCTCACTTCCCGGTCGGTCACCCATCCTCACACTGCTCCACCCTTAGCACGCTTAACTTCTCCATTCCTTCCCTACTAGCTTCCAAGACTGCGCTCGCGACTTCTTGATAATGGTATGGTACCTATTCTATTAACCTATACACTTTGGTAATATATAATATTACTTTTTTAAATTCCAAATAAATTCACAAAATAAGAAACAATGATTACGAATAATAATAAGCACCAATGAATTTCAAATATTCTTTATATATAATTTAATTATTAATTTTCAGATGATTAAAATATTCAAAAAAGCAAAAATACTTGAAAAATCACAAATTCGAAAATTAATTGACTTTGTTAACCGAAACAAAGGGAGTACATTTTTTCAAACATACTCATCCAATATGGCTCATCCAACATTTTTCCAATTGCTCATCCAAACATTTTTCCATACATATATAATCATCCACACCTAATTATTAAGGTTAAGACGATCAACATTGCTATTGTAGCCCTTTAGCTTCCAGAATCTCCTAGCTATCTCAAAGCCTAGGCGAGCATCTAAAGCGGCATATTTTAGTTGGTTCATGCTCAATGGAACTTTTTCCCAACCAAAAATTAGATCATCTTCTTCTTTTCTTTTTTTTTTTCTTCTTCATCTTCTTCTTCTCCCTTCTTCTTCTTGTCCTTCTTCTTCTTGTTGTCCCTCTTCTTCTTCTCAAGATGTGTCCCAATAATAGCATTGGCCAAATCATAGAGACTCGGCGTTGGCTTGCTAGTGGGGTTTGGGACAACTTGTTGAAGATCATATGCGGACGGAATAACAATTCCGTATGGGCTTAGCTTGCGCAGATCATTGTCGATGGCGGCACCAACAAACTTGATGGTGGTGTCCTTCAAGAAGTCCTTGAGGAGTTGCGGCACGGCATTGGCCTTGCAAATTTGGAAGACCAATACCTCGGACTCCACCGAGAGTTGAAGGACGGCGGCACGTTGAGGGCGCGCGTGAGTGGTAAACTCACAGTCCAAGCCCACGCACTTGACCGGTGCGTCGTCGAGGAACCGGCGCTTGACCATGCCGATCCACTTCTCCACCCTCGAAGCACGGAGGGTCTCGGTGATGGTGAAGTTCATCTCTTCGATGACCACGTAGTAGACCCGAGACCGGGGCCAATGTTGCTCCTCCATTGTCGCCGAGGGAGAGCTCGCGGGCGCCGGCGGTATGGTGATGTGTGTGGGAGGTTTTGGGGAAGAAGAAGAGAGATGTTTTGTGGGGAAGAAGATGATCAAATGAGTGAGTGATTTATATAGTGAAAGAGGGAGAAGATGAGAGATCACACGCCGGCGGCGATGTGAATGCAGACGAGCGAGTTTCAACGCGTCGCCGGCGGTTCCCGATCAGCACACGACGATATACGAAGCGTCGTCGATCGTTAATGCATGCATGTCGTCGATCGATAACTGGCGCGAAGTGGGCGGTTCGTTTGAACGGGTGATTGGTCCCGGCTCGTGTAACGAACCGGGACTAAAGGGCACCTTTAGTCCCGGTTTGTTACACGAGCCGGGACTAAAGGTCCACGGGGCATTAGTCCCGGCTGTTAGGTGAAACCGGGACTGAAGGTCCCTTTTGAACCGGGACTAATGCTCCCTGGCCCACATTTTCAAATGAACCGGGACTGATGAGCCCTTTGGTCGCGGATCGAATTTGGTTCGAGACAAATGTGTCGAATGGAAGCCCCTTTTTCCACCAGTGGGTGTGACCAGAACTGTTTCCGTATGTTGACATCTACAGTTCTACACCCGGCCGGCGCCTCTGATGTCTACGGGTATTTTCTACGTACATACGGGTCGTCAATAAGAGTGTGCTTTCTTCTATGGCGGCAAACCCGAAGCAGGACGGAGTGGAATGTCAAACCGTGGGACTTTTTGTTCGTTGCTTTGAAAAGTCACTTTGGTGTCCGTTGGCTTGGCTGCCAATTTGGAACCAATCGAAGGGAGATTTAGTCAGGCAAGGGCATGTGCATCGCAAGAACTTTTCTCGTGTTGGCACACTAGCTAGCAAGATGCATGCACGTCATGTGCTCTACACAAGTTCACAAGTGTACAAAGTATTCGTGATTGCTAGGCAATTTGTGTAATACTCTAACGATATTTGCATCCATTCGTGGATTGCAAAGATCAAAATGGATGCTACTTTGACCGCCAATCACATCCATGAGTACATTAAGCTTTGGGTGCAACTTCAAGGCATTCAACATCAAGAGGACATAGATGATGCTATTTTGTGGAACCTAACCTCCAATGGTAATACTCCTCGGCCTCGGCTTATAATGCTCAATTCTTTGGAGGCAAAACTACTACTTTCAACAAGATGGTTTGAAAAGCTTGGGCACCACCTAAGATTAAATTCTTCTCTTGTTTAACTGTTTGCAATAGGATTTGGACGGCATATCGTCTTGAGAAAAAAGGATGGATGTGGCCTTTGCCCACTTTGCAAGCAAATTCCAAGAGACCAGTGCGCATCTTTTTGCCCATTGCCACTACTCCTAGAGGCTTCCGGAAATGATCAAGAATTGGCTTGGGTTACCTTTGATCCGCACCCATGGATGGACGACAAACCTCACAATCTATGATTGGTGGTCCATGATGTCTTGTAAAGCTTCCCTGGATTGCAAGATGATGGCCTCACACACAATGCTTGTGAGTTGTACTATTTGAAAAGAGCAGAATGCAAGAGTGTTCCACAACAAAGCCGCGCCACGAACCATCCTTCTTGACATCATTAAGAACTTGGGTTTTGTAATATTGGGAGAGTAATCCTCTTAGATACTTTTTTTCTTGTTGGTTTCGTGCTTGTCAAAACTCTCCTCCTTAATTAATAAATGGTGGCAAATCTTTTATCCCCCTTTTGAAAAAAAATTGGCATCCATTGTTTTGTCTATGTATGATATCGATCATACTTCTGTATGTTTTTGTTGTGCGACATGATGTAGATGCTGGCCGACATCTATGAATCGCTCCATAGTTTGTTCGTGTGTTCCATGCTGGCCGAATAAGATAAAAAAAATTCGAGACATCTTTTCTTTCTTATGCATGTGTACTTTATGGTGTTATTATTTTTTTGTTGGGATTACGTATCCCTGGCACGAAGCAAGATCGCTCGATGGGCGTTGGAAGCATCCGTTGACACGATCGGCATTATTGTTGTTGAACGAAAAACGATTGACGCCATCCATTATACCACTCCCTCCCTACGTGTATCTATCTCTCCAGAACAATCGAGCATTCAATCGATTTTAGGCACATGCATGGATGAACTAAGGGAAGATGTATGTGGTGCATGATTTGTGTAGACAGGAAATTAACACGGAGAGATGAGCAGGAATGAGAAGATCTCAGATTAATCATGTACCTAGAGAGAGCGTGAGGCGTCCATCTCCAGCTGAACTCGCCGTCGTCCCACGGCAGGCTCAGCTTCCTCGCCGATAGCGCCACGCACTTGGCACCACTCCCCCTCGCCAGCCATACCGCCGTGTCGCCGACCAGGACGGCGCTATCGGAGAGGCGGAGGTAGGCTTCCTTCTTAGACGACGGCGGCGGTTGCGGGCTGCCGGAGCCGGAGCCGGAGCTGGAGCGCAGGAGGAGGGCGCGGTAGTCCGCCGGGAGGAAGCGCTCCCAGACGGTGTCGGACTCGGCGGCGTCACGGAAGGACGGCGACACTGCAGCGCAGCGGCAGACGTCGCGCGGAGAGGTGAGCGCGAGCACGTGCGCCACGCAGCTCTCCGGGAGGTCGTCCAACCGGGTGGTCTCCTCCATCGCCATCGCCATGCCAGTCGTGTCCATCCTTTTCCTTTACTAGCTTCTTGTTGGTTTCTGCAGGAGATGTTCCTGCCTCTTTATAGGTGGTACTGCTACTACCTCAAGTCGATCTAGTTTAGACATCGTCGCGGTTTACATTTTCTTAACATGCAATGGTTAATAAAAGTAGGAATATTTAATTAGTGACTAGAGAATCTAAGACCACTGGTTGATCTGAATAAATCAAAGAAGGGGATGACGTTGCCCATTTTATATTCTTCTTTGAAAATACTAATAATTACGGTCTTTCGTTGAAGTGGAAATTAAAAGAGAGAGAAAAAATATTTTTTAGTGGAAATGTGATCCTTTGAGGTGGAGCTTCTTTTAATGGTTCAAACTTCGTATCGCTTTCGGATTATTGGCCCGTGCAATCGAACTCACATCTCCTTTCCCGCTGTCCTGTACGCAGTATATCACCAACGTGACTGACGTCGAGTGTTCCACCAATGCGGGCTGACTGCTTACTAGACAATATAGGGGAGTATTCTAGCGATTTTCGGTTTATTACTCGATGTTGGAGCTTTCGTTGATGGTGGAAAAACATCCGATCGTGACAGTGGCGAAGGACGGAAATAATCTGAGGTAGGATGAACCTTAAAAAAAGTTGTAAAGATCAAAATAGTCTGGAGACGTTAATACTATATATGATTTTAGGAGAACCATATGTGCAGACGCCTCACGTTATTCTCTTATGTGCTGGGACTCTTCTCATTCATCCGATTCCAAGGAGCTATTGGTTGACGGATTGCTCCCTCTTCCATGTCCTACCAATATCCACCTTTTCGCATCTCGCCTCTGAACTTTCATCCGTTCGATTACTCCAGGCCATCACCCCTTCTTTTCAACGACTCTGTCATATTTTTGTTTCGAAGTCGATTTTGCATAGTGTTTACTAAAACATGCATAACTTTCTCATACGAAGTCCGTTTTTAACGTATGACCACTTAAATTGTTCAGAAAAAACACGTGCATCCAAATACATACGCGAAAAATCAAGGTAGGGCGACTGCCCTACCTTGCCCTACTGGGAGCTTCGCCCCTGGATCGTGAGTTCGTGACTTGGTAGACATTCGTCATGGTGGAAAGTCCAATAAATTTTGCCGGAAGCTATACCATTCTAGTTATGGCAGTTCACATCAAAAAAAATTAGAGACTCCAAATTCAAAATTTCTATATGTGGAAAATTCTTAAAGCTAATAAAAATAGAGATATTGAAGCAATCCATCACTTTTGGGCTTTGTAACTCGAAAGCACGACTCTAGGAGGCGGTTTTTAACTAATACCCAAAGTACTCTAGAGTAGCTAGTAATAAAACTAATCACATTAGTTAACTGGTTGAAATGAAATCACACACGCGGGGATAACGTGTCCGTGATTTAGGTCGACCCAATTTTAGCTTGCGCTGGTATATGTATCTGACTAGAGCAATGCCGAGGCGAACCATTTAAAAGTTTAGGTTGTTTTTACAACATTCGGTGAAATTTGCACAGATATAAAGTTGTCAACAAATATATGAAAATATGGACCTTAATTGCTCACGGCAATCTAGAGCGTGACCGGCTGGCAAATCGCCACATGGCAGGTTCAATGGAAATTTCCATCCCGCAGTTGGTTGAAAATTGAACGGTCCCCATTGGTTCATCCTAGGAGACAAGAATTTTCATGGCCGCGCATTAAAAATTCTGTAAAAAGTACATGAAATATATATATCTGTAAAAAGTATCTGTAGTAAATTGCGGGAAGATTCGATGCACCAGACAGATTGTCCATGTCCTAATTGGTATATTTTCACTATGAAAAATGACCCATTATGATAAGATTTTTCTGTCGAAAAAGTCAGTCAATGAATTAGCAACCATACATTTGTATTGTGTGAAAAAGTCCACACAGGGCCGTGCGGACCTGTTGTGCACTGGTGTGTACGCTTTTGTTTATCTATGGATCCATATAATGGGTAGTATTGCGCAGACTTATCCCCACTTTCTCCTTCTCTGCTACAGTAAACAGTGAGGCGACACGATCACCGGGCCGCCCCGAGGCTGATCTCGCCAGCGATGCCGGTCGAGGTGAGCTGAGGAAAGACGCCGGCGTCTTCTCTGTACATACTAGAAGTAGCTAGGGCTCTGTCTCTGTAGGTTGCGGCCTTCTGCCGCCAAAGCTCAACGGATTGTGGCTAGATCCGGTGAGAGCCATGGTGCTCTACCATGCCGCTGGTGAGGTGGACGGCCTCCGGCAACTCCCTAAATAAAGGCCGGTGCCAGCGCAGGAGGGCTGGGAAGTTGGAGATCCAAGTTTCAGCCGGCTGTGGTGGTGTGGGAGGTCGGATCTCGGGCCTGCTTCTACTTTCCTTGTGTTGGCAGTGTTGTCTTTGAGCTAGAGGGAAGATCTACTGTGTTTCCTCTTGCCGGCCTGCCGTGGCGGCGAGGGGTGGAGGATGTGCAGCGGTGACGCCGGTCGGCCTCGGCGGCAACGGAGGTCCTTTCTGCTTCGGTGCTTGGTGCAGCGTCGGGTAGTCGCCTGCTCAAGGCGAGCCTCCTCTTCATCAAGCGTCTGCGGAGCTTTTCTCCGCCGGCTTGTTCCGTCATCCCGTCGGACCCAATGGCTGTAGGGCAGCCGCCCCCGCCTGCTTTTGCTCCGAGTCTCGGTGTCCCCGCTGGTGGCGCTGCTGTTGTGCTCAAAGCTCTGTCGTCTCAGTGGAAGAGGAAGACGGTGGTCTGGACCCGATAGCGTTTCACGTTTTCTTCTAGGGTCTTCCTTGCACATTTGCAGGGCCTAGTGGTAATGTTTCATGTTCTTGAGGGCCTCCTTGTAATGTGTTCAATGAGGGCAATAGAAGCAGATGTTTGTCGGGTGCTTTGCACCTGTCACCGTTCAAAAAAATAAAATAAAATAATGGGTAGTAGTACTAGCCAGGTATTATGGCAACACTTGACTAAGCCTACACAATGACAACGCCGTATGCGTGGCCACGTACGTAATGTGAGCACCGCGCGTGGAAGATGCTCATGGTCTAGAACATTGACCGTCGAACGCAAGATTCTGCCCTACCTATTTCAAATAAATTCGCAGTATTGTATTAGCAGTTGGACTGGTCGCCAAATTATCGGTCGAAGTTCTGGATAGGTTGCGCACATACCGTGGATCGGTCCGGTTCCAGGGTATGTTCAAGCTAGTGTATTGGATGTCTTCATAATAAAATTTTCAAACCATATGCCGGAGTGATGCACAGTAACACTGTTCTATACTTCTGTTCCTAGCTCATTTTCAAAGATGTGACTTCTTGGGAATATTTGTGTTGTACCAGTTTCAGTCGGTTGTTAGGTCATCTCCAGCGGCGGTCACACCCCCTCCGGCGATGCGACTCATCCGGACCAACGCGTCCGACGCGATCAATCGGTTGACCAAAATTAGATCACCGATGCTTATGTGCAGACGCTGACAGACGGCCTGTGTGTCCTCCCATATACTCCACGGGCCCACATGGCAGCGACCCAGATGGGACAACACGTCGTCCGATGCATGCATTGGCAGGCGGCAGCAGCATGCAAGGTCATCAATAGCGGTGCTAACTGACCTTACAGCGTCTGAGCTTTGCGCCGACATTGATGGTGAAGGTGCTAGTCCCTGCACGAGCGATGGCCAGCCAAGGCTTTTTAAGCCGGACTACGGCCGTCGGTGCCGCACACACCAAGCCATCGATGCCTCCATTGCCACTCCTCCATAGACGTGCGATGAAGATGCCATCATGGCTAAAGAAGACGAAAACGACAGCGAGGCGGGCTTGAGCTTGTCGTCTCATCGCCGTCGCACATCAGGAACTCCTCCGCCACTGCCAGTGTACTTCCTCCGCAACCTCCCTCCACCACCAAGTCCGGAGGACTACATGCGTCGACATCGCGTGGTCGTCGATCCCGATGAGGGGCCCTGGCATCACCAGATGTACGTGCCGCTCCACGAGTGTGAGCAGCGTTGGCGTGAGGGGGACCGCATTGACCACCATGATGTCTCCCTCCCCGTCGGCTAGCACCTCAACATGGAGAGGGTTCCGGTCCCATCGGCGCCGAAGTCCGGCAAGTGGGTAAGGGCGGGGATACGCCGCCACGTCAACAACCTCCCTCCAGCTCTGCGCTTCGACTGCAAGTACTAGAGCGAGGGCTTCTGGAGTGACATTCTCGCCTGGGAGCACAACACGCGGCAGTCATCAGCCTATCGCGACATGATCCAACCGTGGGAAGCCTACAATAGCATCCCCAACTTCCCCGCCAACAAGGAAGAGGAGGACGACTCTAAGGACTATCACCCGCAGGAGCAGGACGACGGCGGTGTCATCAAGCAGGAGGCCAAGGACGCCACCGCGATGGGCGCCGATGACCTGCCCGGGAGTATTAGGTAGTCCTGGATGCTGGCTACGATGAGGAGGCGCTCCTACAGCAGGCCATGGCGGCATCCCAGGCCGACGAGGATGTCACGTTCCTCGACCTCTAGTATGTCATTGAGCCGTGGAAACACGGTGGCAGAGCTCATGGCCTCTCTGCCTCCTATACCGTCATTGCCGACATACGCGCCATCGTAGGCTTGGTACGAGGGGCAAAATGGTGCCGCCGCCACCCGATGCTTCGTGTCTCCGACGATGACAGGATCATCCTCACAGGCAGGTGATCAACCTGCCGCTGCAGGTCGTCGTCGATCTCGTCTCCAGCGATGAGGAATAGCTGGCGCCGTCACCACCACAACCTAGGGGCATGGACGATGACAACAACTAGTAGCTAGGGTTTCCTTTTTTTCCTTTATAAATTATGTTTGTATCAATGAAAATATGATCTAAATTTCGCGTCAATTGACATTTCATTTGAAATTCCAAAAAAAAACACATCACGGACAGCATGGGTTGCGTCGTTGCATGCACTAGCCAGGTCGGTGATACGTCTCAAACGTATCTATAATTTTTAATGCTCCATGCTTGTTTTTACACCATTTGCTTAGTGTTTCGTTACACTTTGTGGCAATTTTATGCATTTTCCAGAACTAACCTATTAACAAGATGCCACAGTGCCAGTTCCCTGTTTTCTGCTATTTTTGTGTTTCAGAAAAGTTACACAGGAAATATTCTCAAAATTGGATGAAACAAAAGCCGAACGTCCAGATATTAAACGAAGCTTCCAGAACACCGAAGAGGAGTCGGAGCCAAGCCAGAGGTTGGCCTCACCATAGGGCGGCGCGGCCTGCCCCTGGCCCGCGCCCCCTATGGGTGAGACCACCCTAGTCCACCTCTGACGCTGCCCCTTCGCCTATAAAGACCCCCCGACGGGAAAAACCTAAATACCCGATCAATTTTCCAGAAACACATCGCGATCTGCCGCCGTCGTTGACCCGAGATCGGGAGGGTCCAGAAGCTCTTCCCGGCACCCTGCCGGAGAGGGGAATCGTCACCGGAGGTCTTCTTCATCGCCATGCTTGCCTCCGGCGCGATGAGTGAGTAGTCTATCTTGGACTATGGGTCCATAGCAGTAGCTAGATGGTTGTCTTCTCCACCATGTGCTTCATGTTTAGATCTCGTGAGCTGCCTTACATGATCGAGATCACCGTTATGTAATTCTATATGTTGTGTTTGTTGGGATCCGATGAATATTGGTGTTATGTTGAGTTGATGTGCTGAATCATATATCTTATGTTATCTCTATGTTGTTTATGATCTTGCATGCTCTCCGTTGTTAGTAGCTATCTTATCCATGTAGATACTAGTGACTCCAAGAGGGGGTATTTATGCTCGATAGTTGGGTTCATGCCTCTATTTAATCTGGGGGAGTGACAGAAACCTCTAAGGTTGTAGATGTGATGTTGCCATTAGGGAGAAAACAACATTCTTATGTCCAAGGGCATATGCTTTGTTTACATTACACACTTTGCTTAATGCAGTTATCTGTTGTTCGCAACTTAATACTCATGGGGTATTCGAACGATATCCCCGTGGGTGGATTATTAGTCATAGATGTATTTGGATGGTGGTCTATGTATTTTGTTGTAATGCCCAGAGTAAATCTCATAGTGATCCTCGTGACATATGCACGTTATCTTTATTCTATCAATTGCCCAACTGTAATTTGTTTACCCAGCATGTTGTTATTTATTTTAGGGATTTCTATTTTCGTGCCCTCAGGTCTTTAGTTGTACTCAGTTTTCCCCGGCTCGTTAGTTTTTCCTCAGTTTTCCCCAAGCCGTTGTCTAAAACCCTCAGAAGGAGCTCGGACGGGAGGATTCCCGTTTAGTTGACCGTTTCCGTGCTGACGTGTGAGGCCGCGTCGTGTGGGGCCACGTCGCGTGGGGCTGGTAGAAAGGGACCGCGTGGGACAGGACGAGACCGCGTTTGGTTGTACGTGAGAGCTCGGTTCTGTCTCTCTCGGGCCAAATTGGCATTGCCTTTTCAGAGCGCCTTTTTCCCCTCTCTCTTTGTAACAGTTCTCTCTCTTTTCACCAAATTAGTATCAAATCTAGAGAAGCTTCTATTTCTGTCTTTCTTCAATGATTGTTGCCTTTTGGCCCTCGTTTTTTGCCCAATATGGTAACGAATCTAGTAGCAAATCTAGAAGCTAGTATAGGATAATACATAAACTGCATATAGCAGCCAAAAGCAGCCAATAAGAATGTTAATATTCACGACAAACTGAGCTGAAAATAATACAAGACGCAATGTATGCCCAACATGAAGGTTCTTCATTCTTCATCATATATTTCGTCGTCGCTACATTCCATGAGACGAAGGAAATATTCACTGAACTCCTTCCGTCTGCAGTGTGCAGCCAATAGATCCTCCAAACGGTATGGCCTTTGTTCTATTTTCAGACCGTCGTAATCTAATCTATCCACACGTCGTGGCCACTCATCTCAGGCCTTTCTATCATCAAAGTACTATCTGATATAACCGAAATCCACGTAGTAGATGCAGCCAGGTCGAACTATCGGGTGCACTCTGGTGTCGACGGAGATACACTATTTTTAATTGACGAAGAAGGCACGACTGCCAATGTTGACGGCATGGAGAGAGCGGCTCTCAGTGTCCACACGGTACACCAATGGTTGACCTTCCTCCAAATACCTGTTGCCACTGCTGCCGCCCAACAACACAAGCAGCAGATCACCATCAGACTTCACAAGGTAGAACTTGTCATTTCCAAGTTCTGGAAATGAAAATAGTGTCTCCATGTTGACCGTGCTCGCGCGCTTCTCCAACTGGATATTGTTGGTGCACACTAATGTTCCGAACTCAAAATTGTTTACAGCTATTGCATACAATTCACCATTGAACGGGGTAGTGCAACGCAGAGAATTGTCCTTGATCGAAAATCTTCCTTCTCCCCAATCTTCTTCATCTATATCCTTAGTAGGAGAGCTCTCATCGACCCAAGCAATTTCATTGGGTTAACCTATGCAAATGAAGACCATAGTCGGGGACTTCATTACAGCGACTGACTCCACAATCATAGATGGCATCTGCGCCTCAAACTTAGCGTTTAATGTCTTTGTGAGTGGGTTCAGAAGCCGTATCTTGTGCGGCTGGTTCTTCTGGGCAAGCACGATGACGCCACGGTAAAAGCCGACGAAGTAGTATCTAAAAGGGAGTTGATGAAGATAATATTCAGCACTAAGATGTTTACGATTGAAAATAAAAATAGATTAACTCTATAGATATGGAGGAATTTGAAACTTGCATGAACTTCCGTTAGATCGATGGTGACGTAGCGGGATGTGCGGAGGTTGAGGAAGGAGAACTTAGCGGCGCGTGGAAGGGCGTGTTCTACCATGATCCATTCGTGCAGGTGCACGTCGGGCTCAGGTAGATCTGAGCGCCAATTTGTACAAACTTGCCTCAAAGCAGCGTAGGTGTCCACGTACTCCTCATTCGCCAGTAAGCAGTCGTCGATCTTGTGAAGTGGTCCGTCACCCTTAAGAGAGGCCCAGTTCACGGAGGCGCCGCCCTCGGATGTGACGGGCTCGGTGGCGATGGGCTCGGATGCGACGGGCTCGGAGGCGATGGGCTCGGAGGCGACGGGCTCGGAGGCGACGGCCGCCGGCGCATTCTTCTTCTCCATCGCCGGCAGGGGAGCGCGCGTAGGGCGGCTGGGGTTTTTTGGATTTGGAGAAGGTGATGGGACGTGAGAGGCGTGGTTGCGTGCGTGAGTTACAATGAGACTGTGTGCAGAGGGTGGGAGAGAGGGGCTCTGTACTGGCAAAGTGACGGTTCGTCTCAGCAGTTGACGTTTCGTCTCAACACACGCACCGCGCGGGTAACCGCTGCTCACCACGACACGCGTCCGTGGGACTGCACGTCAGCACCGTTACGTGTACTCAGTTCTACCCTCGAGTCTTACACTGGAAAAATATCTGTACTCAGTTTTCCCCTCGAGTACTAATACTGGCTAGTGCAATATACTCAGTTTTATCTTCAAGTGGCTGGTCAACAGAGAGTCAACAAATGGGATTAAGCTATCTAATTGAGTCATTTCATGCGCAAAAAAATTCAAAAAAATAAAATCATAGTGCCTCCTACTCATGGAGTCTTGTTACGCGACCTGCCACGTAGACAATCATATATAAATCAAGTTTTAACACAAATGGCCACTTCTCAAATCACTAGTAGCTATGAAGGTTCATGGCTTTCCACTCAAACCCTTTCTCAAAACATCTATACCCAAAACATAATTTGTCTGAATGAGGCCATAATTTTTACACTCATGTATATTTGAATTGCTAATACGTTGAGGTAGGCCAACCTGGGTTTCATTGTACAAAATATGTGTTTTTCTTTTTCTAAATCTCTTATTTGAATTCCTTAGCCTGTTCACTATTTACTTGCCCTTGTATCCTTAATACTACTCAGTTTTACCCTCTCCCTTCTCACAGAAGCCCAAACTTGGCCTGATTGGTCGAGCTGTTGTCACACGGATCGTGCCCACCTACCGTCGATCCTATGATCTAATGGGAAGGATCGTGCCACCCTCTCTCTATCTGTCGGTGGCAAACTACTACCCCTCTATGTATGCTAAATGATGAGTTTGCCACCAGATTCAACAAGTTGGGTAATCACGAATTTCTTATAGGCATTACTTTTCACGGTAAAATGATAAACTATCACGAATTTTCATTTCTTGTAGGCTTTACTTTTCACGGTAAAATGATGAACTATCACGAATTTCCATTTCTTGTAGGCATTACTTTTCACGGTAAAATGATAAACTATCACGAATTTCCATTTCTTGTAGGCTTTACTTTTCACGGTAAAATGATGAACTATCACGAATTTCCATTTCTTGTAGGCATTACTTTTCACATTGAAATGATAAACTATCATGAATTTCCATTTCTTGTAGGCATTACTTTTTACGGTAAAATGATAAACTATCACGAATTTCCATTTCTTTTAGGCATTACTTTTTTGTTGAGATATAAACCACCCCCACAATGGTCATCTCCTCCTTAATTTATTGTGTAAACCCCACAACGGTCATCTCTACCTTAATTTATGGTGTAAACCCCATAACGGTCATCTCTCCCTTATAAACCCCCACAACGGCCATCCCTCATGTCAATAGGTTCTGCCTCTCTCTTCTTCGTTTCTGCCTCTCTCTTCTTCGTTCACATACACTTGATCCATTGCCATGGGAAGGGGAAGGGGAAGGGGAAGGGGCGGCCGGGGTGGTGGATCATCATCATTGCCACCACCACCATCAACACTGCCATTGATCATAGAGGAGTTCTTCATCACCATCTATAAAGACCCTTTGGCCAGGAAGGTACGTACGCGTTCCCACATATATGATGCATGTGATTAATTATGTGCATATTCTAAAAAACCTTTAATTTCAAACGATCGGCGCTCGATCTCTTTGCAGGCACTCCCACAAAAGTTTGCAGACTATCTTGACGGCCAGGAGCCCGCAAAGGTGTATCTGCGAGCAGCTGACTGCGGTCCTCATCTCTGGACCGTGGAGGTTCTATTTGACGGACAAGGCCGGATGTACCTCGACAAGGGCTGGGAGAATTTTGTCATCGCACATGGTGTGGATTTCGGCTGCTTCCTACACTTCAAATATGAAGGCGATTATGTGCTCACAGTGAAGGTGTTCGACGGAACAACGTGCAGGAATTACTACTACACGGACGATGAAGATACTGACGATGAAAGCGACGATGACGTGAAGCCATGCATCTAAGGGGATTATGACCAAGAATATATATGTAGCTTCATATGCATCGATTTATAGATCTAGCTATTTTCTATATATTATGCATGTAAAAATAATAGGGAATCGCAATTTCCACTATGATTTGAGCACCACAGCCTCCAAACGATGCCGATGCCGATATCGGCATGGTCAGAACGGCTATGCATGCTCGCCGCCACTGCTAGGTCACCGTCGGGATGCACCCTCAATCCCGTCCCCTCATTCGATCACTGACACACCAGAGATACCGCCGAGGCCAATGACGAACGTACATGCTGATGCCAATGCCGAACATGCACGCCGCTGTGGGCACGGCCACGCCGCCCCGCTATGCTGGATGCCACAGACCACCGCGAGGTCTTTCCCTTCACCACCACACTACCCTAGCACCCATCTATACACGCCAGAAAGGAAAGATACTAGTTTTCTCTACATTGCTCATGTTCGTGTCTGACACCGTCAGTCAAAGTGTTGAGGTCGTCGTCGATGTCCTTGACCATTTCTTCTCTTCTTTGCATGGTTAAACGCGTCTAGTTCATATCTATCTAATGCGTCTGGTCTCGCCTCATGCAGTTCTTTGTGGACGTCGATCTCATCTTGGCACCCCGCAGGCCACCTCCTCCGTGCCATCACTGTAGAGCTCCGTTTAAAAATCTAATCCTACCCGTGTATTGCCCCTTGTATCAGCGTCATGGCCCCACTTGTCATTCGATATACCGAAGCCCCACTCGTCCGCGTTTTGGTCAGGGATACGGCGATGCTTACGGTCAAACAAAGATGGATGCTCTGACGTGTCTTTGCGGGCTCTACGTGGACCCACTAGTCAGCAGTTAACGGTCAAAGGTGTTGAACCGTCGGGCAACCGGCCGTTCCAGCACTTGTGACGGTTTCAGACAAGGGCTTGGACAAAACTGAGGAAAAACTAAGGAGCTGGGGAAAACTGAGTACAACTAAGGACCCGAGGGCACGAAAATAGAAATCCTTTTATTTTATGGAGAGATACCACTAGTGAACTGTGGATCCTGGTCCAATTTCCTTTATATTGCTATCACCTGTTTACTTTACTCGCATTGTTTACTTTCTCGCATACTACTACTGTTTTCCACTTGATACGCTCATACCTTTGTTTACAGCAAACCGGTGAGATTGACAACCTCATCGTAAGTTGGGAGCAAAGTATTTGGTTGTGTTGTGTGCAGGTTCCGCATTGCTACTAGTTGAAGATGCGCTAACAAGAATCATTAACGGCGCCCTTGTTGGAGTGTCACTAGGCTAACAAGCATCACCTTCTGGAGTTTGGCTTTTTCCTGGACTGACAAACCTTGGTTTTTTACTGAGGGAAAATTTGCTGCTATAATCATCATACCTTCCTCTTGGGGTTCCCAACGGGACGGTGATTTACATCAACATCGCCGCAACAAGCAACAAATTTTCTGGCGCCGTTGCCGGGGAAAAAGAAGACTTCTGCAAGGGGAGTTTCGCACGCACATCCTTTACTTTGTTTATTGTTTTGCTTTACTTTATTTTTGCTTGCATCGTTTTATCAAAAATACAAAAAAAAATAGTTTCCTATTAGTTGTTATTTTTACTTGTCTGCTTTTAGCTTTGCTAGAATGGGTACTCATGAGAACACCAAGTTGTGTGACTTTACTAGCACTAATAATAGTGATTTTATCTGCACTCCTATTGCGCCACCTGCTCCTGCTGCCAATTTTTATGAGATTAAACCTGCTTTATTGAACCTTGTTATGAAAGAGCAATTTTCTGGTGCTAGTATTGATGATGCTGCAGCTCATTTCAACAATTTGGTTGAGCTATGTGAGATGCAGAAATATAAGGATGTAGTGAGTGATATTATTAAGCTTTAGTTGTTTCCTTTTTCTTTAAGAGGAAAAGCTAAGGATTGGTTGCTGTCTTTGCCAAAAAATAGTATTGATTCATGGGCTAAGTGTAAGGACGCTTTTATTGGAAGATACTATCCTCCTGCTAAGATTATAGCTTTGCGTAGCAATATTATGAAGTTTAGCCAGTTTGATAATGAACATGTTGCTCAGGCTTGGGAAAGAATGAAATCTATGATAAAGAATTGCCCTACTCATGGACTGACTACTTGGATGATTGTCCAAACCTTTTATGCAGGATTGAATTTTTCTTCAAGAAACCTATTGGATTCAGCTGCTGGAGGCACTTTTATGTCCCTTACCTTGGGCGCCGCAACCAAGCTTCTCGACAATTTGATGGTAAATTATTCTGAACGGCACACCGAGAGAGCTCCACAAGGTAAGAAGGTAAATTCTATTGAGGAAACCTCTTCCTTGAGTGATAAGATTGATTCTATAATGCTTATGCTTTCTTATGATAGGACTCATGTTGATCCTAATAATGTTCCTTTAGCCTCTTTGGTTGCTCAAGAAGAGCATGTTGATGTAAACTTCATTAGAAATAATAATTCTAACAACAATGCTTATAGGAAAAATTTTGCTAGTAACAATTATAGGCCGTATCCTTCTACCAATGTTACTGGTTATGGTAACTCTTATGGTAATTCCTCCAACAACACTAGGGCCGCGCCCTCTGAGCTTGAAGTCATGCTCAAGGACTTCATCGGTAAGCAAACTGCTTTTAATAAGTCTGTTGAGGAAAAGTTAGGCAAAATTGATATTCTTGCTTCTAAAGTTGATAGCCTTGCTCATGATGTTGAACTTCTAAAATTAAAAGTGTTGCCTAATGAGGTAAAACAGAACAATACTTTTGCCACTACTAACGCTATCCAAGTTAGAATTGATGAAAATGTTAGGATGTTAGCAGAATTGCATGCCAGGTGGGAAAGAGAAGATGAGATGGCTAGGTAGATGAAGGTATGTACCATTACTGCTACCTCTAATGATGTTGTTCCAAATTCTAGCAATCCTCTTACTTTTATTGGTGTAGAGAAAACTCCTACTCCTAGTGTTAAAAAGCCCAAAACAGCAAAAACTTTTTCTCAAAAAAGTGCTGAAATTTTTTGGAGTGTAGGAGATGATAGCTCTATTAATTTTAATGATTTTGATGTTGATGGATACAATATATCTAAAGTTATTTTGTTCTTGCAAAAGCTTGCTTTGAATCCTAATGCTAGTTTTATAAATGTTGCTTTTACTAAGCATATTACCAATGCTCTTATGAAAATTAGGGATGAAAAGTTGAAGCAGAAAGCTTCTATTCCCAAGAAGTTAGAAGATGGTTGGGAACCCATCATTGATATGCATGTTACTGGTTTTGATTGCCATGCTTTATGTGATCTAGGTGCTAGTATTTCTATTATGCCTAGAAAAATTTATGACATGCTTGATTTACCACCGCTTGAAAAGTGTTATTATGTTCCTATTGCTGATGTTGCTAAGAAGAAACCTTTGGGAAGGATTAATGATGTTCTTATTATGGTTAACAATAACCTTGTTCCCATTGATTTTCTTGTTATGGATGTTGAATGCAATGCTTCATGTCCTATTATTTTGGGAAGACCCTTTCTTCGAACTGTAGGTGCCATCATTGATATGAGGGAAGGCACCATCAAATATCAATTCCCGCTCAAGAAAGGTATGGAACACTTCCCTAAGAAGAGAAAGAAATTACTTTTTGACTCTATTCTTAGAGCAAATTATGAGCTTGATGCTTCATCACTTGATATTACTTGATTTGCACTTTCTGCGCCTAGCTCAAAGGCGTTAAAGAAAAGCACTCTTGGGAGATAACCCATTGTTTTACTTTCAGTTATTTTTCTTTTATTTGAGTCTTGGAAGTTATTAATACTGTAATAACCGCTCCTTATCCTTTTTATTTCGTTGTTGTGCCAAGAGAAGCCTCTAATTTGAGTGAGGTAAGATTTGGGGATGTTGCTGTCCTGAAACAGATTTTGGTGCTGCACCGTAAAAATTCGTGAAAATTCTAAGAATATCTTTTTGACCTGTGATTTGACCTGTGATTTGGGGATGCCCCAGGTTATATCCAAACTTTCATTAGTTATACACTTTTTGATTTGAGCAACAGAAAACCCTCGAAAAAATTGACCTTTGTCAGCTGTTCTGTTTTGACAGATTTCTGCCACTATTTGTGTTTGCCTCTTTATCGCTTTCTTTTTTAGTTCTTTTGATCACAGAACTTTTGGGGAAGTTGCTACAGTAGTATATGCTCTATATGTGGTGGTTTTGAGTTGAAATCTGAAGCAAAAGGGGTTGATTCATTATTATGCTTACACTAATGTTGCTAATAGAATTGTGTTTAGTTTTGTATGAAGGAAGTTTTCAAGTGTAGGGATTGGAGAATGATGAGATGAGTTGAAGAATGGACAAAAGCTCAAGCTTGGGGATTCCCATGTCACCCCAAGAAATATCCAAGAAGTACAAGCGTCAAAGCTTGGGGATGCCCCCGAGGGACCCCTTCTTCATCGGCAAAAATCAGGTCACCTTTCAACACACTATATTTTTATTGCTTCATGCATTATGCGTTTTTCTTGGAGCGTCAGTTGTCTTTAGTTTTCAGTTTTGTTTAGTTTTGTTTACTGCAATAAATGGTTGGACCCCAACAATTTTTTTGGAGAAGTTGCCTTGCTTTTCATTTGCCAAGAACACTCCGTTTTTCACTATTATCGTTCAGCGAGTGTTCTCTTTTTCTGCTACTGCGTTTAGCTTTCGTTTTTCGCCTTGATTTTTGTTCAGATATTCTTATATCTTTATATCAAAGTGTATTTTTACCTCTGGTCCATGTTGGTTTTCATCAAAAGAGTTGTTCCAAAAAGGTTCGAATGGTGTTGGA
This sequence comes from Dactylis glomerata, assembly GCA_007115705.1. Classification (NCBI taxonomy): domain Eukaryota; kingdom Viridiplantae; phylum Streptophyta; class Magnoliopsida; order Poales; family Poaceae; genus Dactylis; species Dactylis glomerata. The sequence goes on along the minus strand of QXEO01001032.1, from coordinate 927,196 downwards.
AAAGAGAAAAAAAATTATGCAAAAAAGTGGTACAAAAAGGAGCTTGTGTAGACTGCGGCCTAGGCTTTTGCATGTCGTGCTTGATGTCTTTTTGATAGTAAGCTTAGTGGTTTTTGCTGTAGCATGACTTGTCTCAAATAACTGAGATTGCTTAATGAGCCTTTGAAAAAATCATGCGTTGTTTTTATTATTTGGAAGCATTATTTTGGTTTTCTCCTTGATGCTTTATTTGGGTTGACTTGGCACATGTTCACACATGTTAGACTCATACAAAGTCGCCATAAGCCTCTATGATCATTTAGTTTTTGACTTTTGATGCCATCTTATGCATCTTTTAATGTTGCTTTGTCGCTTTGCATGATTATGGCCGTTATTGCTCTCTTAGTTGGTCGCTCCCAGTCTTTTGCTAGCCCTCATTTTGTAATGAGTATGAGCTCTACGCGTGCATCTAACTCCTAAAAACCAAGTTGTTCCAATGTGTCCACCATACATACCTATTAGCAATTTGCTATTCCAAAGTACATTTGACTTGCTTTTATCTATCCTTCAAATTAAACTCTTTTGGTGTTATGCGAAAATTGGTCAGTAAAGCTCTCATGAACCTGATGGCACACTTTACTTTTTTCGTTCTAAAAATTTAACATTGTGGCTCTCTTATGTTGAGTTGTTATGCTTGCAAGTTGTAAGTTGGAAATTAGCCCAGCCATGCCGTCATGGGGCAAGCTTTCAACATTGCACTTCTTATTTGAGTTGATATCGTGATGTTTTCTTTATGGATACTCGTGATGTCAAATAATTTGGGAATCTTGCGAGATCATGGAGTTTGTATATGTGTTAGAGAAACGCCTGGGCCACTAATCTGAGCCATGCATAATTCATGGTGGAAATTTATAGCATGCCCATAGTGAACATTCGATGACGCATCTCAAAATAAAAAGCTATACCAATGGTAAATAAAAGAGATGCCGAGGTGTTTATTGTCTGTTTGTCCTGTCATTTTGATGTGGGCTTGTTCTATGTCATCGGGCACGGAGGTACCCCGTTGGCGGTTCTCAATGATACGTGTATACTTACAATGACAAGAGCTTGCTTGGGACTCTAAGTCGAGTAGCATGAGGTTTGGGTATTCATACTTCACGGGACACAAGGTTTTCAACTTATGATTTGTCAAGCATATGCAGCATAATTGTACTCGCATTAACTTTAACCATTCAAGATGCCTATGATGGGGGCAATGAGAGCTCAAAGCTAGTAAGTACCATAACTTTTGAAGGTTTATAAAACTTGCAATCACTGCTTCCCTCTGCGAAGGGCCTTTCTTTTACTTTTATGTTGCGTCGCCACCTTCTATCTTTATGCACCGTCTAAGAGAGCATAGTTGTCATTCTGAGTATAATGTGCATTGTCCCAAAGTTTTCATTGATTGTTTCATGATGTTGGTTTCACTTGTTCTTAAATTACTTGTATCTAGTCGCCCTCTTAAACTTGAAGGTGTCCTATGCATTTATGTTTTGCTCTCTCATAAAGGACAAGCTGAAAACCATTTGTATGTTTTTCCATATGATTTGAACACACGTTTAACTTTCATTGTTTCATTTTCATGATCTTTCATTTGTGTTCTTTTTCATGTTATAACATGGTTGCTAAGTTTCTTCTATAAAGATTATATCTTTCATGCCCATGTTTTAAGTTCTTTTGATCCCAGCACTCAGTGCTTTACATAGATGATCAAGATTATGTAGGTGCATGTCACCTCAAAAATTATTTCTTTTGTTATCACTTACCTACTTGAGGACGAGCAGGAGTTAAGCTTGGGGATGCTGATACGTCTCAAACGTATCTATAATTTTTGATGCTCTATGCTTATTTTTACACCATTTGCTTAGTGTTTCGTTACACTTCGTGGTGTTTTTATGCATTTTCTGGAGCTAACCTATTAACAAGATGCCACAATGCCAGTTCCCTGTTTTCTGCTATTTTTGTGTTTCAGAAAAGTTACACAGGAAATATTCTCGGAATTGGACGAAACAAAAGCCGAACGTCCAGATATTAAACGAAGCTTCCAGAACATCGAAGAGGAGTCGGAGCCGAGCCAGAGGCTGGCCTCACCATAGGGCGGCGCGGACTGCCCCTGGCCCGCGCCCCCTATGGGTGAGACCACCCTAGTCCACCTCTGACGCCGCCCCTTCGCCTATAAAGACCCCCCGACGGGAAAAACCTAAATACCCGATCAATTTTCCAGAAACACATCGCGATCCGCCGCCGTTGTCGACCCGAGATCGGGAGAGTCTAGAAGCTCTTCCTGGCACCCTGCCGGAGAGGGGAATCGCCACCGGAGATCTTCTTCATCGCCATGCTTGCCTCCGGCGCGATGAGTGAGTAGTCTACCTTGGACTATGGGTCCATAGCAGTAGCTAGATGGTTGTCTTCTCCACCATGTGCTTCATGTTTAGATCTCGTGAGCTGCCTTACATGATCGAGATCACCATTATGTAATTCTACATGTGTTTGCTAGGATCCGATGAATATTGGTGTTATGTGGAGTTGATGTGCTGAATCATATATCTTATGTTATCTCTATGTTGTTTATGATCTTGCATGCTCTCCGTTGTTAGTAGCTATCTTGGCCAAGTAGATATTAGTGACTCCAAGAGGGGGTATTTATGCTCGATAGTTGGGTTCATGCCTCTATTTAATCTAGGGAAGTGACAGAAACCTCTAAGGTTGTAGATGTGTTGTTGCCACTAGGGAGAAAACAACATTCTTATGTCCAAGGGCATATGCTTTGTTTACATTACACACTTTGCTTAATGCAGTTATCTGTTGTTTGCAACTTAATACTAATGGGGTGTTCGGACGATATCCTTGTGGGTGGATTATTAGTCATAGATGCAGTTGGATGGCGGTCTATATATTTTGTTGTAATGCCCAGAGTAAATCTCATAGTGATCCTCGCGACATATGCACGTTATCTTTATTCTATTAATTGCCCAACTGTAATTTTTTTACCCAGCATGTTGTTATTTATTTTATGGAGAGACACCACTAGTGAACTGTGGACCCCGGTCCAATTTCCTTTATATTGTTGTCACCTATTTACTTTGCTCGTATTGTTTACGTTCTTGCATACTACTACAGTTTTCCACTCGATACGCTCATACCTTTGTTTACAGCAAGCCGGTGAGATTGACAACCTCATCGTAAGTTGGGAGCAAAGTATTTGGTTGTGTTGTGTGCAGGTTCCGCATTGCTACTAGTTGAAGACGCGCTAACAAGAATCGTTAACGGCGCCCTTGTTGGAGTGTCACTAGGCTAACAAGCATCACCTTCTGGAGTTTGGCTTTTTCCTGGACTGACAAACCTTGGTTTCTTACTGAGGGAAAATTTGCTGCTATACTCATCATACCTTCCTCTTGGGGTTCCTATGGGGACCCCGGTTTACCACTCCGGGATTCCCGTTATGCGTACAACTCACGATCCCATGATCAGTATGTCGTGAGTCCACATAACCGAGCTGATATCAAAGTTACATCATCCATTATAGTACCGAATATAATAGTCTTACAATTGGTCACACGACCAAGACTAAGATTGCCACGCAGGGCAAATTTACAACTGAGCAGCGGATATCAAGCAGCGTTGATGACCCACGTCATGCCTACTACCCTACAAGCAACTGACTGGGAGACGTTCCTAGTTCGTACCGGCGTCGTCATAACCATCGCCACCTTCCTCGTAGTCTTCTTCATAGTCTGACCAAGTTAATAGCCAGGGACAAAGCCGTGAGTACATTTGAATTGTACTCGCAAACCATCTAAGGGAGAGAGTTTGATATGCAGTATGGCTGTAGCAAGGATAGGCTCTAGTCTAGTTTACTTTCTTCACAAAAAAACACGGTTTTTCTCGTGTCGATATAGCATGTCCAGAACCATGTTCTACGACATCTCTATATCCTTATTAAAAACATGTATAAAACAATTTTAGTTAAATCTCTAGGAAGGGGGAAACCCTTTTTATTTCAAAACCCAGGTCAATCAAACATGACCATCTCCATTCATAAAACCAGGTCAATCACACATGACCATCTCCATTTCCTCGGCAGTACCCTACAAGTACTCCGAACCATACTCGTGCCACAGCAGTACCCTCTGAGTACTCCGTCCGGCACCTTTCTCCATTTTTCTGAAAACCACTTTTAAAACCAAAACTGCATTGGGCAATGTAGTGATCTTTCCAACCGTCCATGACCGAGGACTCGGCTATTCGAATAGGTTTACACTTTGCAGAGGTTGTACACTTTACCCACAATCATCCGGATACTCATCGTGTGGGCATCTTCCCCGCATAACATCATATGCCACGACAAACACCCGATCAAAGCCTTTCTCTTATCTACCTTAGTACGGGAATCTACCCTATGGAGTATGTACCTCCCCGGCACATCCTGGCAGTCTACCTCCACGTTTCAGCGTAACCCCACTGCCACATCAGGAGACCCATAGTGTCCTCCGGCCGGATAAATCCCTCAATGGATCCCGATTTACTATTGCCCATTTACTTGCGGCAATCCGGATTCCGGGGTACCGCGTACCCTTATATAGTTATGAGACTCCCGTACTAAAATAAATAAACTACGAGCTAAGCCCCGTCCCATACCAGGGTAATCGTGGTTGCATGGGTTAATTGTTCTGAACAATACAAAGAAACACCAATGTTTTTCTTATGAAACCAACTTGCCTCCAACTCCAAGGTTTTCGAAGTCATTTTGAAACGTTCCATTTCAGTGTTCCCAACCTAGCGTTTTGCTCCACTACAAGGTTTTCCAAAGGCGACGATGCTATCCATCAAGCCACTAACCTAGGGGATAAGTAGGTGTCGAGAGGGTGTCATCCATGAGGATGATAACAAATGACTTGTGGAGCCAAGTCGCCAATAATTGCTATCTAGAAGTAATAGCAATATAAAATCATGCAATTTCATAAACATTTATAAAGCTTGCAATAAGTAAAACTAGGATCAGATATGAATCAAGTTTAGATGGCTTGCCTTTTTCAGCTTGTCCCTGGTCTTAGCCTTCTTGATACTCAAATAATTTCCCCTCTCCAGAATACGCGACAGTCGTTCGAATCTAGTGCCGATTAAAAGAGAAAATAAGCATAGAAGCATAAATACTGCACACACACTTCAGCACATCAACCAAAATCAACCATGCTACAGTACAATAAGTTAGTTTTTAGGTTTATTAAGCCGACACAAGTGGTTTCATTCAATTTCCACTTTCCTAGATTAAACAATGAATTAACTACACATAAAACAAGCACAAGACACAAAATAAACCTAATGAGTTGTCACTCACAAAATCATGCAAACAGGGTACCCATGCATAGGTATTGATTTTAGGAATCCAACAAAAGTGGTTTCACCCCATTTGAATTTAAAAATCTTTTTCTATGAACTTTCTAGTGCAAATAGCTACTGCTTTAGAGATAATTTTACCAAAAATTCATATATGTTCATAAAAATCTCATCTTTGGCAACAAGCAAGAATTTATAGTACACAACCAACAAAAATTGGATTCACTCAAAAATAGTTCATAGACAGCATTTAATAAATCAGACAATCTGATTCAGAGACTTTCTTCTTTGAATTACTACGGCAGATATAGGGTTTACTATGCATGCAAACTAGCGTAATTTGAAGGGTATCAGTGAATACTAACTCACAAAATTTGATTCACCTCAAAATAATGTCTGAAACTCTAGATATAGATTTATTAGTGAAATGGATAGATTTGGGATGATAAATTCTCAGTAATCACCTAAAATATATTTTGGTCAAAGGTTTACTCTGCATGATAGATATTTTTATAAGGATTCAGTAGAAATTTGGATATAGTCATTTTCATGTTTCTAGAATAATTTGTGGATTTATTTCAAACTGAGATTTGCAGATTCCAACGAGTTTGAATAAAGTAAAAAAACAAAATGGGCCAGATCTGGGAAGGTCCGGTCAGATCCATAGGAGACCGGCCCAGCAGCTAATACAGGGTGCTCGGGAAAAAAAGAATTTCTACGAACGAAGCTAGCCGCCGGTGCCTACAGCAAGCGGCGCTCATGCCCTGGATGACGGAGGATGGCTGGAGCTCACCGAGGGGGCTGCCGGGGACGGAGTGGAGGTGACACAGTTGGGCGGTGGAGACCCAGTTTAGTGCAGCATGCCCAAGATCCATTGAATGCATACGCCTAGTCTCCACCTCGGTCATCCTCGGCTTAACGAACAAGCGGCGGCTCCGGCGAGCTTCAGAGTGCGTCGGTCAGCTGGTTCTGCACGAGAAAAAGCGAGAGATTGAGTGCGGGAATAGATAGCAGCAACTTGAGTCAACAAAGGTGAGAGTGGGAAGCTGAGAGGAGGTCGGTGTCTTGCTCGCGACGCGGAGGCGGCCGCTGATGTCTACACACGCGTCTGTTCTTGTAGACAGTGTTGGGCCTCCAAGTGCAGATGTTTGTAGAACAGCAGCAAGTTTCCCTTAAGTAGATCACCTAAGGTTTATCGAACTCAGGGAGGAAGAGGTCAAAGCTATCCCTCTCAAGCAACCCTGCAATTACGATACATAAAGTCTCTTGTGTCCCCAACACACCCAATACACTTGTCATATGTATAGGTGCACTAGTTCGGCGAAGAGATAGTGAAATACAAGTAGTAGTGATGATTATAAGTAGCAAATGTGATCTGAAATAAATATCGCTGCGAGCAAACATGTAACAAAACAGTAAGTAAACGGTGTGCAATGCTTGGAAACAAGGCCTAGGGATCATACTTTCAATAGTGGACACACTCCCAACAAATATAACATAATTGAATCAATAGATACTATCATCAATATGCAACTCAAAACAATTCTCCAATGGAAAACGAACACTAATCATGCGTAGGGCTACGAAGCACTCCTCAAAGTCTGTATGTACCCAAACTAGCTTGTCCCGCACTATCACCGTGAACGCACTAGATGGTTCCAACAAACACCAACAATTCATAGAGACATTAACCAAAAATATACACATGATGAACACACTAGTCACCTTTACACCATAATATGAGGTATCTCCGGAGAGTATAATAATTAAGCATAGGAGTAGCATAATATCTGAATAATAACATCTACCAATTCAACTAGATACAAAGCTCACAATCACATAAAGATCACATCATGGGAGAGAGAGGTGAACCACATAGCTACCGGTAGAGCCCTCAGCCCCGGGGGTGAACTACTCCATCCTCATCATAGGAGACAGCAAGGTTGATGGAGATGGTGGTAAGGTCGATGGAGACGGCGGAGACGGCGATGGAGACCGATGGAGATGGCTCTGGGGGCACTTCCCCGTCCCGGCAGGGTGCCGGAACAGAGACTTCTGTCCCCCTAAATTTGTCTTCGACGGCGGCGGAGCTGCGGAACTATTCTGGGAAAAACGCCGATTCCCCTAGGGTTTTCCGTCCCGAGGCTTTATATAGGCGAAGGGGCGTTGTCAGGGGGCTGCCAGGGCACCCTCACACATAGGGGGCGCGGCCAGGGCCTAGGCCGTGCCGCCCTGGTGTGTGGGGCCCTCGTGGCCCCACTCCGCCTCCTCTTCGGTTCTCTGGAAGCTTCGGTGAAATTATGGGCGACTGGCTTTGGTTTCGTCCAATTCCGAGAATATTTCCTGTGTAACTTTTCTGAAACACAAAAACAGCAGAAAACAGGGAACTGTCACTGTGGCGACTTGTTAGTAGGTTAGTTCCGGAAATCGCATAAAAACGCCACGAAGTGTAACGAAACACAAGGCAAATGGTGTAAAAACAAGCATGGAGCATCAAAAATCATAGGTACGTCTGAGACGTATCAGCATCCCCAAGCTTAACTCCTGCTCGTCCTCGAGTAGGTAAGTGATAACAAAAGAAATAATTTTTGAGGTGACATGCACCATCACAATTTGATCAATGAGGTAGAGCATTGAGTGCTGAGATCAAAGAACTTAAAACATGGGCATGAAAGACATAATCTTGACAATAGAAATTTGGCAACCATGTTATAACATGAAAAAGAACACAAACAAAAGATCATGAATAATGAAACAATGAAAGTCAAACGTGTGTTCAAATCATATGGAAAAACATAGTAAATAGTTTTCAGCTTGTCCCTCATGGAATAGCAAAACATAAATGCATAGGACACCTTCAAGTTTAAGAGGGCGACTAGATACAAATAATTTAGGAACAAGTGAAACCATAGTCACGAATCAATCAATGATAAACTTTGGGACAATGCACATTATACTCAGAATGATAACTATGCTCTCTTAGACGGTGCATAAAGGTAGAAGGTGGAGACTCAACATAAAAGTAAAAGAAGGGCCCTTCACAGAGGGAAGCAGTGATTAAACATGTGCTAGAGCTTTTCATTTGTAAAACAGAGAGATAAAAATTGGTTTTGAGAGGTGGTTGTCTTTGTCAACGACTGGCAATGGGGTTCTTACTATCTTCCATACAAAAATGAAGCTAGTTTTTGAGAGAGAGATTGGCACTTTTGTGCTCTTTTATAAAGCTTGGCACTCCTCCCCACCTTTTTTCCTTTCTCAAACCATGGCTAACCGATTCCATCGGATGCCCACCAACATTCACATACCATGGAGGAGTGCCTTTTTTCTTTCTTTTTTTCTCTTTTTTTTTCTTTTTGGAATGAGACAATATGGAAGATAGCAAATCCGGCCACTACGTTCCCATGAGCTGAAAACAGTGTCACAAAATGAGAAGTATTTTGAAGGTTTTTTGAAAGGTAGCACATGAAAATTTACTTGGAATGGCTTGCAAATACCATGCATAGGAATTTATAGTGGACACAATGGCAAACTTGGTTTTTGGGAGTTGGATGCACGAGTAGAGCTCATACTCAGTACAAAATGAGGGCTAGCAAAAGACTGGGAGCGACCAACTAAGGGAGCAATAACGGCCATAATCATGCAAAGCGACAAAGTAACATTAAAAGAAGCATAAAGTGGTATCACAAGTCAAAAACCAAATTATCATAGAGGCTATAAGCGACTTATTTTGTAGTCAACATGGTGTAAGCATGTGCCAAGTCAGCCCAAATAAAGCATCAAAGGAGAAAACCAAATAAATGCTTCCATATAATATAAACAACGCATGATTTTTTCAAAGGCTCATTAAGCAATCTCAGTCATTTGAGACAAGTCATGCTACAGCAAAAATCACTAAGCATACTATCAAAACGACATCAAACATGACATGCAAAAGTCTAAGCCGCAGTCTAAACAAGCTCCTTTTTGTACCACTTTTTTGCATAAAACTTTTTCTCTTTTCCAACACCATTCAAACCTTTTTGAGGAAACTCTTTTGAGGAAAACCAACATATACCAGAGGTCCAAATACACCTTGATGCAAAGATAAAACAAGATCTGAACAAAAATCAAGGCAAAAAATGCAAGCTAAACGCAGTAGCAGAAAAAGAGAACACTCATTGAACGATAAGAGTGAAAACTAGAGTGTTCTTGGCAAATAAAAAGCGAGTTCATCTCCTCCGAAAGAAACATTATGTGATCTAACCATTTATTACAGCAAGCAAAGCAAAATAAAACTGAAAGCAAAAACAAATGACGCTCCAAGAAAAATGCATAGTGCATAAAGCAATAAAAATATAGTGTTTTGAAAGGTGACCTGATTTTTGCCGATGAAGAAGGGGGTGCCTCGGGGCATCCCCCCAAGCTTTGACGCTTGTACTTCTTGGATATTTCTTGGGGTGACATGGGCATCCCCAATCTTGAGCTTTTGTCCATTCTTCATCTCATCTCATCATTCTCCAATCCCTACACTTGAAAACTTCCTTCATACAAAACTAAACACAATTCTATTAGCAATATTAGTGTAAGCGTAGTAATGAATCAACCTCTTTTGCTTCAGGTTTCAACCCAAAACCACCACATATAAAGTATATACTACTGTAGCAACTTCTCCAAAAGTTCCGTGATCAAAAGAACTCAAAAAGAAAGCGATAAAGCGGCAAAAATGAATAGTGGCAGAAATCTGTCAAAACAGAACAGCTGATAAAGGCCGATTTTTTAAGGGGTTTTCTGTTGCTCAAATCAAAAAGTGTTTAACTAACGAAAGTTTGGATATAACCTGAGGAATAAGCACAAGAAATCGCAGGTCCAAAAGATATACAGAGATTTTGCACGAATTTTTACAGTACAGTATGAAAATCTGTTTGAGGACAGCAATATCCTCAAATCTTTACCTCACTCGAATTAGAGGCTTCTCTTGGCACAACAACGAAATAAAAAGGATAAGGAGCGGTTATTACAGTAGTAATAACTTCCAAGACTCAAATAAAAGAAAAAGTACTAAAAATAAAATAATTGGTTATCTCCCAAGAGTGATTTTCTTTAACGCCTTTGAGCTAGGCGCAGTAATTTGCAAAGATGCCCATGTGGGCGCCATATAAGAGCTTGAGGCAAAGGCGCCATATAGGAACTTAAAGCAATAAAGAGCATCAAAAAGCAAATGTGAAAGACATTTAAATCTAAACCACTTCCTATGAAAAATAGTCTTGTAAAGAGACAAGTCATGAAAGCGCAAAGCAAAAAGCATAGGAAGGCAAAACAAGTACAACTTCAAGAATTGCAACATAAAGAGGGGAAACTCAATATTGTTGAGATCCATCAAACCATGTTTGCCTCTCTCATAATAACTTTTAGTAGCATCATGAATAGAATTAACAATATAACTATCACATAAAGCTTCCCTATCATGAGCCACATGCATAAAAGAATTAATACTCCCCACATGAACAATAGTAGTAGGAGCAGATTCAACAGAATAATTATTCTCATCACCATAATCATCAAAAATAGGAGGCATATTGTAATTATAACTAGTTTTCTCCTCAAAAGTAGGTGAACTGAAAATATTATACTCATCATCATAACCATCATAAACTAGAGGTTTAGTATCATCACAAGCTAGAAAACAGCTATTTTGCAAAGCATACTCATCAAACATATCATCATAAGAAGGAACATGGATAGTACTAATGGTACAACAATTATTAACTTTAGAATCGGTACCAAAAAGATTTTCAATATCAAAAGTAGAGTGCTTTTCCCAATCATGATCACTAACATAGGTAACAGGCATAGGAACATCACATAGGGGAGATAAAATATTATTAGAGCAAACTTTCTCCACTAAAGCTAGGGAACTAAAAATATCATGCTTAACAAAACCAGCTTCTCCAAGCTTAGACTTTTCTATAGCATTAGCAACAACGGTATTCAAAGCATTCATACTAGCAACACTATTAGCATGCGAATTAAGCTCCAAAGGTTTTTCAATTATCTCCTCAAACACTTCATACCTAAACTCAGGAAAAAGACTAAAGAACTCTTTGTTTTCCATTAAGCCTAACTAGTGAAAATAAAAACAAGAAACAAAAAGATGTAATTGCAGAATCTAAAGGAAATAACTCCGAGCACTCACACAGGAGGATGCGAGTACCTTTTACCTTACCTCCCCGGCAACGGCGCCAGCAAAGAGCTTGATGTCTACGCACGCGTCTATTCTTGTAGACAGTGTTGGGCCTCCAAGTGCAGAGGTTTGTAGAACAGCAGCAAGTTTCCCTTAAGTAGATCCCCCTAGGTTTATCGAACTCAGGGAGGAAGAGGTCAAAGCTATCCCTCTCAAGCAACCCTGCAATTACGATACAGAAAGTCTCTTGTGTCCCCAACACACCCAATACACTTGTCAGATATATAGGTGCACTCGTTCGGCGAAGAAATAGTGAAATACAAGTAGTAATGATGATTATAAGTAGCAAATGTGATCTGAAATAAATATCGCTGCGAGCAAACATGTAACAAAAGAGTAAGTAAACGGTGTGCAATGCTTGGAAACAAGGCCTAGGGATCATACTTTCACTAGTGGACACACTCCCAACAAATATAACATAATTGAACCAATAGATACTATCATCAATATGCAACTCAAAACAATTCTCCAATGGAAAATGAACACTAATCATGCGTAGGGCTATGAAGCACTCCTCAAAGTCCGTATGTACCCAAACTAGCTTGTCCCACACTATCACTGTGAACGCACTAGATGGTTCCAACAAACACCAACAATTCATAGAGACATTAACCAAAAAGATACACATGATGCACACACTAGTCACCTTTACACCATGATATGAGGTATCTCCGGAGAGTATAATAATTAAGCATAGGAGTAGCATAATATCTGAATAATAACATCTACCAATTCAACTAGATACAAAGCTCACCATCACATAAAGATCACATCATGGGAGAGAGAGGTGAACCACATAGCTATCGGTAGAGCCCTCAGCCCCGGGGGTGAACTACTCCCTCCTCATCATAGGAGACAGCAAGGTTGTTGGAGATGGCGGTGAGTTCGATGGAGATGACGGAGACGGCGACGGAGACCGATGGAGATGGCTCCGGGGGCACTTCCCTGTCCCGGCAGGGTGCCGGAACAGAGACTTCTGTCCCCCGAAATTTGTCTTCGACGGCGGCGGAGCTGCGAAACTGTTCTGGGAAAAACGCCGATTCCCCTAGGGTTTTCCGTCCCGAGGCTTTATATAGGCGAAGGGGCGTTGTCAGGGGGCTGCAAGGGCACCCTCACACATAGGGGGCGTGGCCAGGGCCTAGGCCGCGCCGCCCTGGTGTGTGGGGCCCGCGTGGCCCCACTCTGCCTCCTCTTCGGTTCTCTGGAAGCTTCGGTGAAATTATGGGCGACTGGCTTTGGTTTTGTCCAATTCCAAGAATATTTCCTGTGTAACTTTTCTAAAACACAAAAACAGCAGAAAATAGGGAACTTTCACTGTGGCGACTTGTTAGTAGGTTAGTTCCAGAAATCGCATAAAAACGCTACGAAGTGTAACGAAACACAAGGCAAATGGTGTAAAAACAAGCATGGAGCATCAAAAATTATAGATACGTCTGAGACGTATCAGCCGCGTCTGCTCCCGGTCGCTGGCGAGAAAGGAGAAGCGTCGGTCAGCCGGGCTCCTGTATGAAGAGTGGCTGAGGTAGATGGGAGAGTGGGGAGTGAGAAGAGATGGGTTCGGGGGTCTCTAGAAAAGGGTGGTAACGGGGGGGACAGCGCGTGGACGCAGCAGAGCGCACCTACTAGCCGGAGCGGGCGGCGCATGGGACAGCGGCAAAATGATGACGGAAAGAGATGGTGCTTCGCCAGTGGGTTAAGGAACTCAAGGAGAGGATACTGGCGAGAGATGGGGTGCGGAGGTGGTCGGTATGCTTGGAGGAAGGGGGTCGAGTCCATGCCCGCCAGGTGTTCGATATTGGGTCGGCGCTTAGGGCGTGCACGAAAACGGCCAGAGGAAAAAGGACAAGGACACAGGACCGTTCCTTTATGGCCAAGCATGGCTAGGGGAAGCTGGTGGCGTGGTGGTCCGAGCATAGGAGCTCATTTTATAAGTGGAGCATGCCATCGGCCATCAAGGGCACCAGAGAGAGAGAGAGAGAGCCTAGGGCTGGCTAGGACTGCGGGGAGGGAGTGTTAAGAGTGCAGGTAGGGTCTTGGGTCGATGCAGCTCTTTGGCTAAGCCAGATGCGTGTGCGAGAGAGATGTTTGACTAATGATGAGAGCTATCCTAGCAAAGATTTTTGGACAAGCTTCTCTCTCCCTCTAGCTAATGCAAGACAGAGATAGGGCTGCCATACGTTGCACACATGACCAAGGGTGGCTTGGGTGCTGGTTAGGTCAGAGGGAAAGCAAAGATGATTCAAAAATTTGGATTAAAGAGAGAGAAATTGGATGATGTTATTGATTAGGGTACAAAACCTATTCAAATAAATGGGTGTAAAGCTTCAAAATGTTCCAACAAGTACATATATAGGTAGAGCATACCAAGAAGAAGACATATAGAGCAAAGGACGGTCTTTGTTGAATCTATTTCAAATTTTAAAAGTGTGGTCAAAATGGAATCTGCAGAAGATTGCATTCTCACTGCTTTGATTAGGGTTAAAAACATGATTAGAGAAAGTATCATATGACCTCAAATGACGAAGTGATAATGGTAAGAATGGAAGATCAGATGACAAGGAAGATTTCTGGGAAGGTGAATGGTCATGAGTGAGTGATTTAGGAAGTTTTCCAAGCCTCTAGATATGGAAAACATTAACAGAATTTAAGATGGTGTTGATGAATTGTTTGCATGGTGTATTCCAAAACTTTGAGTGATATCCTTTATGGTTGGATGTATAGGAATTAGTTAACATCAAAGATGTTTTCCTTGGGACAGTTCGGTCAATAATAATCCTTCTTCAGAAAGGGGGTCCTCATGCCTTACGTCAAGACATTAGAATTTGATTAGGGTTTAGGGATTGAATTTAACCACACATGGATTTTACTTGAGTTGCATTGAAAACGTTGATCATAGCCAAGTGAGGGTTTTGAAATCAAATAGCCACAAACACTTTTTATAAACCTTGGGAAGCATTCTCAAAATTTTCAGAGACATGAATAATACCGAAGAGGTATCCTTCCCATTTCTGCTATTTTTGAAAATAGGAAAAGCAGTTGTGAAAATAACTTTAGAAAGGAAAATTGTAAGATGAAATGAGTGCCTTATTTCTAATTTTTTTATAAACTGTTGTTTTGAAAAATAACTACTCCTTTCATAAGGAATAGAGTTGTAAGTTTATAGAGAAGAAAATATCAAAATAGGCTTTATTTTAAAGATAGACCAAAATAATTTTATAGGAATACCCCCACTAGCCCTATTGTAATTTGATGGGTTTTAGATAGGTTAGGCCACGGGCCTACCTGTAGTTCATATCTACACACAATCAACTTAATTTAAAGTCAAACATGGTCACCCAAGGTCAACCCATCACACATAGTCAAACACTACCACAATTCTACCAACACTAGAACAAGATTTAAACAAGTGTCCACTGATGATCATGCCATGGTGAAGTTGAAAAGAGTTTTCAAGAAAATAAGTAATGCTTTGGTAAATATTTTTAGAAACAAGTGGAGACATACACATCTCCTTTATATAGTTTTCTCAAAGGTGTTTGAAATCCAAATATCAATTGTTTTGTAAAATTGGTATTTGCAAAATAGTGGGATCATACTAACATGTAGATCCCATAGATTTTATAAATAAATAGTTTGGAAAAACCTTTGTGTCCAAATATATATCTTGACTCTTTGTTTTTGGAAAAAGGGTCAAATCCCTTGAAATAGGGGGGGTGGCCAAGATAATGTTTGGTAAATAGCTAGAAGCATAAATAATGGCATAATCACAAGGGCATAAGGATTGCGTTGGTTCACAGTCTTGCTCAACAAGCAACTAAAACAGACATCCTTAATACAACAACCAAGACTAACAGACAAGAAACAACATTTCTAGAGGTCAACACAAAAAGTTTTTGTTGGCCCTCATTTTTGGCTCACTGAACACTACTCAAACAGGGTTACAAAAAGTTGGGGTGTTACAGATCTTCCCCCCTTAAAAAGAATCTCGTCCCGAGATTCCTAAGCGTAGTACTAGAGTGGTATAGAGACTATGTTAGGGTTAGGATTCAATGACTGATCTTCCAACTCACCGATAATACTTTGAGTTGCATCTAAGACTTGCTCTTGCCGGAGATGAAGATTGTCTTCATTTGCTGCGGTTGATGGCTGAAGAGTTTATGTTGCCGAAAGTATCTTGTTGAACTCCCGTCGAGACGCCTCCAAGGTTAGTGCGGTTAGGCTATCTAGTGTGCCCGTAAAGATTCTACAAATGTCAAAAGGTCATCAACTTGTAGCCGAGTTCTTGAAAAGTTGAGGCTTCTCTGGTAGCTCTCGCTGGCTTGGGGTCGTGGCTTCCTTCGTTTAGCTTGCTAGAATCTTTAGATCTTGGTGTCGCGCCTTGAAGCTTGATGTGGGTATAGACCTTCGTGTAGTTTGATGGAATCTTCAACTCTTGGTGTTGCTTCCTGGAGCTTGATGTTAGTGTAGACCTTCAGTCTGGAGCTTGTAATCCTTTGGAGAATGAAGATAACGATGACTGGTCTTACGAGGTATGTAGACTTATCTCTCTATGATTTCTAACTAGCAGAGCATATGTTAGTCCTAATCGGAAGCGTGCTTCTGAGTCATCTCGGGCTTGAGCTGAAGGTTCTTCTTTGGTGGAGGCGAGTCGAGGGCTTGGTCTTGAAGCGTCTTCAGGCTTCCATTTGCTTGGTGGAGATCAAACATGTGAGTCTTCGTCTTCACGTGCCAAGAACTTGTTGAACTTTGTAGGTTAGGCTTGGCTTCGATGCTACTATACTCAATGTTAGATGGCTTGTTAGAGGATTAGCAAGTGTTGGGGGAGTCAAGAGAGTGTCAATAGTGTTAGAAAAACTCTAGACTTAAGGTTAGGCGGCCTAGGTTAGTGAAGTCGTTGCCTTCTAGAAGTCCTTTTTAGTCCAGGCGGGTCTATCTTCTGCTTCCTTGACTTTATAGAGAGGTCTTGACGAAGCTTGAAGCACGTAGCAAAAATTGTCATGTCGAATCTTGGTTATGGGTTGCGAGGAGAATTATAATCCACTAATATCAAGGTTAGAGTTAGCGCTTTACTTTTAACTTATCTATGCTGCTCGAGCTAACATAAGTGGATGAGAGGGAAAACACATTTTAGAGAGATTTCCTATCCTAGGTTTTACACACCAGAGGGTTTTTAAGGCCGAGAGGCCAAAAACAAGCACAAGCAGATGGTAACAATACACACTCAAGAAACACACAGAGCAACTTCAAACAGCATCAAAAACTCATAAGGTACTACAAGTACAAAGGACACCTAACAACTCGCGATATTTAGGGTTAGCTCAATGGGGGCAATTGAGCTTATCCTATTAATCCTAGGGGTCAGATTGGTCATAGTTCTTGACTCCTTGCTTTCTTTGATTCTATCTTTAGCTAAAACCTGATGGTAGTTGTGGTTGAGCTGTTATTGTTGATTTGGGAAGTGCAAAGTCGCTGGTCTTCATGAATCTCATCACATGGTGGCGGGGTCTTCAGAGGGATTGTTGAGGTTCTCCATATATGACAACATCTTGTGTAGGCCTAAAAATTTATAGTCAAGCAACTAAGTATTTGGTCCTTGGCGACTGCAAAAGTGCGAGTCCAGGGAGGAACAAGGTCAGCTCCTTGACAAAGCCGTTGGTCTCAACCAAAAGCAAAATATTTGTTAACATCCTTCTTCCTTTGCAGCAGGAGAAGTTTGAAGACGTCCTTCTGAAGTTTGCTCCTTCTTGTGCTGCTAAGCTCCAGGTCTATTTGGGGACATCGTCCAACAGGTAGTTTTGAAGAAGATGAGACAGATGGAGTAATAATCTTTAAACATCTTTGGAAACCAGAGAGATAAGATTACAAGTTTTGAAGAGGTGAGAAAGGTATAAGCCATACTATTGGCTACTTAGAAGAAATAACATTTGCAAATAGTTTTAGCAAAATATTACTTTCCTACTAACGCCCATGCTAACTAAGGTCTCCTACAGTCAGGATGGCTCTGATACCAACTCTGTGGGGACCCCGGTTTACCACTCCGGGATTCCCGTTATGCATACAACTCACGATCCCATGATTAGTACGTCGTGAGTCCACATAACCGAGCTGATATCAAAGTTACATCATCCATTACAGTACTGAATATAATAGTCTTACAATTGGTCACACAACCAAGACTAAGATTGCCACGCAGGGCAAATTTACAACTGAGCAGCGGATATCAAGCAGCGTTGATGACCCACGTCATACCTACTACCCTACGGGCAACTGACTGGGAGACGTTCCTAGTTCGTACCAGCGTCCTCGTAACCATCGCCACCTTCCTCGTAGTATTCTTCATAGTCTGGCCAAGTTAATAGCCAGGGACAAAGCCGTGAGTACATTTGAATTGTACTCGCAAACCATCTAAGGGAGAGAGTTTGATATGCAGTATGGCTGTAGCAAGGCTAGGCTCTAGTCTAGTTTACTTTCTTCAAAAAAAACACAGTTTTTCTCGTGTCGATATAGCATGTCCAGAACCATGTTCTACGACATCTCTATATCCTTATTAAAAACATGTATAAAACAATTTTAGTAAAATCTCTAGGAAGGGGGAAACCCTTTTTATTTCAAAACCTAGGTCAATCAAACATGACCATCTCCATTCATAAAACCAGGTCAATCACACATGACCATCTCCATTTCCTCGGTAGTACCCTACAAGTACTCCGAACCATACTCGTGCCATAGCAGTACCCTCCGAGTACTCCGTTCGGCACCTTTCTCCATTTTTCTGAAAACCACTTTTAAAACCAAAATTGCATTGGGCAATGTAGTGATCTTTCCAACCGTCCATGACCGAGGACTCGGCTATACGAATAGGTTTACACTCTACAGAGGTTGTACACTTTACCCACAATCATCCGGATACTCATTGTGTGGGCATCTTCCCCGCATAACATCATATGCCACGACAAGCACCTGATCAAAGCCTTTCGCTTATCTACCTTAGTACGGGAATCTACCCTATGGAGTATGTACCTCCCCGGCAAATCCTGGCAGTCTACCTCCACGTTCGAGCGTAACCCCAGTGCCACGTCAGAAGACCCATAGTGTCCTCTGGCTAGATAAATCCCTCACTGGATCCCGATTTACTATTGCCCATTTACTTGCGGCAATCCGGATTCCGGGGTACTGCGTACCCTTATATAGTTATGAGACTCCCGTACTAAAATAAACAAACTACGAGCTAAGCCCCGTCCCATACCAGGGTAATCGTGGTTGCACGGGTTAATTGTTCTGAACACTACAAAGAAACACCAATGTTTTTCTTATGAAACCAACTTGCCTCCAACTCCGGGATTTTTCAAAATCTCATTTTGGAATCCATCAATGGAATAGCTTCCTATTCCAAGGTTTTCAAAGTCATTTTGAAACGTTCCATTTGAGTGTTCCCAACCTAGAGTTTTGCTCCACTACAAGGTTTTCCAAAGGTCATGATGCTATCCATCAAGCCACTAACCCAGGGGATAAGTAGGTGTCGAGAGGGTGTCATCCATGAGGATGATAACAAATGACTTGTGGAGCCAAGTCACCAATAATTGCTATCTAGAAGTAATAGCAATATAAAATCATGCAATTTCATAAACATTTATAAAGCTTGCAATAAGTATAACTAGGATCAGATATGAATCAAGTTTAGATGGCTTGCCTTTTTCAGCTTGTCCCTGGTCTTAGCCTTCTTGATACTCAAATAATTCCCCCTCTCCAAAATACGCGACGTCGTTCGAATCTAGCGCCGATTAAAAGAGAAAATAAGCATAGAAGCATAAATACTGCACACACACTTCAGCACATCAACCAAAATCAACCAAGCTACAGTACAATAAGTTAGTTTTTAGGTTTATTAAGCCGACAAGTGGTTTCATTCAATTTCCACTTTCCTAGATTAAACAATGAATTAACTACACATAAAACAAGCACAAGACACAAAGTAAACCTAATGCGTTGTCACTCACAAAATCATGCAAACAGGGTACCTATGCATAGGTATTGATTTTAGGAATCCAACAAAAGTGGTTTCACCCCATTTGAATTTACAAATCTTTTTCTATGAACTTTCTAGTGCAAATAGCTACTGCTTTAGAGATAATTTTACCAAAAATTCATATATGTTCATAAAAATCTCATCTTTGGTAACAAGCAAGAATTTACAGTACACAACCAATGAGAGCTATCCTAGCAAAGATTTTTGGACAAGCTTCTCTCTCCCTCTAGCTAATGCAAGATAGAGAGAGGGCTGCCATATGTTGCACACATGCCCAAGGGTGGCTTGGGTGCTGGTTAGGTCAGAGGCAAAGCAAAGATGATTCAAAAATTTGGATTAAAGAGAGAGAAATTGGATGATGTTATTGATTAGGGTACAAAACCTATTCAAATAAATGGGTGTAAAGCTTCAAAATGTTCCAACAAGTACATATATAGGTAGAGCATACCAAGAAGAAGACATATAGAGCAAAGGACGGTCTTTGTTGAATCTATTTCAAATTTTAAAAGTGTGGTCAAAATGGAATCTGCAGAAGATTGCATTCTCACTGCTTTGATTAGGGTTAAAAACATGATTAGAGAAAGTATCATATGACCTCAAATGACGAAGTGATAATGGTAAGAATGGAAGATCAGATGACAAGGAAGATTTCTGGGAAGGTGAATGGTCATGGGTGAGTAATTTAGGAAGTTTTCCAAGCCTCTAGATATGGAAAACATTAACAGAATTTAAGATGGTGTTGATGAATTGTTTGCATGGTGTATTCCAAAACTTTGAGTGATATCCTTTATGGTTGGATGTATAGGAAATAGTTAACATCAAAGATGTTTTCCTTGGGATAGTTCGGTCAATAATAATCCTTCTTCAGAAAGGGGGTCCTCATGCCTTACGTCAAGACATTAGAATTTGATTAGGGTTTAGGGATTGAATTTAACCACACATGGATTTTACTTGAGTTGCATTGAAAATGTTGATCATAGCAAAGTGAGGGTTTTGAAATCAAATAGCCACAAACACTTTTTATAAACCTTGGGAAGCATTCTCAAAATTTTCAAAGACATGAATAATACCGAAGAGGTATCCTTCCCAATTCTGCTATTTTTGAAAATAGGAAAAGCAGTTGTGAAAATACCTTTAGAAAGGAAAATTGTAAGATGAAATGAGTGCTCATATAAGAGTGAACCTTATTTCTAATTTTTTTTATAAACTATTGTTTTGAAAAATAACTACTCCTTTCATAAGGAATAGAGTTTTAAGTTTATAGAGAAGAAAAAAATCAAAATAGGCTTCATTTTAAAGACAGACCAAAATAATTTTATAGGAATACCCCCACTGGCCCTATTGTAATTTGATGGGTTTTAGATAGGTTAGGCCACAGGCCTACCTGTAGTTCATATCTACACACAATCAACTTAATTTAAAGTCAAACATAGTCACCCAAGGTCAACCCATCACACATAGTCAAACACTACCACAATTCTAGCAACACTAGAACAAGATTTAAACAAGTGTCCACTGATGATCATGCCATGGTGAAGTTGAAAAGAGTTTTCAAGAAAATAAGTAATGCTTTGGTAAATATTTTTAGAAACAAGTGGAGACATACACATCTCCTTTATATAGTTTTCTCAAAGGTGTTTGAAATTCAAATATCAATTGTTTTGTAAAATTGGTATTTGCAAAATAGTGGGATCATACTAACATGTAGATCCCATAGATTTTATAAATAAATAGGTTGGAAAAACCTTTGTGTCCAAATATATATCTTGACTCTTTGTTTTTGGAAAAAGGGTCAAATCCCTTGAAATAGGGGGGGTGGCCAAGATAATGTTTGGTAAATAGCTAGAAGCATAAATAATGGCATAATCACAAGGGCATAAGGATTGCGTTGGTTCACAGTCTTGCTCAACAAGCAACTCAAACAGACATCCTTAATACAACAACCAAGACTAATAGACAAGAAACAACATTTCCAGAGGTCAACACAAAAAGTTTTTGTTGGCCCTCATTTTTGGCTCACTGAACACTACTCAAACAGGGTTACAAAAAGTTGGGGTGTTACAGTTCCCAACGGGACAGTGATTTACATCAACACCGCCGCAACAAGCAGTCGGTCAGACCGCCACCCAAATTCTATCTGGGGTCTGACCCATCTAGACCGAATCACACCTTTTGAGTTATCAGTTTGCGTTGGCCCACTGGAGATGCCCTTATTTCGCATAGATTTCACTGAAATTTGCTCCCATTTAGACCATTGAAATCATCCTGAACTTTGTGTGGTGTCTATGGGGTGCGCTCAGAATTCCAACTGGTTTGAAGCTATGATCGAGGAGTACCGTGCTCTCCTCGGCAACAACACTTGGGACCTCATGCCACCTCCTCGGAATGCCAACATCGTCTCTCGCAAGTGGGTCTTTCGCCACAAGCTGGAGCCCGATGACTCTCACAACGCCAAAAAGGCCTAGCAATGACGGGCATGGTTTCTGCTACATTGACAATAGAGGCGTTTGTCACCGATTTATAGACACTGGTAACTGATACATCTCAAACGTATCTATGATTTTTGATGCTCCATGCTTGTTCTTACACCATTTGCTTAGTGTTTCGTTACACTTCGTGGCGTTTTTATGCATTTTCTGAAACTAACCTATTAACAAGATGCCACAGTGCCAGTTCCCTATTTTCTGCTATTTTTGTGTTTCAGAAAAGTTACACAGGAAATATTCTCGGAATTGGACGAAACAAAAGCCGAACATCCAAAAATTTACCGAAGCTTCCAGAAGTCCAAAGAGGAGACGGAGAGGGGCCACAGGCCGGCCACATAGTAGGGCGGCGCGGCCAACCCCTGGCCCGCGCCCCTATGTGTGAGGCTACCCTAGTCCACCTCTGACGCTGCCCCTTCGCCTATAAAGACCCCCCCGATGGGAAAAACCTAAACACCCGATCAATTTTCCAGAAACACATCGCGATCCGCCGCCGTCGTCAACCCGAGATCGGGAGGGTCCAGAAGCTCTTACTGGCACCCTGCCGGAGAGGGGAATCGCCACCGGAGGTCTTCTTCATCGCCATGCTTGCCTCCGGCGCGATGAGTGAGTAGTCTACCTTGGACTATGGGTCCATAGCAGAAGCTAGATGGTTGTCTTCTCCACCATGTGCTTCATGTTTAGATCTCGTGAGCTGCCTTACATGATCGAGATCATCTTTGTGTAATTCTACATGTTGTATTTGTTGGGATCCGATGAATATTGGGGTTATGTTGAGTTGATGTGTTGAAACATATATCTTATGTTATCTCTATGTTGTTTATGATCTTGCATGCTCTCTGTTGTTAGTAGCTATCTTGGCCAAGTAGATACTAGTGACTCCAAGAGGGGGTATTTATGCTCGATAGTTGGGTTCATGCCTCTATTTAATCTGGGGGAGTGACAAAAACCTCTAAGGTTGTAGATGTGCTATTGCCACTAGGGAGAAAACAACATTCTTGTGTCCAAGGACATTCGTTTTGTTTACATTACACACTTTGCTTAATGCAGTTATCTGTTGTTCGTGATACGTCTCCAACGTATCTATAATTTTTGATGCTCCATGCTTGTTTTTACACCATTTGCCTAATGTTTCATTACACTTCGTGGCACTTTTATGCATTTTCCGGAACTAACCTACTAACAAGTTGCCACAGTGCCAGTTCCCTGTTTTCTGCTGTTTTTGTGTTTCAGAAGTGATACACAGGAAATATTCTTGGAATTGGACGAAACAAGTTCCTGAAGTCTTATTTTGTCCGGGAGCTTCCAGACATCCGAAGGAGAGTAGGAGGGGGGCCACAGGGGCCCCACACACCAGGCCGGCGCGGCCAGGGCCTGGGCCGCGCCAGCCAGGCGTGAGGCCACCTGGCTCCACCTCTGACATCGCCCCTTCGCCTATAAAGACCCCCCGACGGGAAAAACCTAAGTACCCGATCAATTTTCCAAAAACACATCGCGATCTGCCGCCGTCGTCGACCCGAGATCGGGAGGGTCCAGAAGCTCTTCCCGGCACCCTGCCGGAGAGGGGAATCACCACCGGAGGTCTTCTTCATCGCCATGCTTGCCTCCGGAGCGATGAGTGAGTAGTCTACCTTGGACTATGGGTCCATAGTAGTAGCTAGATGGTTGTCTTCTCCACCATGTGCTTCATATTTAGATCTCATGAGCTGCCCTACATGATTGAGATCACCGTTATGTAATTCTACATGTTTGGTTTGTTGGGATCCAATGAATATTGGTGTTATGATTGAGTTGCTATACTGAAATATATCTTATGTTATCTCTATGTTGTTTATGATCTTGCATGCTCTCCATTGTTAGTAGCTATCTTGGCCGAGTAGTTGCTAGTGACTCCAAGAGGGGGTATTTATGCTCGATAGTGGGTTCATGCCTCTATTTAACCTGGGGGAGTGACAGAAACCTCTAAGGTTGTAGATGTGATGTTGCTACTAGGGATAAAACAACATTCATATGCTCAAGGGCATATGATTTGTTTACATTACACACTTTGCTTAATGCAATTATCTGTTGTTCGCAACTTAATACTCATGGGGTGGTCGGATGATATCCCCGTGAGTGGATTATTAGTCATAGATGCAATTGGATGGCGGTCTATGTATTTTGTTGTAATGCCCAGAGTAAATCTCATAGTGATCTTCTTGACATATCACGTTTATCTTTATTCTATCAATTGCCCAACTGTAATTTGTTTACCCAGCATGTGTTATTTATCTTATGGAGAGACACCACTAGTGAACTATGGACCCCGGTCCTATTTCCATCGTATTGCTATCACCTATTTACTTTACTCGCACTGTTTACTTTACTCGCATACTTCTACTATTTTCCACTCGATACGCTCATAACCTTTGTTTTAAGCAAACCGGTGAGATTGACAACCTCATCGCAAGTTGGGAACAAAGTACTTGGTTGTGTGTGTGCAGGTTCCACGTTGCTACTAGCTGAAGACACGCTAACTCGTTTTGATCGTGAAACGGCGCCCTTGTTGGAGTGTCACTAGGCTATCAAGCATCACCTTCAGTCGCATTGTCCGCTCTTCTCCTGATCGACATAACCTTGGTTTCTTAACTGAGGGAAAATCTTGCTACTATATTCATCACACCTTCCTCTTGGGGTTCCCAACGGGCCAGTTATTTACTTCATCAACTCGGTCGCATCAAGCTCTTTTCTGGCGCCGTTGCCGGGGAAGAGTGGAAGACTTCTGCGAGGGGATTTTTTCGCACGCACATCCTTTACTTTGTTTTATTGTTTTGCTTTACTTTATTTATTTTACCTGCATCGTTTTATATCAAAAACCCAAAAAATTAGAATCTTTGGTAGTTGTTTTTACTTGTTTACTTTAGTTTTGCTGAAATGGCTAATCCTAAAAACACCAAGTTGTGTGACTTTACTAGCACGAACAATAGTGATTTTATCTGCACTCCTATTGCACCACCTGCTCCTGCTGCAAACTTTTATGAGATTAAGCCTGCTTTGTTGAACCTTGTTATGAAAGAGCAATTTTCTGATGCTAGTACTGAAGATGTTGCAGCTCATCTCAACAATTTTGTTGAGCTATGTGAGATGCAGAAATATAAGGATGTAGAAAGTGATATTATTAAGCTCAAGTTGTTTCCTTTTTCTTTGAGAGGAAAAGCTAAAGATTGGTTGCTGTCTTTGACTAAGAATAGTATTGATTCATGGGCTAAGTGTAAGGATGCTTTTATTGGTAGATACTATCCTCCAGCTAAGATTATATCCTTGCGTAGAAATATTATGAAGTTTACTCAGTTTGATAATGAACATGTTGCTCAAGCTAGGGAAAGAATGAAATCTATGATAAAGAATTGCCCCACTCATGGACTGACTACTTGGATGATTGTCCAAACTTTTTAAGCAGGACTGAATTTTTCTTCGAGGAACCTACTTGATTCAGCTGCTGGAGGCACTTTTATGTCCCTTACCTTGGGCGCCGCAACAAAGCTACTCGACAACATGATGGTGAATTATTCCGAATGGCACACCGAGAGAGATCCACAAGGTAAGAAGGTAAATTCTGTTGAGGAAACCTCTTCCTTGAGTGATAAGATTGATACCATTATGGCTATGCTTGCTAATGATAGGACTCATGTTGATCCTAATAATGTTCCTTTGGCCTCTCTGGTTGCTCAAGAAGAGCAAGTTGATGTGAATTTCATTAGAAACAATAATTTTAACAACAATGCTTATAGGAACAATTTTGCTAGTAACAATTATAGGCCGTATCCTTCTACCAATGGTAATGGTTATGGTAATTCTTATGGTAATTCCTACAACAACACTAGGTCCGCGCCCTCCGAGCTTGAGGTAATGCTCAAGGACTTCATCGGTAAGCAAACTGCTTTTAATAAGTCTGTTGAGGAAAAGTTAGGCAAAATTGATATTCTTGCTTCTAAAGTTGATAGCCTTGCTCATGATGTTGAACTTCTGAAATTAAAAGTGTTGCCTAATGATGTGAAAGAGAACAATGTTTTTGCTACCGCTAATGCTATTCAAGTTGGAATTGATGAAAATATTAGATTGTTAGCGGAATTGCATGCCAGGTGGGAAAGAGAAGATGAGATGGCTAGATAAATGAAGGTATGTACTATTACTACCTCTGATGATGTTGTTCCTAATGCTAGCAATCCTCTTACTTTTATTGGTGTAGAGAAAACTCCCACTCCTTGTGTTAAAAAGCCTAAAACTGCCAAAACTTTTTCTCAAAAGAGTGCTGAAATTTTTCGGAGTGTGGGAGATGATAGCTCTACTTCTTTTAATGATTTTGATGTTGATGGCTGCCATATATTTGAAGTTATTTTGTTCTTACAAAAGCTTGCTTTGACTCCCAATGCTAGTTCTTTAAATATTGCTTTTACTAAGCATATTACCAATGCTCTCATGAAAATTAGGGATGAAAAGTTGAAGCAAAAAGCCTCTGTTCCCAAGAAGTTAGAAGATGGTTGGGAACCCATCATTGATATGCATGTTAATGGTTTTGATTGCCATGCTTTATGTGATCTAGGTGCTGGTATTTCTATCATGCCTAGAAAAATTTATGACATGCTTAATTTACCACCGCTTGAAAAATGTTATTTTGATGTTCATATTGCTGATGTTGCTAAGAAGAAACCTTTGGGAAGGATTAATGATGTTCTTATTGTGGTTAACAATAACCTTGTTCCCGTTGATTTTCTTGTTATGGACGTTGAATGCCATGCTTCATGTCCTATTATTTTGGGAAGACCCTTTCTTCGAACTGTAGGTGCTATCGTTGATATGAGGGAAGGCACCATCAAATATCAATTTCCACTAAAGAAAGGTATGGAACACTTCCCTAGGAAAAGAAAGAAATTGATTTTTGACTCTATTCTTAGAGCAAATTATGAGCTTGATGCTTCATCACTTGATGTTACTTGATTCGCAATTTTCTGCGCCTAGCTCAAAGGCGTTAAAGAAAAGCACTCTTGGGAGATAACCCAATGTTTTATTTTCAGTAATTTTTCTTTTATTTGAGTCTTGGAAGTCATTACTACTGTAATGACCGCAACTTATCTTGTTTATTTCATTTTTGTGCCAAGAGAAGCCTCTAATTCGAGGGAGGTAAAGATTTGGGGATGTTGCTGTCCTGTAACTGTTTTTGGTGCTGCACCGTAAAAATTCTTATAAATTCTCTGTATATCTTTTGGACCTGAGATTTCTTGTGCATATGCCCCAGGTTATATCCAAACTTTCGTTAGTTGAACATTTTTTGATTTGAGCAACAGAAAACCCCTCAAAAATTCGGCATTTGTCAGCTGTTCTGTTTTGACAGATTTCTGCCAATATTTGTGTTTGCCGCTTTATCGCTTTCTTTTGAGTTCTTTTGATCACGGAACTTGTGGGGAAGTTGCTACAGTAGTACTTGCTATATATGTGGTGGTTTTGAGTTGAAACCTGAAGCAAAAAAGAGGTTGATTATATGTTATGCTACACTAATGTTGCTAATAGAATTGTGTTTAGTTTTGTATGAAGGAAGTTTTCAAGTGTAGGGATTGGAGAATGATGAGATGAGTTGAAGAATGGACAAAAGCTCAAGCTTGGGGATGCCCATGCATCACCCCAAGAAATATCCAAGAAGTACAAGCGTCAAAGCTTGGGGATGCCCCCGAGGCACCCCTTCTTCATCGGCAAAAATCAGGTCACCTTTCAAGACACTATATTTTTATTGCTTCATGCACTATGTGTTTTTCTTGGAGCGTCAGTTGTTTTAGTTTTCTTTATTAGTTTGTTTGTTTGCTGCAATAAATGGTTGGACCCCAACAAATTTCCTTTGGAGGAGATGTACTCGTTTTCATTTGCCAAGAACACTCTGTTTTTCATTCTTACAATTTCACCGAGTGTTCTTCTTTTTCTGCTACTGCTTTTGGTTTTCATTTTCGCCTTGATTTGCGTTCAGACCTTGTTATATCTTTTCATCAAGGTGTATTTTTGCCTCTGATCTTTATTGGTTTTCATCAAAAGAGGTGTCTATAAAAATTTCAAATGGTGTTGGAAAAGAGAAAAAGCTTTATGCAAAAAAAAGTGGTACAAGAAGGAGCTTGTGTAGACTGCGGCTTAGGCTTTTTCATGTCATGCTTGATTTCTTTTTGATGGTATGCTTAGTGGTTTTGCTGTAGCATGACTTGTCTGAAATAACTGAGATTTCTTAATGAGCCTTTGAAAAAAATCATGCGTTGTTTTTATTGTATGGAAGCATTATTTTGGTTTTCTCCTTGATGCTTTATTTGGGTTGACTTGGCGCATGCTCACACATGTTAGACTCTTACAAAGTCGCCAATAGCCTCTATGATCATTTAGTTTTTGACTTTTTATGCCATCTTATGCTTCTTTTAATGTCGCTTTGTCGCTTTGCATGATTATGGCCATTATTGCTCTCTTAGTTGGTCGCTCCCAGTCTTTTGCTAGCCCTCGCCTTGTACTGAGTATGAGCTCTACTCGTGCATCCAACTCCTAAAAGCCAAAGTTTTCCAAAGTGTCCACCATACATACCTACTAGCAATTTGCTATTCCAAGTAAATTTGACTTGCTTTTATTTTCTCTTCAAATTAAACTCTTACCAGTGTTATGCAAAATTCGGTCAGTAAAGCTCTCACGAACCGGAAGGCACACTTTACTTTTTCCTGTTCTTAAAAATTTGACATTGTGGTCTCTTATGTTGAGTTGTTATGCTTGCAAGTTGTAAGTTGGAGACTAGCCCAGCCATGCAGTCATGGGCAAGCTTTCAACATTGCACTTCTTATTTGAGTTGATATCGTGATCTTTTGTTTATGGATGCCCGCGGTGTGAAATGAATTGGGAATCTTGTGGGGATCATGGAGTTTGTATATGTGTTAGGGAAACGCCGGGCCGCTAATCTAAGCCATGCATAATTCATGGTGGAAATTTGCAGCATACCCATGGTGAACATTCGACGACGCATCTCACAATAAAAAGCTAAACAAATGGCAAATAAAAGAGATGTCGAGGTGTTCATTGTCTGCTTGTCCTGTCATTTTGATGTGGGCTTGTTCCATGTCATCGGGCATGGAGGTACCCCATTGGCGGTTCTCAATGATATGCATATACTTACAATGACAAGAGCCTTGCTTGGGACTCTAAGTAAAGTAGCATGAGGTTTGGGTACTCGTATTCAGGGGACATGAGGTTTTCAACTTATGATTTGTCAAGCATATGCATCATAATTGTTCTCGCATTAACTTTAACCATTCAAGATGCTTATGATGGGGGCAATGAGAGCTCAAAGCCGGTAAGTACCATAATTTTTGAAGGTTATAAAACTTGCAATCACTGCTTCCCTCTGCGAAGGGCCTTTCTTTTACTTTTATGTTGAGTCACCACCTTCTTTCTTTATGCACCATTAAGAGAGCATAGTTGTCATTCTTAGTATAATGTGCATTGTCCCAAAGTTTTCATTGATTGATTCATATTGTTGGTTTCACTTGTTCTTAAATTATTTGTATCTAGTCGCCCTCTTAAACTTGAAGGTGTCCTATGCATTTATGTTTTGCTCTCTTTGAAGGACAAGCTGAAAACCATTTGTATGTTTTTCCTTATGATTTGAACACACGTTTGACTTTCATTGTTTCATGTTCATGATCTTTTGTTTGTGTTCATTTGCATGTTTACAACATGGTTGCTAAGTTCTATTGTCAAGATTATATCTTTCATGCCCATGTTTTAAGTTCTTATGATCCCAGCTCACAAATGCTTACATACATGATCAAGATTGTGTAGGTGCATGTCACCTCAAAAATTATTCTTTTGTTATCACTTACCTACTCGAGGACGAGCAGGAGTTAAGCTTGGGGATGCTTGATATGTCTCCAACGTATCTATAATTTTTGATGCTCCATGCTTGTTTTTACACCATTTGCCTAATGTTTCGTTACACTTCGTGGCACTTTTATGCATTTTCCGGAACTAACCTACTAACAAGTTGCCACAGTGCTAGTTCCCTGTTTTCTGCTATTTTTGTGTTTCAGAAGTGATACACAGGAAATATTCTCGGATTTGGACGAAACAAGTTCCTGAAGTCTTATTTTGTCCGGGAGCTTCCAGACATCCGAAGGAGAGTAGGAGGGGGGCCACAGGGGCCCCACACACCAGGCCGGTGCGGCCAGGGCCTGGGCCGCGCCAGCAAGGCGTGAGGCCACCTGGCTCCACCTCTGACATCGCCCCTTCGCCTATAAAGACCCCCCGACGGGAAAAACCTAAGTACCCGATCAATTTTCCAGGAACACATCGCGATCTGCCGCCGTCGTCGACCCAAGATCGGGAGGGTCCAGAAGCTCTTCCCGGCACCCTGCCGGGGAGGGGAATCGCCACCGGAGGTCTTCTTCATCGCCATGCTTGCCTCCGGAGCGATGAGTGAGTAGTCTACCTTGGACTATGGGTCCATAGCAGTAGCTAGATGGTTGTCTTCTCCACCATGTGCTTCATGTTTAGATCTCATGAGCTGCCCTACATGATTGAGATCACCGTTATGTAATTCTACATGTTTGGTTTGTTGGGATCCGATGAATATTGGTGTTATGATTGAGTTGCTATACTGAAATATATCTTATGTTATCTCTATGTTGTTTATGATCTTGCATGCTCTCCGTTGTTAGTAGCTATCTTGGCCGAGTAGTTGCTAGTGACTCCAAGAGAGGGTATTTATGCTCGATAGTGGGTTCATGCCTCTATTTAACCTGGGGGAGTGACAGAAACCTCTAAGGTTGTAGATGTGTTGTTGCTACTAGGGAGAAAACAACATTCATATGCTCAAGGGCATATGCTTTGTTTACATTACACACTTTGCTTAATACAATTATCTGTTGTTCGCAACTTAATACTCATGGGGTGTTCGGATGATATCCCCGTGAGTGGATTATTAGTCATAGATGCAGTTGGATGGCGGTCTATGTATTTTGTTGTAATACCCAGAGTAAATCTCATAGTGATCTTCTTGACATATCACGTTTATCTTTATTCTATCAATTGCCCAACTGTAATTTGTTTACCCAGCATGTGTTATTTATCTTATGGAGAGACACCACTAGTGAACTGTGGACCCCGGTCCTATTTCCATCATATTGCTATCACCTGTTTACTTTACTCGCATACTTCTACTGTTTTCCACTCGATACGCTCATAACCTTTGTTTCAAGCAAACCGGTGAGATTGACAACCTCATCGCAAGTTGGGAACAAAGTACTTGGTTGTGTGTGTGCAGGTTCCACGTTGCTACTAGCTGAAGACACGCTAACTCGTTTTGATCGTGGAACGGCGCCCTTGTTGGAGTGTCACTAGGCTATCAAGCATCACCTTCAGTCGCATTGTCCGCTCTTCTCCTGATCGACATAACCTTGGTTTCTTAACTGAGGGAAAATATTGCTGCTATATTCATCACACCTTCCTCTTGGGGTTCCCAACGGGCCGGTTATTTACTTCATCAACTCGGTCGCATCAGTTCGTAACTTAATACTCATAGGGTGTTCGGACGATATCCCTGTGGGTCGATTATTCGTCATAGATGCAGTTGGATGGCGGTCTATGTATTTTGTCGTAATTCCCAGAGTAAATCTCATAGTGATCCTTGCGACATATGCACGTTATCTTTATTCTATCAATTGCCCAACTGTAATTTGTTTACCCAGCATGTTGTTATTTATTCTATGGAGAGACACCACTAGTGAATTTTGGACCCCGGTCCAATTTCCTTTACATTGTTACACCGTTTTACTATTACTCGCACTGCTTACTTTCTCGCATACTACTACTGTTTTCCACTCGATACGCTCATACCTTTGTTTACAGCAAACCGGTGAGATTGACAACCTCATCGTAAGTTGGGAGCAAAGTACTTGGTTGTGTTGTGTGCAGGTTCCGCGTTGCTACTAGTTGACGATGCGCCAACAAGTATCGTAAACGGTGCCCTTGTTGGAGTGTCACTAAGCTAGCAAGCATCACCTTCTCAAGTTTGGCTTTTTCCTACTGGACTGACAAACCTCGGTTTCTTACTGAGGGAAAATTTGCTACTGTACTCATCATACCTTCCTTTTGGGGTTCCCAACTGGGTGATCATCCTGCACGCATCAAGCTAATTTTCAGGCGCTGTTGCCGGGGAAAAAGAAGACTTCTGCAAGGGGAGTTTCGCACGCACATCCTTTACTTTGTTTTTGTTTTGCTTTACTTTATTTTTTGCTTGCATCGTTTTTATCAAAAACACAAAAAAATTAGTTTCCTTTATAGTTGTTACTTTATTACTCTTAGTTCATTATGTTGTTCCCTAAGTATGTTTTGGAGGACCTCTCAGTAGGTAGTGGTTCTATTATTGGGAAAAGTAATATTGAGGAGTTCTTTAATCATATTAGCATGCATAAAGATGAAGAGGATAAATCTTTGGTTGAGCTTGCTCCTAGTTATGAAGTTGATTCTGCTTATTTAGTTTACATGTTAGAAGCTAGGTTTGCTAGCCTTAATCCTTTTATGCAATACATGTTTCTTAAGCTTCATGATATTGAAGACTCCGAAAAGAAAGATTTTATCTTGGAGACTTTGCGTAGAGAATTTAGAGATATTGCCATTGAAGCTAGGAAAGTTTTTAAGCGTTTTAATATGCTTGGTTTGCCTGTTAAAGTTGTTGGTACAACCAAAGAAGATTTCAAAGTACCAATACCTTGAAAACTTGTAGGAATGCATGAAGCTTTGGAAAAGAATTTTGATTGGATTTGTTCTAAAAATCTTTTTGATGAAAGTAGTGTACCAAAGCGTGATCACAACAGATCCTCAAAAACTCATTTGGACACAATTCAGTTTATTGTTGAAAAGACTTATGCAGTTGATCTTAATGCCTCTTTCGATATTACTTGATTTGCACTTTTTGCGCCTAGCTCAACGGCGTTAAAGAAAAGCACTCTTGGGAGATAACCCATTGTTTTACTTTCAGTACTTCTTATTTTATTTGAGTCTTGGAAGTTATTACTACTGTAATAACCGCTCCTTATCCTTTTTATTTTGTTTTTGTGCCAGGAGAAGCCTCTAATTTGAGTGAGGTAAGATTTGGGGATGTTGCTGTCCTGAAACAGATTTCGGTGCTGTACCATAAAAATTTGTGAAAATTCTTAGAATATATATTTTTTACCTGCGATTTCTTGTGCATATGCCCCAGGTTATATCCAAACTTTCATTAGTTATACACTTTTTGATTTGAGCAATAGAAAACCCTCGAAAAAATCGACCTTTGTCAGCTGTTCTGTTTTGACAGATTTCTGCCACTATTTGTGTTTGCCTCTTTATCGCTTTCTTTTTGAATTCTTTTGATCACGGAACTTTTGGGGAAGTTGCTACAGTAGTATATGCTTTATATGTGGTGGTTTTGAGTTAAATCTGAAGCAAAAAGGGGTTGATTCATTACTATGCTTACACTAATGTTGCTAATAGAATTGTGTTTAATTTTGTATGAAGTAAGTTTTCAAGTGTAGGGATTGGAGAATGATGAGATGAGTTGAAGAATGGACAAAAGCTCAAGCTTGGGGATGCCCACGCACCCCAAGAAATATCCAAGAGGTACAAGCGTCAAAGCTTGGGGGATGCCCCCGAGGCACCCCTTTTTTATTGCTTCATGCACTATGCGTTTTTCTTGGAGCGTCTTCTCTTTAGTTTTCAGTTTTGTTTTGTTTTGTTTGCTGTAATAAATGGTTGGACCCCACCAAAATTTCTTTTGGATAAGTTGCCTTGCTTTTCAGTTGCCAAGAACACTCCGTTTTTCACTCTTATCGTTCAACGAGTGTTCTCTTTTTCTAGAACTGCGTTTAGTTTTCATTTTTTCGCCTTGATTTTTGTTCAGATCTTCTTATATCTTTATATCAAGGTGTATTTTGACCTCTGGTTCATGTTGGTTTTCATCAAAAGAGTTGTTTCAAAAAGTTTCGAATGGTGTTGGAAAAGAGAAAAAAATTTATGCAAAAAAGTGGTATAAAAAGGAGCTTGTTTAGACTGCGGCTTAGACTTTTGCATGTCGTGCTTGATGTCATTTTGATAGTATGCTTAGTGGTTTTGCTGTAGCATGAATTGTCTCAAATGACTGAGATTGCTTAATGAGCCTTTAAAAAAATCATGTGTTGTTTTTATTATTTGGAAGCATTAATTTGGTTTTCTCCTTGATGCTTTATTTGGGTTGACTTGGCGCATGCTCACACATGTTTGACTCATACAAAGTCGCCATAAGCCTCTATGATCATTTAGTTTTTGACTTTTGATGCCATCTTATGCTTCTCTTAATGATGTTTTGTCGCTATGCATGATTATGGTCGTTATTGCTCTCTTAGTTGGTCGCTTCCAGTCTTTTGCTAGCCCTCATTTTGTACTGAGTATGAGCTCTACTCGTGCATACAACTCCCAAAAACCAAGTTGTTCCAATGTGTCCACCATACATACCTATTAGCAATTTGCTATTCCAAAGTACATTTGACTTGCTTTTATCTATCCTTCAAATTAAACTCTTTTTGGTGTTATACAAAAATTAGTCAGTAAAGATCTCACGAACCTGATGGCACACTTTACTTTTCTCGTTCTTAAAATTTTGACATTGTGGCTCTCTTATGTTGAGTTGTTATACTTGCAAGTTGTAAGTTGGAAATTAGCCCAGCCATGCCGTCATGGGGCAAGCTTTCAACATTGCACTTCTTATTTGAGTTGATATCATAATCTTTTGTTTATGGATACTCGCGATGTGGGCTTGTTTCATGTCATCGGGCACGGAGGTACCCCATTGGCGGTTCTCGATGATACGTGTATACTTACAATGACAAGAGCTTGCTTGGGACTCTAAGTCGAGTAGCATGAGGTTTGGGTATTCGTACTTCACGGGACATGAGGTTTTCAACTTATGATTTGTCAAGCATATGCTTCATAATTGTACTCACATTAACTTTAACCATTCAAGATGCCTATGATGGGGGCATTGAGAGCTCAAAGCTAGTAAGTATCATAATTTTTGAAGGTTTATAAAACTTGCAATCACTACTTCCCTCTGCGAAGGGCCTTTATTTTACTTTTATGTTGAGTCACCACCTTCTATCTTTATGCACCGTCTAAGAGAGCATAGTTGTCATTCTAATTTTAATGTGCATAGTCCCAAAGTTTATCATTGATTGATTCATGATTTTGGTTTCACTTGTTCTTAAATTACTTGTATCTAGTCGCCCTCTTAAACTTGAAGGTGTCCTATGCATTTATGTTTTGCTCTCTCATGAAGGACAAGCTGAAAACCATTTGTATGTTTTTCCATATGATTTGAACACACGTTTGACTTTCATTGTTTCATTTTCATGATCTTTCATTTGTGTTCTTTTTCATGTTATAACATGGTTGCTAAGTTTCTTCTATCAAGATTATATCTTTCATGCCCATATTTTAAGTTCTTTTGATCCCAGCACTCAATGCTTTACATAGATGATCAAGATTGTGTAGGTGCATGTCACCTCAAAAATTATTTCTTTTGTTATCACTTACCTACTCGAGGACGAGCAGGAGTTAAGCTTGGGGATGTTGATACGTCTCAAACGTATCTATAATTTTTGATGCTCCATGCTTATTCTTACACCATTTGCTTAGTGTTTTGTTACACTTCGTGGCATTTTTATGTATTTTCCGGAACTAACCTATTAACAAGATGCCACAGTGCCAGTTCCCTGTTTTCTGCTATTTTTGTGTTTCAGAAAAGTTACACAGGAAATATTCTCGGAATTGGACCAAACAAAAGCCGAACATCCAGAAATTTACCGAAGCTTCCAGAAGTCCGAAGAGGAGACGGAGAGGGGCCACGGGCCAGCCACACAGTAGGGCGGCGCGGCCAGCCCCTGGCCCGCGCCCCCTATGTGTGAGGCCGCCCTGGTCCACCTCTGACGCTGCCCCTTCGCCTATAAAGACCCCCCGACGGGAAAAACCTAAACACCCGATCAATTTTCCAGAAACACATCGCGATCCGCTGCCATCGTCGATCCGAGATCGGGAGGGTCCAGAAGCTCTTCCCGGCACCCTGCCAGAGAGGGGAATCGCCACCGGAGGTCTTCTTCATCGCCATGCTTGCCTCCGGCTCGATGAGTGAGTAGTTTACCTTGGACTATGGGTCCATAGCAGTAACTAGATGGTTGTCTTCTCCACCATGTGCTTCATGTTTAGATCTCGTGAGCTGCCTTACATGATTGAGATCATCTTTGTGTAATTCTACATGTTGTGTTTGTTGGGATCCGATGAATATTGGGGTTATGTTGAGTTGATGTGCTGAATCATATATCTTATGTTATCTTTATGTTGTTTATGATCTTGCATGCTCTCCGTTGTTAGTAACTATCTTGGCCAAGTAGATACTAGTGACTCCAAGAGGGGGTATTTATGCTCGATAGTTGGGTTCATGCCTCTATTTAATCTTGGGGAGTGACAGAAACCTCTAAGGTTGTAGATGTGCTATTGCCACTAGGGAGAAAACTACATTCTTGTGTCCAAGGACATTCGTTTTGTTTACATTACACACTTTGCTTAATGCAGTTATCTGTTGTTCGCAACTTAATACTCATAGGGTGTTCAGACGATATCCCCGTGGGTGGATTATTAGTCATAGATGCAGTTGGATGGCGGTCTATGAATTTTGTTGTAATGCCCAGAGTAAATCTCATAGTGATCCTCGCGACATATGCACGTTATCTTTATTCTATCAATTGCCCAACTGTAATTTGTTTACCCAGCATGTTGTTATTTATTCTATGGAGAGACACCACTAGTGAACTGTGGACCCCGGTCCAATTTCCTTTACATTGTTACACCGTTTTACTATTACTCGCACTGTTTACTTTCTCGCATACTACTACTGTTTTCCACTCGATACGCTCATACCTTTGTTTACAGCAAATCGGTGAGATTGACAACCTCATCGTAAGTTGGGAGCAAAGTACTTGGTTGTGTTGTGTGCAGGTTCCGCGTTGCTACTAGTTGAAGACGCTGCCAACAAGTATCGTAAATGGCGCCCTTGTTGGAGTGTCACTAAGCTAGCAAGCATCACCTTCTTAAGTTTGGCTTTTTCCTACTGGACTGACAAACCTCGGTTTCTTACTGAGGGAAAATTTGCTACTGTACTCATCATACCTTCCTCTTCAGGTTCCCAACTGGGTGGTCATCCTGCCCGCATCAGCAACCGTAAGCGATGACTTCCCGTCATGTATAGTACTTGGCGGTGACGCCCAGACATAATTCCGTCCGTCGGTGGTAGTTGCTTGATCTGATGAGCGGCGCTAGGCGACGATATTCCAGTGGTGCAAAAATAATGGATGACACGTCAGTCATGGCGCTGATCTGATGAGAAGAAAGTTTTGCTACCGGGCAGATCTAATGCATGGTGACGCGTGTCCGTAACATGCGGATGTCAAATTGTGATTAAGCACCATAATTACGCGATTGCTATGGACGTACATGTTCCAGTGGAACACGTCATTAACAAAATTTGTAGTGACAATGTGTTCAATTGAAGCCTTGTCATTCGTTTTCTACCAGCCACGCCTAGGTAATTGGTAACTTAGGGCATCTCTAGCGGACCGACCCATTTAGGTGACTGAATCGGTCCGTTTGGGTCGAGCCGCGGACAGCAAAATGAGACCTGTCTGGATGGGTTTGGGGCAACCCAGTGGGCCAACACATTTATTACCCATCTCGCCGGCATGAACGTCCCGACGGCGGAAGCACGGCGCCCGGCACAAAATTCTGGCGCGAGCCACTGTTGCCGCCAGAATTTTGGAGGGCGCGCGCATGCCAATATTTCCTGCCGACCGTTCCCGCGTGCCTGCCTATGTTTGGCACCGGTGCGAGCTAGCTGCCTATAAATCAAGTTGGCGCTCGCCCCGCCATGGACACCCAAAAACCCTCTTTCCACCGCTGCCGCCAAAACCTTCCTGCCGCCGGCTAGCCATGGCACCCATCAACAACGGCGAGTGGGCCGTGCTCAGGGAACTCGCCCTCGCCCGCTTCCCCGAGGACGCTGAGGTGGTGGACGCCGTGCGCTGGGCGGAAGAGCTCGCCAGTCAGCAACTGGGCGAGACCGCGGCGTTCGTGGCAGCGACAGAGGCGGTCGTGCAGGACGAGGAGGAGAAGAGAGTCGGCGAGGCGCTCCTGGTTGTCAACCGGCACGCGCGTAGCATCGTTGGCTCGCGACAGGCGGAGGAGGAGGCGTGGGCTCTAGCCGCCACCGTGGCCGCGCGCCAGGAGAAGGAGGTGATGGAGGTGGGGGAGGACGCAGCGCACCAGGCGGTGGCCTTGCTGCAGTCGCAGTCCGTCGATATCGCTACTGTCGAGTCCACGGCCGGTCCTTTCCTGGGGCCGTACCACACCGCCATCGAACTCGTGGCCTCGGTCGACGACGTGGCCATGGCCGAGGCCTACGTGGTTGGCATAGTCGTGCTGCAGGAGCAGCCCGACGAGGAGGACGGCGCGAGCGACGAGATTGAGGCCCTCTTCGGTGACTCCTCCGACGACAACGTGGTGGTGATGGCGATGATGGATGAGCAGGTGGCGCTGCTCGCCTCCTTTGAGACCGCATATCATGAGGAGGGCACACGCTAGTTCATGGCTGCATAGCGGGAGGCCCTTGCAGCCATGCTCGTGGTGCGCGCCAATGCGGCGAGGAAGGCGGCACGCATGGCTGCCCAAGAGGAGGCGGCTCACGTGGTGGAGGCGGCAGCGAAGCTGGCTGCCTAGGAGGAGGCGACTCATGCAGCGGCGTGGGCGGAGGAGCTCCCGAGGAGGCGGCATCGGATGCGGCAGCGCAGGAGAAGATGGCTAGGGACCGCCGCCGCTGGGACGATGACATGGTCGCGTCGAGGCGCGCCCACGAGATCCACGAGCTCGCCACCCAGGGCCGCCACCGCCGGAACCTGGCTCACCGCCAGGCCATCCACGCCCGCCAGGCTGACGGCGAGGGCTCGAACGCCATCGACGCTGGATGGGGCGACGATAGGCGACTGCAGGCCAAGAACGGTGGCGCGATAACAACGAGTAGGGGTAGGGTAGTGTAGGAGTAGCCAGTAAGAAGATGGTCGTCGGCAACTTTTTGTGTAGCGCTGCCGTGGTCTAATTTTTTTGGTTCACTGACATGTGGACCAGACGCGGACATGCGCGCACAGCCAAACACGGTAGTCGTTGTCCGCCTGACAGCATTTCACGCCCACATATGGCCTAGGAATGCGTATGTCCGCCCCCTGCAATTCGTTTGGGTCGGTCCGTTGGAAATATTTTTCTCCCATTTTTCTATCTGCTTGGACAGTTTCGACCGTGTTTGTCCGTTTGGATCGGGCGGCTGGACATGCTCTTACCACTGCTCCGACAGAGTAGGAGCCGCACTTCGTGACAATCGCAGAGGGACAGGGACTCGGACGACCGTGTCAGGGTATCTCCAGCGGGCCGACGCAAACAGTCCATCCAAAGCATGACACAATTTGCGTCGTGATCCGGCCCGCCTAGTCGGCGGTGCGGGATGCATTGTTGTCCTCTGGCGTACCGACCAAGCAATCCACTTGCATGATCTTCTGTGGCCATATGAGGCACATGACCTTAATCCATAGACACAGAAGATCAAAGCAATAGATTACTTGGCATATGTGGCACTGACTGATCCAAGCAATTGATTTTCTGTGGCCAGATCTGGCCACGTAGCCCACAGGTCCTTAAGGGCCTAGTCACTACACACTAGGGTTGTAGACGGACGTCCGTGAAAGTATCCGAACATGTCCGCTTAATTAATTTTTTTTGGTAATCGTTGAATCATGTAACTCATACGTAGCTAATTTATTTTGGTCTGACGGTTGTCCGTCACGTCCGCCGGACAGTCCGCCTACATCCCTACTAGTCACAAAATTGGTTGGGCAGGTGTACCGGTTCGGCAGTCCGTTGGGATGCGCGCGGATGCTTTGGGTCGATCTGCCGGAGATCCCTGATGTCCTCCGTGTACCCTATCCCTGCCCATCGCCGCCGTCGCCGGGTGACCAGTTGGACAAATCTGACCTATTGATGAAAGTTCAACACAAAATAAACCTATTTTAAATTTTTAGACAAATCTAACCTAATTAGCTACCTCCAAACGCTGCGGAGGTAAGTTTTAATAGGGTATCTCCAGCACTAGTGGCGGTAGCATCCTGGCGGACAATATTAAGTATCTTTTTCCTGTACATGAGAATGAAGTAATGTAAGCCGTAGTGGCTTGGCTGCCTAGTCTGCTGCTGGAGGTTGTGTGTTCAACTCTTATACACCCTTGTTTTTCTATTTTTTTTTTGATTGAAATATTAGTTACTAAATTATCGTGTTCGCTTGGATTTGAACTCATGACCGGTTATCAAGTAGGATTTTTTTAGCCGTACATGATTATTATTTGTTTATGCTTTTTATCTATAATAATATGTAACATTTTATAAACATGTATGGCGCTACACATAATACGATTATATCTCTACCCGACACTTGCGTTCAGATATGTGATCTTTTTATATAAGTAGTACATGTTTTTTATAATGTATTTTCGAGGAAAATGTTGGTAGAGTTTTTTTGCTAATATATTAGAAATACATTTTGCTAAATAAATATGGTGTTAGACTCTATACAGAAACCCTTACTAAGTCCCTAAAAAAACATGTATCAACATTTATTTGAAAAATGCATTCTCAAAAAATATGGTCAATTCATATATATATAAGAACATATGTGAACGTGATTATGACGAATAGATGGGTATAATTTCATAAATTGTATCCTCATATGTGTTTATAAAATATACCCCTTCTTCCAAATTAATTTACTCAACTTTGTCTAAATTAACATATGTCTAGACACATTTTAATGCTAGATACATCTGAACCTAGACAAAACTAAGTCAATTACTTTGCAACAAAGAAAGTATTATACTATCTCCGACCCATATTACCTGCTGCTATGGATGTATAGATACGCCTATTTTAGCAATAAAGTAATATGAATCGTAGGGAGTAGTAGATAAAAAGCATGAACAAATAATCATCATGTCTAGTGATACCTAGTCACTTAGCCAACAATATATGTATAGCACATGTATAAAAAATCAGATAAAGTTATTTACATAGCTAGGTGGAAAATTTCTTCATAGTTGCTAGGTGGTCATGAGTTTAAATCAAGCAAAAGGAAATGATTTTTCTTCTAATATTTTGTCCAAAAAATATTACTAGAAAAATAATTACAAAACAGTGCTGCACAGGACTTGAACATAAAACTTTCAGAGTGAGGACAGGATAGCCTAGCCACTTCATCAAACACTACTTTAGGTTAATTTGTAGGAACGTAACGTACTTATTCCTTCCTTGTCAGGATGTATCGCCATAAGGGGTGGAGGTACCCTATATAAACGTACCATCAGAGCGTTTGGAGATAGCTAAAAAGGTTAGATTTGATTAAAATTTTAAAACGGGTTCATTTTGTGCTAAACTTTCACTAAAAGGTTAGATTTATTCAACTGGCCTCGCCGGGTCGCGCTGTGATGACTCCAAAGTCCAATCCCCACAAACCAAAGGGACTGGAAATCCTGTACCACTCGAATTCCCATTCTACCTCTAACTCGCGTCGAGCAAACACAATCAGATGGGGAACAGACTGACAGAAGGGAGAATACAATGCGACTAAACTCTATCTTCCTTTCCTCTCTAGTTTTCTCTACTCACATCTCACCCCATCCAATGTCTCGCTAAGTGCGAAATTGTGCGATTCTAATGTGGTGTGTAAACGAGGCGCAATCGCGCTTTGGGACATCGCAGGTTCGTGCTCTGTAAAGTTCGATCTTCATTTGCTTCATGTTTCTCCATATTTGTGCGCAATGTAGAGTCAATTTGCAACTGAAACATGTTCTGTACGTCAGACAAAGTAATCTGATGCAATCTTGTTTGTTGCAGTTAGGCCCTAAAGATTCTGTCTTCTGTACAAGGGTTAACACCGTGACAACAACATTCTCGCACAGCACCTGCTCGACTGAATGCCCCTGACCAAGAAAACAGAGATGCCCAGGTCTAACGGCCATGCGAGCGCTGGTGACAGCATCCGAGGCACCCTCCTGGAGGAGCAGCGCAGGAGGCCGTGCAGACATGCATACTGTCCCGGCGGTGGTAGTAGAACGTCTGGGCATCGAGGCGAGGTTCACTTTTGGCGGCTATGGCGTCGGGCTCGACAGAAAAGGAAGGGCCGGTTCTTAACCCGCCTGCGCCTCCTCGGAGCCTCATGATCTGTTGTGCTTCTCCAGGTGTGTTCTGAACCGCTTGTATGCCAGCTTACGCTTCTGCTTCTCGCAGGCACCTCTTGTATCTACTGATGTACTTAGATAATTCATTATGATGTATATACTGATTCATCTGAATGGAAGATTTGCGCAAATGAAAATTAAGTTCGGTTGGTGTTATATATCAACTTATGTCACCTACTTCTGATTCTCTTTCATATACTTCCCTCTGTTACAAGTCTTTAACGACTGTAATCCACTCGAAACTGACAAATATTAGCAGGAAAGAAGGAACAGATGGAACAAAAAGTATGTGAGCGTACTTCATCTTTGTACTACACATTGAAAACTAGTTTTAGATGTTGTTTTACTTGTCTATGAGTTTATCTTTCTCTTGCTATTATTA
Source organism: Dactylis glomerata (assembly GCA_007115705.1). NCBI lineage: Eukaryota > Viridiplantae > Streptophyta > Magnoliopsida > Poales > Poaceae > Dactylis > Dactylis glomerata. The sequence continues at coordinate 884,350 of QXEO01001032.1, read as the reverse complement.
AACTCCTCTAGATCGTTCTCTTGACTTTCATGTGTTTTACCTTGAGTGTTGAAAAGCTACATTACTTTTAACATAATCTAACTGCCTATTAGTATTTTACATTACTAGGAGGAATTTTGTTTTCCTTGCATGTTAGTTTTCTTTCATATTTCGCAGAACCATAAGTGGATTATTTTACTGATTATTAATGCACAAACTTGATATACAAAATATGTTTGTGTCGTTCCGATGCCTTCTAATGGAAAATGACACACTATTAGGTCTGTTTGAGAAAAAGAGCATGTCCGTCCACATAAGCGACCTCTTGATATTTAACTCAATTTTCCATCCTAGTGATGAGTGTGGACAAAAATAATCAGGGACAAGATTATCCATCTAAAGTAAAATGGGTCCAGATTTAGCAGGCAAACAACAGCCTATGGATAGTCGCGGCAAGCAGGATGTTTGGGGCGGTGAAGACTGCGTTTGCACTGTGAAACCAAGGAACTCCCTTTTCTATTTCTGTTCATTGCTTAATTTCTGAATACCAGTCTGTGGCATTGTATAGCCTGCGGATTACATGAATTTTGGAAACTAAGGACTCTTAAACTCAAGCAGACTGAACACAACAGGGAAAACCTTCTACGGGACAAAAAACCCCATTGTACTCAAATCAGACTCCCTAAGACTTAAACTTTCCTAATCTTGTACTTCTATTACGTGGAGCGACAAACATTATCTGGCATTACCGCATTAGGCTCGCAAGCTTTTGCTTGATTCACTTCTTCTGCATTTTCTTCTGTGAATATTAATAGCTTTTCCCCTGAGTCGAATTCGCCCTTCAATGGGAAATTCAGGTTTGGACTGTTGTGGACAACCAGCAGCACCAGATTCTCTAGTGTTTTCAGATGATTGGGAATGTTTGTCAGTGCAGTGCAGTTGAGAATGGATACTCGCTGAAGCTGCTTGAGTGCAGATCCAGCAGCTTGAGCTACAGTCCATTGTGTCAGCTTGTTCAACTTGTTGATCTGGAGCTCTTTTAGCTCTGGGAACCCATCAGTTGGAATTTCCAGCACATCCTCAGTGTATGAACCTTCCCCAAGGACAAGATCAGCAAGGTTTGGCACCTTGGCGATCAGGTTGACATGTTCTTGGCACATACCTGAATTTTCGAGCTCCAGCTTGGTGAGGTTATGAAGCATATAACTGCCTTGTTCCCCAGCAACCTTTGACAATTTTCTGACTTTGCCATCTAACTTGAGGTGTTGAAGGTTGCGCAAGCCAAACATGGTTAGCACATTAGACAATGGGAGCTCAACTCCATCCTTTGCTGCCAAATCCAAGGATCTGAGGCACTCCATTCTCCCGAGACAATCCTCAAGGCACAGATGCTTATCAATTCCCCATAGTCTTAGGGACCGGAGATTGATCAATTTCTTCAATGCAGGGCCCTTACATTGCACTGTATGGAGGGTCTGGAGGTTGTGCAAAACATTAGTTTTGGTTGGGCCACTCTCAAGCTGTTCTGCCAGCACGTGCCGGAGTGCTTTAATCTTCCAAAGACCTTTTGGAACGTGTTTAATTCTGGTGCTGCTGATATCCAGTGTTTGCAGACTGTGAAGATTCTTGATAGACCTAGGAAGTTTCGTCAACCCGGTACGCGCAAGCCCCAGGTACTGAAGATAGATCAGCCACCCAATCTCGTATGGCAAGGTAGATCGGTGCACCATTCCTTGGAGGTCAACTACACGCAGAAACTTGCATTGGTGGATGTTCAAGCTGATCATGCGGCCTGCGATGTACTCCCATGCCTTGCGGAGGTGAGTGTAGAAAGCGGAGCTGGCATCGGCACAAGGTGCCTCTGGACACTTCGCACAGCAGTGATCGGAGTTTTGGGGTTGCAATGGCCAGCCTTGTGTGTGGATCAAATGCATTGCGGACAGAGAGGCGGCGTATGGCAGTGCTAGGAAGGTCAGAGGTTCTGTGATGGACCTGGAGGAAGTTGATCTCACGTGCCTCTGACCTTGCAAAGGCCATGACACGCTCATGGATGCTGACGCTGATGATGTTGTTGCTGTAGTCCTTCTTGACCAGGTTGACCAAGCACCTGGAGATCAGTGTCCTGAGATGGTCTCGGCAGTGCTTCTCCGCTGTTCTTCCATCAGTGGGTCGCACGAGCCCCTCCGCTACCCATAACCGGATGAGCTTGTCAGCGTTGATAGGCTCCTCTTCCTTGAACGCAGAAAAGTAGAGGAAGCATTGTTTGAGTTGAGGAGGGAGGTCGTCGAAGCTCAGCATGAGTATTTGGTCCAGTAGAGACATCTGCCGGTATACATATTTCTCCTGAGGTTGCTCTGATTCTTTTACCCCTTCTGGCTGTTCATACTCTGTTGCTTCTTCTTGTTGTCCTTGTTGCTTATTCATCTCTTCTTGCTGCCCTGCTAGCTGGATAACTTCTTGCTCTTTGTCTATCATCTGCTGCTTTTGTAATAGCCTATCTTCTTGCCTGGATTCATTTGTATATTTCAGCTGTTTTGCCTGCACCGAGACTTCTTGTCGCCCTGCGAGCTTCTCCATTTCTCTTTCTTGCTGTTTAATCTTCTTCATTTCCTCTCGCCCCTCTTCTAATTCCTGCTGCTGTTTTTCTTGCACTTTTTCTTGGTTCTGTTTCTGCTGCTCTAACTTGTGCCTCTGTTGCATGAGTTGATTAATTACATCAGTCCATAATTCCTGCTTCTTGGTCCTTAGGAGGCCGGCTAGCAGAGTGCCAGCCAATGGAACGCTATTGTCGAGCAGGTCCTCGATCGTCTTGGCATGTGTAGCGTTCTTCACAACATCATTGTCAAAACTAGCTTTTCCAAATAGCCTCATACGGAACATCTTTCTAGCCTCTTTCTTCTTCAGTTTCTGTAGCACCACATGATGATCACATAGTCTCTTCAGCTTCCAACAGGGATCTGTGCCGTTCATATTTGAACTGGAACCAGAGGCCGTATGGTGAGGTTTAATCCCTGTCGTGATCAACACCGCGCTACCTTTGCATTCAGGTAGCACGGATAAGAACAACTTGAGTTCATCCAGGTTGCGCACATTGTCCAGCACAATAAGGTACTTGTTGCTGCTGAGTCTTTGAGTGAGGCTCTTTGTAAGCTTACTGATGTTATGTGAATCCTTCTCCTTGGGATCGAACACCATTCCTGGGAATGTAGTCTGCCTGACCATGTCGGCGACAACATCCACCATCCTGAATTTTTCGGGTACATGAACCCAGATGTTGTGGTGAAACATGGCCCTGACCTCGCTGCTCTCATAGACGCAGCGAGCCAATGTTGTCTTGCCGACCCCACTCTTCCCCATGATGGCGACAAGAGTTCTTTGCCTTGTGTCTCCTGGATTGTTCAGGCAGTCTTTGATTTTCATATATTTTTCATTGATACCCACCAGGTTGTCTATGTTGCATCCACTTGGCGCATCCCTGCATATATATGAGAGTGTACTGTGTGAGCGCACTTGGAACAAGAACTAAATCAAAGTTCTCAAAACAAAGCAGACTGCAAAAAAAGCTTTCAACGGCTTTTTTTCGTTGAAGTTCCTACTTCTGCCCTTTGGGGAATTTAGAAACAGAGAATTGGCTTGATTTCTTAAGGTGTTTAGCCACTATTCCATACTTAGAAGGCAGTGTTTGAAACGGATTTGGACTAATTGTCCAGAGTTAAACCCTCTCATAAAGCTCTTCTGATCTCTTGGCTTGATAGCTTCTAATTATCTTTTCTCCTAGCCCTCATCCCCTCCCGATGTGTATACCCATGGTCTTTGCACAATGGTTCTAACTTGAAATGGTAAAAAAGAATCTGCTCTCTTATAACATAGTATAGAATAAGAACGCTACGGTAGAGAAACGGATTTGCAGCACCCATGCTCCAGTGCTCCCTATATTTGAAAACTTCGAAATTTGTATTTTTGAGTTCCAAAAAATGACAGAATCTATTCAGTGAATACATACACATGCCTTTGATGTTATTGCAAATTTTTCGTAGAAATTTGTTATATTTTGAGCTACGGAATAAAAATCTGGCTGTATAAAACTCATTTCTTGCCAGAAATTTGTCTTTTTTGTGAAAATTTCTGCTGTGTATTTGGAATGTTTATATGCATGTGCGCATTTATTTGCAGTTTTTTTGGAGTCCCAGAAAAGTGTTTTCCAAAAATTTGAAATATAGGGAGCACTATTGCTTGGGAGCTGCTTGCAGTTTTCGGGCTACGGTGGCACAACAGTGTTGCATCAGGTTTTCATAACTCTAAATTCAGGAGGAACTTATTTAATGATATAATACTTGATGTTATCTGAGCTTAAGAGCAAGAGTGCTAGAATTACATTCACTTAATATGGAGTCAACTTAATCTGGAAAACTTAGGAAGGAAAGTCAATTTAGTGTCAAGGCTTTTTATTGAAGGGCTGTGAGCAGTGGATTCAGTTTTCCAATGCATTTACTTGGAACATCAAAATTCCGTCCAGATTCATGTGTTCTTTTTGCTTGTTCTCAAACAACACAATCCTTGTTGCTTCAAGGTTGAAAGGGTAATCCACATTGACATTGTCAACTTTCTGGTGATGAGGAATCAGTCTACTACTTCCTTTGAATGCCCGCTGGCTGGTTATATGTGTGGGAAGGGGTCCTTGTGCTCTCTGTTAGGATACAATGCCTGTAGATGTGCGGGATCTCGGGAGGTGGCTTTCATGTTTCAGAGGTAAACCTTCTTGCTTGATTTTTGTCGAAGTAGTAGGTAGGTCTGGGCTTTGTGGAACTTGCACAATGGGGCCTACTAATCCACACTCTACTAGGACAATTGCTGAAAGAATATGCTAATTTGCAGAAAAACAAAACCAAGCAGAAACGCAATTGTTCATGGCGTGAATCTGACGGAACTGGTGGCTTTGAGATCTCAAGAACTTTGGCAGCATTTGGCTCAATATCTCAAGATTTTTAACCAAGCATTTTTGCCAAGCAAACTTGGAGAATGATTGAGTTCCTGCAGAGTTTATGTGCTCCGCTGCCCAAAGCAAAGGTATTTTCCTTATACTATAGACACAACTTTTGTTCAGTATGATTCCACAGTCTGGCGGGGCATTGAACATGGACTAGAATTGCTTATCCTGGCGTGGATGCAATTCCTCGTGAACTATGAACAGTACCTCGAGCCGCTTGGGTGGCTAGGAACCCAAGGTGAAGGCAAAGGCCTAGCTCGCCCAGAAGTGGAAGCCTGGGGAAAACAGAGCAGCTGCACGCACCAACACTGGAGCTGGCTCGAGGAAGGTTGGATGAAGCTGAATATTTATGCAAGCTTCATAGGTCAAGGATCTTGGGTGTGTGATCTTAAGTTATACTTCAGGAGGGGCTGATAAGGGCAGTGTGCATCATTTTGATGCAGAGGCCGGGAAACCATTTCGAAAAAAGGAGGGGCTGATAGCACTTGGTAAAGCAGACTTCTCATGCATCAATTGCTAGGATTCGGTGTGGCAAAAGCCGACAGGGAATGAAATGAAACAGCTCATCACCTAGCTAGGTTGATTGTGAAAGTGTGTTCATGCCTACGGCTCCGGCATGAGTGCCGAGAATTTAACCATTAAACGCTAATGGAAGTAGAATGTTATGGTATTTTTTTTAGGGAAAAGACATATTTCAGCCCAACTTCAAATTAATGGAGCCATCAACCTGCTAGAACATGTTGATTACAGAAGACAAAGCTTGAGGCAAGCTGAAAGATTACAGTCAAGACACCCGCTAACACGACACCAGATGAATTTTGATTTGGAACTTACATGTGAATGGTAAATTCGCTGTAGATTTTATGTATAGAGCCTTAATCTAGCTAGATGTGCCAGTAGAAAATAATAAAAAAATCTGGAAAATGAAGATCCTGCTAAATACAAAGGTTTTTGCGTGGTATCTTCATAGAGGAGTAATCCTCACCAAAGACAACCTTGTGATGAGAAATTGGCATAGAATTCTGAGTGCGTATTTTCTCATCAAGAAGAGACAATTAAGCACTTATTTTTCCAGTGTAAATTTGCTAGATCTAGTCATCCAAGTAGGTTCTACCTTATACCCGCCCACAAGCGTTGCTAATATATTCAGCAATTGGCTTAATGATGTGAATCATAGGTTTAAACATGGCCTCTTTTTGGTTGTTTGTTTGTTTCAGTTCAGACTCCTGTTGAAGTTCTCCTAAACTTTCGGTTGGTTTGTACTGTAGCTTTTAAGAACTACTTATAGTGGTGTCAAGTTTTTTGCCCTATAGTGGTTGTTTGTTTGTTTCAGTTCAGACTCCTGTTGAAGTTCTCCTAAACTTTCGGTTGGTTTGTACTGTAGCTTTTAAGAACTACTTATAGTGGTGTCAAGTTTTTTGCCCTATAGTGAATGTTCGACAGCAGTGGCACTGCTCAAGTAGCTTTCTTTTCCCTACCCCTCTCCTGTATTTCTTGTAATGAACCTGGTATTTCCGTTGTGAAATGGAAAGGGGTGGAAGTCCGGTTGGAAAAAAATACTAAAAGTCCATTTGAAAGGGCAAACGCGAATGCGTTGAAATCAAGTTATTGCCAGATTTCGGCATGTCACTAGAGTAGAAATGTGATTTGAGTTATTTGGGATTTGTATGCATTTCAGGCGGGGTTTTCGTCTGGGAGGAGAGGCAATTACGTACCAGTCGACGTAGCGCTTCCGGTGCTTATCGCTGCTGGCGGTGGCGGGGATGCTGATCTGCAGCTGGACGCCGTTGTCCACTGTCTTGCTCTTGATCTGCTCGAGCCTGGCCTTGATGGCGTCGATGTCGGAGCAGATGGACTGGCGGACGAAGAGGCCGGTGGCAGAGTGGCGGAGCCACCGGAGCAGCGAGGGCAGGTCGAGGACTCCGCGGCAGTGCAGCCGCCCTTCATGGAGGTACTCGTCGAGGAGGTCCTCGGCGTCGAAGGCCACATCGCGCGTCTGCCGCACCCACAGCTCGATGTACTCGTTGATCTCCCGCCGCCGGCGCTGGTCGGCGCCCCGCAGCGTCAGCTGCAGCCATGCCATGTCGTCCTTGAGCCCCTGCGCCCTCTTCCCCACCTCCGTCTGCTGCTTCACCGTGTTGAACGCCATCCCCTCCAGCTTCAGCATTGCCGTGTTCACCAAGCTGTCCGCCATGGCTGCTCCTTCGGTGTGTGCTAGAGCCTAAAGCTCGGCTGCGAATGTGATTGCCTCTACCCTCCGGAAGGCAACGCACCCCGTCCGTTTTAAGAGCATGTCTAACAGACCCTTAAAAGGCCCAACCCCGTAAAATAACTGCCGATATACGGGGTAGAGCTCTACCCGGCCGTCTAGCAGACCCCGTAAATCGGCCCCTCGAATCGAATTTTTGCAGTTTTGGCTACGGGGCGGCTCTTCGTCCCCTACTTGTGCGGGGTGGGAAGGGGAATACAGGGCGAAACCTGCATTCTCCCCTCCACTGCGCGCGAAGGGTTTCCCGGAAACCCAACCGCCGCCGCCGCCGCCCGATCTCCTCCGCCCCGCCCTTCCCGGCAACGACGCGGCCGGATCTCGCTGCCATGGATCCCCCGCAAGCCCCGCCGACCGCCGGCGGTGCACCACCTTCGACCGCGGTGGTTATTGTCCCCGTCGGAGGTCCGCCTACCACCGGCGATGTGGCGGCCATGATCTCCGCCGCCATCCCGTTGAAGCGGAAGAGGATCCCGAAGCAACACTTCAACGCCCATGCGGCGGCCGCAGCTCCGCCGGCTGTGGCTCCGCCGGCTGTGATTGGTGCAGCTGACAAGAAGGGCCGGGTGAAGACAAAGGCGGTCCGGCCGAGGGGCGCCCCGCCGAGCAGGGTGAAGACGAAGGCGGTCAGCCGCATCGGCCTCGCGCCTCCACCGCCCTCCAAGGCCACGGCCCCTTCTCCCTCCGTTCCGTCCGCGCCGACGCCCGCGCCGCCGCCACCCTTCATGGACGTAGACAAGGTGTTCGATGTTGAGTCCACAACATTGTATATGGACATGCTCAACGATTCCTCGGTGGACTTGACCGCCGGCATCGAGGCGTTCGATAGGGAGGAGAATGTCGATGATGAGGAGGAGGAAGAGGGTGAGGGTGATGAAGGGGTCGATGACGACGTGGTTGAGGTTGATCCAGCTACCGCCGGTTATTCCGGGTCGAAGCCACGCACCGCGAACTACACCGAGATTGAAGACACAACCTTGGTCCGTGCTTGGAGCAGGGTGGGCATGGATGCGTGCACCGGAGTGGACCAAGGCGGCAAGCGCTATTGGCAGCGCATCGAGGATCTCTACCACCAGCTGAAGCCTCGCACCAAGAGCATGGCCGACAGATCCTACCGCTCCCTTGAAGGCCGGTGGAACATCATCAAACCAGCTTGTTCTCGTTGGAGTGCTGCCATGGACCAAGTGGCCGACAACCCCCCTAGTGGATGCATGCCGGAGGACTATGTAAGTTTTCCAAGTTTGTTGGTATCCATACTATGTGTTGATGATGTGCAAACATCACATTAATATTGTTGTTGTGCAGCCCAAGTATGCTCAAATGAGGTACAAAGACATGGCCGGCTCCAAGAACAAGGAATTTCAGTTCCAACATTGCTTTGCCTTGCTTCAACATCTTCCTAAGTGGAAGTTGAGGGACAATGAACCAAAGTGCAAGAAGGAAGCAATGATTTGCATGGATGATGAAGGGGAGGACATGAGTACTAGAAACAAAGACAAGCCCGAGGGCTGCAAGAAAGCCAAGGAGAGGATGAAGGTAGAAGGCGAAGCAGCTAGCTTCAAGGAGAAGTTGGATCAACTCATGAAGTCCAAGGAGGCATTGACGATGAAGACATTGGAGACCAAGCTCCTCATCACCGAGAAGAAGAAGGAGGTGAAGCTCGCCATGGTGGAAGCAAGGCGGGAAGATGCCAAGGTGAAGGCCGAACTGGAATCGAGGATGATCGCACTCAAAGAAGCCAAGGCGATGAAGGAGCTCTTGGCCGAGGAGAGGGAGATCATGATGATGCGCACCGACGGCATGGACGAGGATCAGCTGGCATGGTGGAAGGAGACCAAGGCGGATATCATGGCGAGGAAGATGCTCGCGCGTCAAGCTCGTGCCGCAAGTGCTCCTCGAGGTGAGTCTCCGGCGAGTGGTGGCGGCGCTGGCGATGGACTCGTTGATGGTTGATCGCATTGATGATATTCGTGATGTAAAAACTATAAATTATGCATCACATATTTTGGATGTGCTATGTTTGATCACAAGTAGTTGTCTAAAACCCAGTTTTTGAGGGGTTGAATACTCGTGCGAGCTAGCAGACCCCGTATCCCCACCCCGTAAAACAGAATATTCTGTTTTACGGGGTGGGGATACGGGGTCTGCTAGCTCGCACGAGTTTTCGGCCGGTGGAAAGTGAATACATGGCCCTCTACTCGCATTTTACGGGGCAGAAAAATAGAGGGTCTGTTAGACATGCTCTAATACAGGTGCACGGTCAACTGATCGCCAGCCTTTTTTCCTTCATTTTCTGCTAGCGCTAGCCAGCCTTTTCAATTATTGAAAGAGACAAGGAAATTATCAATGAGAAGTCTGGCAGTCTCATTATAAACTTCTTATCAAAGTCCAATATTGTACATAAATCCTACTGGACAACATGTTTGGTTGTTCATTTGGATGCTCTCCCTCTCACTCTCTTTCAACAATTTGAGTTAATCTATAAACTGTGAGAACATAGGACTCGGCAAACTAACATTTGTTCAGAGTCATCTGGATCTAGCCTGTAGTGCCTGCCAGTCTCTTTCTCTCTCAATAATTTGAAGTAATATATAAATTGTTAGAACATATAGGACTTGGAACCTACAGTGCCTAGCATCAACTACCCTTTCCCGTTCTAAATCACAATCGTTGTGTGATTGACGAAACAGGCTTTCGCCCCGCTTTATAAATAAAGCAACCACAACCATACAAAGTTCAAGTACCCAGCATAGCAAAGGAGAAAAAAAGGTTTGCTGGGGCCACAGCACAGACAAGCCCAACAAGAGGTACAAGAAAGATACAGCTCTCACGTAACGTGTAGAGCAACTCAACGGCTGGACTGCGTAGATAATTGGCGTGCTGCCAATAGAAGATCCTCCAGCATGCTGTCCAGCCGTTTCCTGTCCCGCTGCCTACAGAGCGGATACCACTGCTGCAAAAAGGCCAAAAATTTGAAGACAGAGTCAGATGCCCGCCTTAGGAAGATATGCTCAATCACCATCTTATTACGAATAGTCCATAAGGTCCAAGACATCGCGGCAAACACGAGCCAGAAGAGGCGCCTCCTCCCACCGGTACGGTTTGCACGCATCTCCAGGAATTCGCCAAGGTCAAGGGCCTGCCACTCAGGACCTAAGGCCTCGGCAACGAAACTCCATAGGAAGCGGGCAGCAGGACAGGTAAAAATAATGTGATGCGTCGTCTCCGGGACGTCGCAAAGGGGGCACTGGCCATTACCTGGCCCATGACGTTTTGCAACCTCCACCGCAGTGGGGAGACGATCCCGAAGCAACTGCCACACAAATATCTTGGATTTAAGGGGAAGTGGGGCCTTCCACAAAGGGGTCGTCCACGCCAGGACAGGCCCTCTACAGAGGGCCCGATATGCGGACTTAACCATGAATATCCCCGAAGGAGACAGGTGCCACGAAACGCTGTCTGGGGAGGCCGAGAGAGAGTCGGGAAGTCTAGCTCGTAATGCTTCCCATGCACTAGTTGTGTGATTGCTGCTCCCTCCCTCCGTGCCAGCAATTTTTACCGTCCATGTTCTGCTAGCTAGCTAGCCAGCTGTTTCAACTTATTGGAAGTGCCAAGGAAATTATCAATGAGAAGTCTTCCCGTCTGATTATAAACTTCTTATCAAAGTCCAACGTCGTACATAAATCCTAGTGGGCAACATGCTTGGTTGTTCATTTGGATGCTCTCCCTCTCTCTCTCACTCAACAATTTAAATTAATCTATAAACTGTTAGAACTTAGGACTCGGCCAACTAACATTTGTTCAGAGCCATCTCGATCCAGCCTGCAGTGCCTGCCTCTCTCTCTTTCTCTCTCTCTCTCTCTCTCTCTCTCTCTCTCTCAGCAATTTGAATTAATCTATAAATTGTTAGAACATAGGACTTGGACCCTGCAGTGCCTGGCATCAACCACCCTTTCACATTTTAAATTACAATCATTGTGTGTTTACTAGTTTTATTAAGGAAGATATTCATTTCCAGCACGGTCCCTCAAATCTATCAGTCTGTCCACAATGTAAGCCGTTTTAGCTAACTATTTTAGTTAGCTAAAACTACTTACATTATGGGACGGAGGGAGTAGAATACTAGATATTTGCCTCGATTGTGAAAACTAAGTCGCAATGGTCCTCTTTGTCCTTTCGCAACCAAATCAGACAAGGCCACCAGTGCTCTATGGTGGAAAAGGCTATGACAAGCAGTGACCGAGCCAAAGACAGAGCCGACAGTGACCGAGCCGAAGACAGAGCCGACGCAGCTGGCCGCAGCGGCGCCAGTGTATGCTCGAAATGAACTATGGGTTCATAGATGGTGGAAGGAGGAGGCATGATGGTGCCCGAGAAAAAATGGGCTCTCTCCGAGCTTAGAGGGGTGGCCAGGGCAGTGCGGATAAGCGAAGGCGAAGCTTCGAGCATGGCAAGGCAGCGAGGCTTAGTGGAAGCGACGCCGAGCACAGTCGGCGATGGCAGGTGATTCGGCCGGTGATGGTGATGGAGGTGGTGGTGGCAGGTATGAACGGGATTCCTGGTTAGGGTTTCAGGCTGGCAGCGTCCTTTTTGTTTTGCGGTCAGAAATGACCAAGGAAATTATCAATGAGAAATCTGACAGTCTGATTAAAAACTTGCTCGCCGAGTCCAACGTTGTATATATAAAAATCCTAGTGGACAACTTGCTTGGTTGTTCATTTTGATGATCTCTCTCTCTCTCTCTCTCTCTCTCTCTCTCTCTCTCTTAACAATTTTAATTAATCTGTGAACTGTTAGAACGTAGGATTTAATAAACTACTAGTTGTGCAGAGTCTTAACATAGGACTTGGCCAACTAACAGCAGTTCAGAGTCGTCTCAGTCCAGCCTGCAGTGCCTGGTATCAACTCACTCTTTCCCATTTTTTCATCACAATCATTGTTTGTTTACAGTTTTATATTAAGGAACATATTTAATTTTTTCTTGAACTATTGCCATGGTTTACGTTTTGTCCCTCAATCTAAACTACTACTTCCTCTGTTTCTACATACAAAATGTTTTGGCAGTTCAACTTAAGCTGCCTGAATATGTTATATTTAGGAACTGAGGGAGTATATATTTTGTGATTGCCTCTAGGATCACGGGAAGGCGGAGACGACGCACCCCATCCAGTTTAGGGTGTGTTCGGTTGGTGTCACCAAGTGGAATGTAATGGGATGGTTCCGCACCTAGATCTCATTCCGGTGTTCAGTTGGAAAATGGAACGGAACGAGGTGGTTCCTCAAAAGAGAATATTCCCTCCAGATCCAGAACACACCCATTCCTCAAAATCGGTGGAATCTCCCCATTCCTCTATGCTAAAGCCACCCACAGTCACTCAACTCCTCTATTCTCTCATAACTTTATTCTGCTAGACGCACCCCATGCATGCTCACATCTTCTATTTTCAGAATCTGTCACATTTCACTCTCCAACTGAACACAAGAATGGAACCAACTCATTCCATGTTCTAGCTCAAACTGAACACAAGAATGGAACCAACCCATTCTTTCGGAATGGAACCATGACATTACATTCCACTTGGTTCTCGAACCGAACACACCCTTATAGAGGTGCATGGTCATAAGTGATAATTGATCTGATCACCGGCACTTTTCGTCCATTTTATGCATGTTAGCTACCCAGCTGTCTTAAATTATTGAAAGTGCCAAGAAAATTATCAGTGAGAAGTGTGACAGTGGTTAAAAAATTGTTAGTGAAGTCCAAACGTTGTATATAAATCCTTGTGGACAACTTGGGTTGTCCATTTTGATGCTTTCTCTTTTTCTCTCTCTTATCTGGATCCAGCTGCCATCTACTCACCATTTCTGATTTTTAATCACCATCTTTGCTTGTTTACTAGTTTTGTTAAGATATAGCATATGTTGGATTTTATTACCTTGCTGGAGACAAGAATATTTAATTTTGCTGCCCTGTTTCCGAAGACAAATGCTACGCAGCAGCCAGCTTAACACTTTTTCTGTGTATGTAGCTTTTTATATAAATGTGGCATCATTTTACACCATTTTCTCTTGAATCTGTAAAAACTTGCAACGTGTGGAAAAATGGTGATAATTTTGGACACTTCAATGTAGTGAAAAAGAACAATGCATGCAACAAATCCCAAGTTGTTTGCATCAAAACATAAAAGCGTGTGTCTCCGTTTGCAACAGAATACAATGCATCCAACATGTGTGCCCACTCATTCAACACTACAGATACACGTATATATCATTGGAATAATCACTATGTAGCATACACAAAAATCATTGTAGCTTTTTACCCGCTCTTAAACAACATATAGATAGTCGTTTGTCACAATTAGAAACAACCTTTTGCAACATTGAAGAAAATCACAAAACAAACTGACCTCTGCCATCAGAGCACGTCGTCTCCCAGCTTGTTGGCAATGAATCAAACTACTCAAAGTCTCGTTGTCGTCGGATCAAATAATCCACAACCCATCCTCGCTCTTGTATCTTCCCAGAGCTCGGAGCATGGGGACAGCTCCGGATAAAAGCTCCCTCTATGGACATCAAGGCATCGAGTGCTCAGCCAGTCAACTCTCAGGGGTGAGCGGTGGAGGCCGGCGCGCTAGCAACGGTGGCCTAGAGGAGGAGGCGGACGGCAGTTGAGGAGGATCAGTGTGGGGCTCCGGGCTGTATGGACCGTTGGATGGAGATTAGTCGGCCCAAAACACTAGAATCATTGTTCATCCCGCATAATAAACAGTGCCCGCAGACGTGGGGTGTTGAGCGCTCGCGTAATTGCTTGGCCTTTTTTTTTAGATAGAAGGCACCTCGTGCCCGGCTTTAAATTAATAAAACCACACAGCAACGAAGCAAGCAGGAATGCAACGAAGTTCAGAACCTGCTGCCCAAGAAGAGGACACGCAGGTATTACCCAGCCCAGGCACCCACCACACTGGTAAGTCCCAGGCACACGCACACCAAGTACTTAATACAAAACGAGACACAGCACGCAGGCTGGATAATAAGTTCAGGGACAGGTAAAAGTATGGGAGCTCAGCTCAACAAAGAGAGTTAGGTGTGCGGCATCGGAGATGGAGGCGAGTAGGAGTTGGCGAACGACGCCTTCGTCATGAGGATCAGCTCGTCCATCATCCCTCTGAACTTAGCTTTTTGAAGCGGCCGCCACAGCTGCAAAGAAAGAAGAATTTTGAAAATGCAGTCAGCAGGTTGCCGAGGAAACTTCCCCTCAATAGTGAACTTATTACGAGTAGTCCAGATAGCCCAACATTGGGCCGCAAAGAAGGTCCACACTGCCCTCTTGGCCTTAGGATTGAGAGAATCAAGAATAGCAAACCAGTCTACTCTGGACCTGGGGTTCCAGGCCACCCCAAACATTTGTCTGACCCCGTACCAAAGGAATTGAGCTAAGGGGCACTGAAAGAAAATGTGGTTAACATGCTCTATGTCTCCACACAAAGAACAATCTCCCTCAGAAGGCCCCAACCTGAGCAAGATTTGGTCATTAGAGGGGAGCCGTCCCCTGGTTAGCTGCCAGGTAAAAAAATTGATTTTCAGAGGAATATCACAGTTCCACAGGTACTTGGTCAGGGGCACCTCAGGCTTCTTAGACATCTCCAGATAGAGCGATCTAGTTGAGAACTTGCCTGAAGAATCGAGGTGCCAGGTAATTGCTTGGCCTTAATATAGTATAACTAGTAATCGAGTGCGTGCACGTGCATGTTCCATAAAAATCCCAAATTAGATGACAGTATAATAATACGTATTACCTAATAATATGAGTTGCCTCCTAAATTTACAACATCCTTGGAGAAACTGCAAAGATATATATTTTAGATTAGTAGAGCAAAATGCAAGAGAATTTGTCATTGGAGATACAAGTCATGCAACTATACACTTAGTAATTATGTAGCCCTGGACTTTACAATGTCTAGTCCTCTATAGGTCTTGTGCCTGTCGCCATGAATCTCAAACCGGCTTGGATCTCGGCAAGAGAGTTGTTGCGCCACCGAGGGCCATCGGGAAACAGCCTAATGAACTTTTGAAGTTGGTGGTGCCATGGACCATACTAAGGTGTACTATTTACCATCAGATGGAAATTCAGAATTAGAAGCATATTCAGGTGTCATCTATCCAATGGAAATTAGGAACTTATCACAGAATTGACTGCCACACCCAACCACATGAATGAGGAGGGGTTTGCCCTAACAAATGGACTATTGCGGTATAAGGGACGCATTTGGATGGGTACTAATTAGTTGGCATAGCAGCACATCTTGCAAGCCTTGCACAGCAGTGGAGTTGGGGGTCATTCAGGCATTCGTGCCACATATGAGAGGGTGAAACAATTCTTTGTCTGGCCAAAACTGAAGCGTTCTGTTCAGTTGTATGTCACTAAGTGCACGACGTGCCAGCAAGCTAAACCAGAGCATGTCAAAACTCCTGGCCTGCTGCAGCCTCTACCCATTCTATCCATGGCCTCGGAAATGGTGAGTTTGGATTTTGTTGAGGGTTTGCCCAAATCTCGCGGCCATGACATGATCCTTGTTGTCATCGACCGTTTCACGAAGTATGGCCACTTTTTGCCACTCTTGCACCCCTTCACAGCTCTGCAAGTAGCGCAATTGTTCATCAACATATATCGTCTCCATGGACTTCCACAGGTGATTCTGTCTGATCGAGACCGCATCTTCACCAGCACATTATGGAGGGAACTGTTCCAGTTAACAGATACATCGCTCCACATGAGCTCATCTTATCACTCACAAACTGATGGGCAGACAGAGCGCCTGAATCAATGTCTAGAGTCCTATCTGCGCTGTGCGGTTCACGCCTGTCCAACTAAATGGGGCGAATGGCTTCCATTGGCCGAGTACTGGTACAATACCACCTACCACTCCACGCTGGACAAGACCCCGTTTGAGATTCTCTACGGGCACCAACCAAGACACTTGGGTATCTCCGCCCCTTCATCATACCAGTCGCCTGATCTGGAAGCGTGGCTGACTGAACGTGTTGTCATGGTGGAAGTTCTTCGACAACAGCTCTCCTGTGCTCAAAGGCGTATGAAAATTCAAGCCGACAAAAAGCGTTCCGAACGACAATTCGAAATTGGTGATCAGGTATACCTCAAACTTCAACCGTTCATTCAGCAGTCGGTGGCTACCCGCAGCAATCAGAAGCTATCTCTGCGCTACTTTGGACCGTACATGGTGTTGGCTCGTGTCGGAGCTACAGCTTATCGCCTTCAGCTGCCGGATTCGAGCAAGATCCATCCCGTCGTCCATGTGTCCCTGCTGAAGAAACATGTTCTAGCATCGGTGGTCGTCAGTGCAGATCAAGACCTGGCATCTGCCTCGGCGCTCCTTCTTCTTGATGCAGCAACGCACGCGCACCACCGGCATGAGGGCATGCCGGCTCTCAAGAGGAGGGCATTGTCAGGTACTAGCTGGGCTTTGTCCCGAAGTGGGCCGTGGGCCTTGTAACGAGCGTGGGTGCCCAGCAACTGCTGGCACCAAGTCCTGGTACTTAAGCTCATGCGTGGGCACGGTGTTTGGATCGAAAAAGAAAACTCTAGAACCCTTCCTCCTTCTCTGATTTGTAACCCGAACCTGTGCTCTATCTAGATCCTGAATCCCTGGTTCCCTCCCGAATCCCCCTTCTAGTCACCGATCTCCTCTCAGGATCGTGACAGCATGTCGCCCCGATCTCCTCCGACCAGGCATGTCGCCCCGATCTCCTCCGGCTGGGCACGTCGAACTGATCTCCTCTGGCCAATTACCTAGCCAGCACGTCATCCTCATCTCCTCTGGCCAAGCACCTCGCCATGATCTCTTCTGGCCAAGCGCATCGCCATGATACCCGGCCAAGCGCCACACTTTGATCCTGCTATTCTCCTCCGGCCCTGCAACAATTGGTGACAAGATGAAATAAACAAGAACTGAAAAGAATTGTGATGTAGCTGAATTCATCTTATCTGAATGTGGGAGAAACTGCAGTACTAGATAAGATGAGATAAGTAAGATGGGATAAATAAGTTAACTCCAAGAATGTGCACTTTCTTCCCACATCTGCATTTTCTTTTAGTGCACTGAAGCTACGCTTAGCTACCATTAGTCAGTACTGGTAGCATGGCTAGAGGCCTACCACCCACCTTAAGGCCCTATTATGTTACAGTGTGATGAAAAATTAGCATCAAGAACTAAATCAAATTTCAAAGGACTGTACTACCTGACAGCACATGATTCCATGTGGAGAGATAGCCTCTTTACATACTCATATAATAGGTTCCTTGTTTACACACAAATCAAGCATATTTGCATATTTATGGAAGCCAACAGGAACTAAAATTACCACCCCACCAACTTATATCAATCATTGGATCCATTGCCCATGGCGCCACACGCCAGTGTACCAAAATGCAGAGGATCTGCCCGATCATCTGTAAATTAGACAAGATGGAAAGTTCATGTTCACCTTTGAACTGCTAGCAGTCTATTTTAACGAAGCCACTGATAGAAATCAGAAAATTCACAAAAATTAGTTTACCGATTTTACAACCAGGTAAATTAAGCATGCCTTGCATCATCGTGCCAAAGTATGGCACCAAAACAGAGCCTTATCTAGCTAGCCAGGAGTAGTAACTCTAAGTCCAATATCAATAAAATACATCGGGATTGTACTAACTTGCATTTGACAGTGCTAACGTAACTTGACAATTGACAGTGCTACTCATGCATATGAAAATCATCGACATCAAGATTCAATTTATTTGGGCCTGCTGGTAGCGGTCAAAGAGCAACAAGGCGAAGATGCTTAGCTCGGACAGGTAAGTAAGCAAGCAGCGATTGAACTGATTAACAAGCAGAACTGTATGGATGGATGCAGTTGGTACGTACTTGGAGCAAGAGCTGATGAGCTCATGGTACTTGCCGGCGGAGAGCATGATAATGGCGACCTGCGCGTCGCAGAGCATGGTGAGCTCCTTGGCCTTCCCTGGATCAATACTGTGTGTGCGTTAATGGTGGGACTTGTTGAATTACACTAGATAAACTTGCAACATTCTGAATGTTGCAATTTAGCTCACAGCGCTAGCTTGACAGTATCAATATCTATTGTAATTTATCTATCATGGCTAGTGTTTGCTGCACTAGAAATATTAAAGGAACTTGGTCACTACAAATATTAAAGGAAATTGGTCAGGTGCAGTACAATGACAGAATGTTGACAAATCTGAACTGATTTGGTTTAAGTAAATCATGCAGATTTTGCTTAGAATACTGATACGTCTCAAATGTATCTATAATTTTTGATGCTCCATCCTTGATGCAGTTGGATTACGGTATATATATATTATGTTGTAATGCCCAAGTGAATCTCATAGTGATCCTCATGACATTTGTACGCTTGCTTTATTCTATCAATTGCCCAACTGTAATTTGTTTACCCAGCATGTTATTTATCTTATGGAGAGACACCTCTAGTGAACTGTGGACCCCGGTCCATTCTTTTATATTGTTATTACCGTTTACCATTTACTCGCTTTATTTAAATTCTTGCAAACTTCTATCTTTTACCACTCGATACGCTTAATCCTTTGTTTACAGCAAACCGGTGAGATTGACAACCTCATTGTAAGTTGGGGAAAAGTACTTGGTTGTGTTGTGTGCAGGTTCCACGTTGCTGCTGGTGCAAAGCTACGCCCTGGACGAGGCGCCAAATTTAAATTGTCCGGAGCTGTCGCGAAGCTAGCGAGCATCAACCTTCGGAAGTTGGTTCTTTCTCCTACTGGTTCGATAAACCTCGGTTTCATACTGAGGGAAGACTTGCTGTTGTGCTCATCATACCTTCCTCTTGGGGTTCCCAACTAGGCGGACATCTACACGTCATCAAGCAATTTTTCTGGCGTCGTTGCTAGGGACTGAAGAAGAAGAAGCTCCCACATCAACTACACGCTCCCACATCGACTACACGCTCCCACGTCAACTACGCGCCAGCAAATACCAAGGTTTCATCATGTGAAATTTCTCTTTAATATTGTATGTAGATACACACCTTGGGGATGGGGATGCCATCGTTGAAACCAACCTGCAGGGAGATTCAGAAATCGGGCCAAATTAAGCCAAAATGGCCTCCAACGGCGCAAGCTTCTGCACATTCCTGTTGCATGCAGATTCAGGAGTTTAGATAGGGTAAACGCAAGCAAGAGGGGAAATACAGAGGACCGGCAAAAGCAGCATTCGTACAAGGAAACAGAAGGAGATATAAAGCCAACCTGTTGCCGGCAGCCGATGTCCGCTGATACGTCGACCCTTCTCTGGTTGGCACGCACAATGTGGTTCCTGCGTCCGCTTGTTAGGCTGATCTCTCACCCCGATCGAGCCTAATGGCTCAACGGGGTACTCTCTCCGCGTTCTGATCAGGGGCGCCCTACCGATTCATGGTTAGTGGGCCCATGTGGCAGCGCTATATAAAGAGGTGGGGGGCCGAGGCGCGCAGTATGAGGTTCACCGCATTGCCGCTTGCCCCACCGATACTCCCTACCGATCTAGGGTTAGCGCTAAGTCACGGGAAGCTCCACCACCGCCGCCACTCTCGCAGTCGACCACCATGGCCTCCGGTTCGAGCTCCTCGTCCATAGGAGAATGTTTTCCTCCCCTTTGTCCGATCTCTCCCTCTCCTTCTCCCTGATTTTGAGTTAGCATATTCACAGTAAAGGTCTACCGAGATGATCTAGCCTAGGAATCCTAAAGCTAATTTCAACAATGGTATCAGAGCTTTTGTTTTAGGCTGTAGATTTTTTCGGTTTAGATCAAGAAATGGAACCGTAGCCAAAAATAAATTCCCCACTACACCCAAGAGCCCTAACCCTAAATTTTGGAGAGGGCAGAGAAAGGGAACAGAGACTCACCGCGCCAGAGCCTCGAGCTCGCCGGCAAAGCTGCGTCGCCGCAAGGCCACGCCCGTTCTGCTCGATTCTCGTGTGCATCTAGTGGAGGCACGGGGAAGAAGAACCACCCCTCATGGGGAAAAGATAGGCAAAAGGGCACCGAGACTAGGCCGTTCGACGGCAGCGCACTCACCCGCAAGGGGAATGCGCGCACCGGCAAAGGGACCGGCGATGGCACCACCTCCTCCGTTCGAAGCCGCCGTGAAGCCGCCATCTCCTCACGTGCGTGATGGGGACAAGGGGAGAAAGGAATAGGAGGGGAAGGTGGGGGAAAGGCCTCTGCCGTGGTGCGCAACGTCGTCGTCGTGGTGCGGCACGGTCGCCGCCGGGAGCTGCTCCCAGTCACTGCCGTCCTTAGGAGGAAAGAGAGACACGAGGGAGACAACGAAATGCGGCTAGGGTTGGGGCGAATCGGTGCGCAGCTGGTTTTGTTCCAGCGAGGAGAGGGGTCGACCGTCGGATTACATCCGACGGCCAGAGAGCGCGGGCGATTCTGCCCAGTGGGCCGTGGGTTGTGTGAGGCTGGGCCGCAGTGCAACGCGCAGAGATAAACGGTGGACACGGGCCGTGTTATCTGCCGCCTAGGACAGACGGTAAAAAGGTCGTGGGCTGGGCCGCCAAGCAAAGGGCCAGAGCACAGTTTTGATGAAATTTTGTCCATTTTTTTAGCAAATTTCATACAGTTTTGTCTATTCAAATTGTTCCAACGAAAATTTGTTTAGAAAATACAAAAAGTGACAGACATAATTCTGAAAAGTATAAAAGTTCATGAATTTTTTATTCATCTTCTGTTGCAAATAGTTAAAAGATGCTCTTTAAAATTAAAAAGGAACTAAAAGTGAGAATTAATTTGTTTAAAGCATGTTAAAGTGTTTATAATTATGATCTCATGTTATTTTCCAACCAACGTTGTTAATAGCATAATCATGATTAATGGGTTTTATGTGCACTTATTTCTATTTTCTGCCCAACGGTGATATAGATTTAATTGCATAAACAGTTATATGTCTTAATTTTGACCAACATTGGATTAATGCATGCAATTGTTGTTATGATCTAACTTCATTGTGGTTTTCAGGAGGGTACTACTTGATGAGCTGCATCAAGGACACTCCAACCCTTAGAGGCGATAACTACACTGAATGGAGAAAGAAAGTTGACTTCGCCTTTGTGTGTGCTGAGGTGGACTGGGTTGTGGACACTCCATAGCCAGTCAAGCCAATAGAGACAGCCAGATATGTGAAAGATGATGATGCTGCTTGGGACAAAAAGAAGAAGGATCATGCTCCAGTGGAGCTGGCTTATGTCCTTGAGAACCAAAAGTGGGTCAATGCAAACAAAAAGCGCATGGCTTTCATAAAGAACATAATTGAGAACGCCATTGTGGGCTCAATTGCAGAGTGTGCTTTCATAGGGGAGTTTCTTCAAAGATATATGCTACCCAGCTACTGAAGCAGTTGGTGATAGAAAAGTACACTGGAGGTGGACATGGCATAAGGAACCATATCCTGAGGAGGAGGAGCATGGCTGCTAAACTTAAGCCCATGGATGTTGATCTGGAGCTCAAGCTTGCACTCCTTGTTCACCTAGTTATGGCTTCACTTCTAAAAGAGTTTGAGAACTTTGTTATAAACTACAACATGTCATCTGATAAATGGGACATTGAAAAGACTATTCCCATGTGTGCGCAAGAAGAGGGTAGACTTAAAGCCTTAAATGGTGGTTCGATAAACTATGTGAAGGACAATAAGAAAAGGAACTTCACTCAAAGTAACCAAAGTTCCCCTTCAAAGCCACATGGAAAAGGTTCCTTTCAGTATCAGAATCAGCAATATACATGTCTACACTGTAAGAAGACTGGGCACTGCAAGAAAGACTGTCCTGATTGGCTTAAGTCTATAATGGCAAAGAAAGGTAACAACATTGTTTCCTTTGTAAATGAATCTTTGTATACACAATTTTTGAAATCTACTTGGTGGATTGACTCAGGAGCAACTGTTCATGTTGCAAATTCTTTACATAGATTCCATTCGACATGGACTACGCAAAGAAGCGAAGGGCACATTGAAGTTGCCAATGGAGTTCAAGCAGACGTTGAAGCTGTTGGCGATATCTCTAGCTGATGGATTCACGATTCTGCTTAAAGATGTTTTATATGTTCCTTCATTACACAGAAATTTGATTAGTGTATCACGTTTGGACAAAGATAATTATGAATGTTATTTTGGCAATGGAAAGTGTGCCATATGGTTTAATAATGCTTATGTGGGTGTTGCTTTGCTTCACAGTAAGCTTTATTTGTTATCCCTACGTGAAAAAGTGTATTCTGTGTGTCAAGTGAATAAGCATGTTTTCGCGTCGGATAAAGAACAAAAGAAAAGAAAGAGAACTCATGACTCATCAAAATTATGGCACTGTCGCTTGGGCCATATTTCAAGGGGGAGAATAGAAAGACTAGTTAAAAATAATATTCTTCCTCCATTAGAGTTCTCAGACATAGAACAATGCATAGATTGCATTAAAGTAAAATATGTACAGCAAATCAAAAAAGGTGCAAATTGAAGCACAGCGACACTAGAAATCATTCACACTGATATTTATGGACCATTTCTTGTGAAAAGTGTGGATGGCTATTGATACGTCTCAAACGTATCTATAATTTTTGATGCTCCATGCTTGTTCTTACACCATTTGCTTAGTGTTTTATTACACTTCGTGGCGTTTTTATGCATTTTCCGAAACTAACCTATTAACAAGATGCCATAGTGCCAGTTCCCTGTTTTCTGATGTTTTTGTATTTCAGAAAAGTTACACAGAAAATATTCTTGGAATTGGACGAAACAAAAGCCAAACCTCCTAATATTTACCGAAGCTTCCAGAAGACCGAAGAGGAGATGGAGGGGCCGGGGCCATGGGCCGGCCACACCATGGGGCGGCGCGGCCAGTCCTGGCCCGCACCCCCTATGGGTGAGGCCACCCTGGTCCACTCCTGACGCCGCCCCTTTGCCTATAAAGACCCCCCGACGGGAAAAACCTAAATACCCGATCAATTTTCCAGAAACACATCACGATCCGTCGCCGTCGTCGACCCGAGATCGGGAGGGTCCAGAAGCTCTTCCCGGCACCCTGCCGGAGAGGGGAATCCCCACCGAAGGTCTTCTTCATCGCCATGCTTGCCTCCGGCACGATGAGTGAGTAGTCTACCTTGGACTATGGGTCCATAGCAGTAGCTAGATGGTTGTCTTATCCACCATGTGCTTCATGTTTAGATCTCGTGAGCTGCCTTACATGATTGAGATTATCTTTATGTAATTCTACATGTTGTGTTTGTTGGGATCCGATGAATATTGGTGTTATGTTAAGTTGATGTGCTGAATATTATCTTATGTTATCTCTATGTTGTTTATGATCTTACATGCTCTCCATTGTCAGTAGCTATCTTGGCCAAGTAGATACTAGTGGCTCCAAGAGGGGGTATTTATGCTCGATAGTTGGGTTCATGCCTCTATTCAATCTGGGGGAGTGACAGAAACCTCTAAGGTTGTAGATGTGTTGTTGCCACTAGGGAGAAAACAACAATCTTGTATCCAAGGATATTTGCTTTGTTTACATTACACACTTTGCTTAATGCAGTTATCTGTTGTTCGCAACTTAATACTCAAGGGGTCCTCGGATGATTCCCCGTGAGTGGATTATTAGTCATAGATGCAGTTGGATGGCGGTCTATGTATCTTGTTGTAATGCCCAGAGTAAATCTCATAGTGATCCTCGTGACATATACACGTTATCTTTATTCTATCAATTGCCCAACTATAATTTGTTTACCCAGCATGTCGTTATTTATCTTATGGAGAGACACCACTAGTGAACTGTGGACCCCGGTCCAATTTCCTTTACATTGCTATTACTATTTACTTTTACTCGCACTGTTTACTTTCTCGCATACTACTATTACTTTCCACTCGGTACGCTTAATCCTTTGTTTACAGCAAACCGGTGAGATTGACAACCTCATCGTAAGTTGGGAGCAAAGTTATTGGTTGTGTTGTGTGCAGGTTCCACGTTGCTGCTGGTGCAAAGGAAAGCCCTGGACGAGGCGCCTTATAAATTGTTCGGAGCTGTCGCGAAGCTAGCAGGCATCACCTTCTGAAGTTTGGCTTTTTCCTACTGGTTTGATAAACCTCGATTTCTTACTGAGGGAAAACTTGCTACTGTGCTCATCATACCTTCCTCTTGGCGTTCCCAACTGGGTGGTTATCTGCCCGCATCAAGCAAACTTTTTCTGGCGCCGTTGCCGGGGAAAAAGAAGATTTCTGCAAGGACTGAATTTTTCTTCAAGAAAACTATTGGATTCAGCTGCTGGAGGCACTTTTATGTCCCTTACCTTGGGCGCCGCAACAAAGCTTCTCGACAACATGATGGTAAATTATTCTGAGTGGCACACCGAGAGAGCTCCACAAGGTAAGAAGGAAATTCTGTTGAGGAAACCTCTTCCTTGAGTGATAAGATTGATGCTATTATGATTATGCTTTCTAATGATAGAGCTCATGTTGATCCTAATAACGTTCCTTTGGCCTCTTTGGTTTCTCAAGAAGAGCATGTGAAAGAGCATGTGCCCCCATGTGTGGTTTTGGTAATTAATGACAATCCCTATGGACTAATGTTTGCATCGAGTTATATTTGTAGGACTTGTCCGTAGACAACTCTTGAGCCATATGTTGGTTTCAAGGTTGTAACAAGATGCATATAAAGAAGATTATGTGATGACCAAGGTGTTATTCAAGGAGTGATCCGAAGATTGGTCATAAGGGAGTTGAGCCTATAGAGTGTCTTGAGGAATAAGATGGAGTGAACTCTCATGTGCATTCTCAAGACATCATCATTATGAAAGAAGATGATGAAGTGCAATGTTGATCAAGTCGAAGCGCAAGTTCAAGATAGGCTTCTAGAAGATATCATTTGCTTGAAGCTCAGTGTCCATTTGGTGGTAATGGACTTGTGCAGATATTTCTCTAGTGTCTCTCCCATAGTGAAGTATGGGGGAGCAATCCGGAAGACTTCACCGAGCAAGCACAATCAAGAAAGGTTGTCCAACTTGAGAAGATCAAGATCATCACCATCTAGCTCAAGTGGAATGCGCAAGGCAAAGGTATGTTCTTGATAGGGTTTCTTTCTTACCGGTCTCATAGTGTGGGAGACCGGGTTTAGGATCGATAGCCATACTATCAAGAGGGGCTCTCGAGTGAGTAACTTATTCGTATCGTTCGGAGAGAGCTCAAACCTTTGCATACTTGACATTATCTTTCTTGGTTCTTATTTGGATTTTATCCATGTGAGGTTCTAGAGCTTGTGGTTATTTTCATGACAAGCTCTAGCTCATCAAAAACGGATTTCGTATAGAACTCTTATTGTGTTTTTGGTGTTTGGAGGTTTTACCGGTTCTTCTTTATAGCTAAGTCAAACCTTTTATCATTTGGTTTCATCCTCCTTTGTTGGACTATTATGTTTCTATAGATGAAGGTGTAGAGCTCGTTGTGGTGATTCCAACGAGCCCAAGTTCATCGAAAACGGAGTCCGGATGCAAAAGTTATGGCCGTTTTCGTGTTGATGTTTTTTCTTGGCGGGAAGTTCGGCGCCAGGTCCGGCCGGGCCGGACTCTAGGCCGGGAAATCCGGCCCAAGACCGGAAAAATCCGGCGGCCTGCCGAACCGCTCTACTGGGGGGCTTTTTGGCGTCCGTCGGACCGTCCGGCGAAAAGTCCGGCGGCGCCGGACTTTCCGCCGAACTTTGGCGGGATTTGCTTCCAACGGCCAGATTTTCCTCACCTATAAATACCCTTCTTCTTCCTTGAACCAACCACGTTTTTGGGCTTCTCTCTCCTCCATTGTTGACCTTCAAAGCTTTCTCTCCCTCCTCACTTCCCTCCATGTTTCTTGCATCTTTTTAAGGGAAAAGAGAGAGGATATCTAGATCTACATTTCTACCAATCACTTTCTCCTTTAAGTGAGGGGAACCTATTGGATCTAGATCTTGGAGTTCTTTGTGGATTTCCTCCTTGTTCTTCCTCTCATATCCTCCATAGCATTTGTTGCTTTGGTAGGATTTGGGAGAGAAGGATTTGAGCACTTCGTGTGTTCTTGCCATTGCATTTGGTGCATCAGTTTGAGTTCTCCTCGGAGATTCGTTGGTGAAAGCAAGAAGCTTATTTCCTCTTGGGTTCTTGGAACCCTAGACAGCTTAGTGGATTTCTTGGGGACCTCCAATTAAGTCGTGGAGATCTTCCCAAGCTTTGTGGTGCCTCCGTGGCGATTATTGAGAGCCTCCAATTGAGTTGTGGAGTGTGCCCCAATCTCAGTGGCTTTGTGGATTTGGGAGCCTCCAATTAAGTTGTGGAGTAGCCCCAAGCTTTGTGCGGGTTCGGTGACCGCCCTCAAGGGTCCCATAGTGGATCGGGTCTTCCATCTTGGTGGGAGGGCTCGAGGAGATTACGGTGAGCCTCCGTGGCGTTTGGGGAGCCTTGTGCCTCCACACCGCTCCAACGAAGATTAGCACCCGCAAGGGTGTGAACTTTGGGATACATCGTTGTCTCCACGTGCCTCGGTTATTTCTATACCCGAACTCCTTTACTTATGCAATTTACTTTGTGATAGCCTTCGTGCTTGAAGTTATATATATCTTGCTATCACATAGTTGCTTATCTTGTTTAGCATAAGTTGTTGGTGCACATAGGTGAACCTAGTTTATTTAGGTTTTGTATGCTTGGCAAATTAAACGTTAGTTTTATTTCGCATTTGTCAAGCCACTCGTAAAAGTTTTAAATCGCCTATTCACCCCCCCCCCCTCTAGGCGTCATCCGTGTCCTTTCAGCATGTTGATGTAAACTTCATTAGAAATAATAATTTTAACAACATTGCTTATAGGAACAATTTTGCTAGTAACAATTATAGGCCGTATCCTTCTACCAATGGTAATGGTTATGGTAACTCTTATGGTAATTCCTCCAACAACACTAGGGTCGCACCCTCTAAGCTTGAAGTCATGCTCAAGGACTTCATCGGTAAGCAAACTGCTTTTAACAAGTCTGTTGAGGAAAAGTTAGGCAAAATTGATATTCTTGCTTCTAAAGTTGATAGCCTTGCTCTTGATGTTGAACTTCTGAAACTAAAAGTGTTGCCTAATGAGGTGAAGTAAAGCAATACTTTTGCCACTGCTAATGCTATCCAAGTTAAAATTGATGAAAATGTTAGGATGTTAGCAGAATTGCATGCCAGGTGGGAAAGAGAAGATGAGATTGCTATAAAGATGAAGGTATGTACCATTACTACCTCTAATAATGTTGATCCAAATGCTAGCAATCCTCTTACTTTGATTGGTGTAGAGAAAACTCCTACTCCTTGTGTTAAAAAGGCCAAAACTACAAAAACTTTTTCTCAAAAGAGTGCTGAAATTTTTTGGAGTGTAGGAGTTGATAGCTCTATTTCTTTCAATGATTTTGATGTTGATGGCTGCAATATATTTGAAGTTATTTTTTTTTGCAAAATCTTACTTTGAGTCCCAATGCTAGTTCTATAAATGTTGCTTTTACAAAGCATATTACCAATGCTCTTATGAAAATTAGGGATGAAAAGTTGAAGCAAAAAGCTTCTATTCCCAAGAAGTTAGAAGATGGTTGGGAACCCATCATTGATATGCATGTTAATAGTTTTGATTGCCATGCTTTATGTGATCTAGGTGCTAGTATTTCTATTTTGCCTAGAAAAATTTATGACATGCTTGATTTACCACCACTTGAAAAGTGTTATTATGATGTTCCTATTGCTGATGTTGCTAAGAAGAAACCTTTGGGAAGGATTAATGATGTTCTTATTATGGTTAACAATAACCTTGTTCCCGTTAATTCTCTTGTTATAGATGTTGAATGCAATGCTTCATGTCCTATTATTTTGGGAAGACCCTTTCTTCGAACTGTAGGTGCCATCATTGATATGAAGGAAGGCACCATCAAATATCAATTCCCACTCAAGAAAGGTATGGAACACTTCCCTAGGAAGAGGAAGAAATTAATTTTTGACTCTATTCTTAGAGCAAATTATGAACTTGATGCTTCATCGCTTGATATTACTTGATTCGCACTTTCTGTGCCTAGCTCAAAGGCGTTAAAAAAAAGCACTCTTGGGAGATAACCCATTGTTTTACTTTCAGATCTTTTTCTTTTATTTGAGTCTTCAAAGTTATTACTACTGTAATAACTGCTCCTTATCATTTTTATTTCTTTTTTGTGCCAAGAGAAACCTCTAATTTGAGTGAGGTAAGATTTGGGGAAGTTGCTGTCCTGAAACAGATTTCGGTGCTGCACCGTAAACATTCGCGAAAATTCTCAGAATATCTATTTGACCTGTGATTTCTTGTGCATATGCCCCAGGTTATATCCAAACTTTCATTAGTTTTACACCTTTTGATTTGAGCAACAGAAAACCCTGGAAAAAATTGACCTTTGTCAGCTGTTCTGTTTTGACAGATTTCTGCCACTATTTGTGTTTGCCTCTCGATCGCTTTCTTTTTTAGTTCTTTTGATCACGAAACTTTTGGGGAAGTTGCTATAGTAGTATATGCTTTATATGTGGTGGTTTTGAGTTGAAATCTAAACCAAAAAAGGGTTGATTCATTATTATGCTTACACTAATGTTGCTAATAGAATTGTGTTGAGTTTTGTATGAAGAAAGTTTTCAAGTGTAGGGATTGGAGAATGATGAGATGAGTTGAAGAATGGACAAAAGCTCAAGCTTGGGGATGCCCACGCACCCCAAGAAATATCCAAGAGGTACATGCGTCAAAGCTTGGGGATGCCCCCGAGGCACCCCTTCTTCATCGGCAAAAATCAGGTCACCTTTCAACACACTATATTTTTATTGCTTCATGCACTATGCATTTTTCTTGGAGCGTCTTTACTTTAGTTTTCAGTTTTGTTTTGTTTTGTTTGCTGCAATAAATGGTTGGACCCCAACAAATTTTCTTTTGGAGGAGATTTACTCGTTTTTCATTTGCCAAGAACACTCCGTTTTTCACTGTTATCGTTCAACGAGTGTTCTCTTTTTCTAAAACTGCGTTTAGCTTTCATTTTTTGCCTTGATTTTTATTCAGATCTTGTTTTATCTTTGCATCAAGGTGTATTTTGACCTCTGGTCCATGTTGGTTTTCATCAAAAGAGTTGTTTCAAAAAGGTTCGAATGGTGTTGGAAAAGAGAAAAAAAAATCATGCAAAAAAGTGGTACAAAAAGGAGCTTGTTTAGACTGCGGCTTAGACTTTTGCATGTCGTGCTTGATATCATTTTGATAGTATGCTTAGTGGTTTTGCTGTAGCATGACTTGTCTCAAATGACTGAGATTGCTTAATGAGCCATTGAAAAAAAATCATGCGTTGTTTTTATTATTTGGAAGCATTAATTTGGTTTTCTCCTTGATGCTTTATTTGGGTTGACTTGGCGCATGCTTACAACATTTTTGACTCATACAAAGTCGCCATAAGCCTTTATGATCATTTAGTTTTTGACTTTTGATGTCATTTTATGCTTCTCTTAATGATGTTTTGTCGCTATGCATGATTATGGCCGTTATTGCTCTCTTAGTTGGTCGCTCCCAGTCTTTTGCTAGCCCTCATTTTGTACTGAGTATGAGCTCTACTCGTGTATCCAACTCCCAAAAACCAAGTTATTCCAATGTGTCCACCATACATACCTATTAGCAATTTACTATTCCAAAGTACATTTGACATGCTTTTATCTATCCTTCAAATTGAACTCTTTTTGGTGTTTATGCGAAAATTGGTCAGTAAAGCTCTCATGAACCTGATGGCACACTTTACTTTTCTTGTTCTTAAAAATTTGACATTGTGGCTCTCTTATGTTGAGTTGTTATGCTTGCAAGTTGTAAGTTGGAAATTAGCCAAACCATGTCATCATGGGGTAAGCTTTCAACATTGCACTTCTTATTTGAGTTGATATCGTGATCTTTTGTTTATGGATACTCACGATGTGAAACAAGTTGGGAATCTTGCGGGATCATAGAGTTTTTATATGTGTTAGAGAAACGCCTGGGCCGCCAATCTAAGCCATGCATAATTCATGGTGGAAATTTACAGCATGCCCATAGTGAACATTCGACGATGCATCTCAAAATAAAAAGCTATACCAATGGTAAATAAAAGAGATGTCGAGGTGTTCATTGTCTATTTGTCCTGTCATTTTGATGTGGGCTTGTTCCATGTCATCGGGCATGGAGGTACCCCGTTGGCGGTTCTCGATGATACGCATATACTTACAATGACAAGAGCTTGCTTGGCACTCTAAGTCGAGTAGCATGTTTGGGTATTCGTACTTCACGGGACAAGAGGTTTTCAACTTATGATTTGTCAAGCATATGCTTCATAATTGTACTCGCATTAACTTTAACCATTCAAGATGCCTATGATGGGGCAATGAGAGCTCAAAGCTAGTAAGTACCATAATTTTTGAAGGTTTATAAAACTTGCAATAACTGCTTCCCTCTGTGAAGGGCCTTTCTTTTACTTTTATGTTGAGTCACCACCTTCTACCTTTATGGACCGTCTAAGAGAGCATAGTTGTTATTCTGAGTTTAATGTGCATAGTCCCAAAGTTTATCATTGATTGATTCATTATTATGGTTTCACTTGTTCTTAAATTATTTGTATCTAGTCGCCCTCTTAAACTTGAAGGTGTCCTATGCATTTATGTTTTGCTATTCCATGAGGACAAGCTAAAAACCATTTGCTATGTTTTTCCATATGATTTGAACACACGTTTGACTTTCATTGTTTCATTTTTCATGATCTTTTGTTTGTGTTCTTTTTCATGTTATAACATGGTTGCTAAGTTTCTTCTATCAAGATTATGTCTTTCATGCCCATGTTTTAAGTTCTTTTGATCCCAGCACTCAATGCTTACATAGATGATCAAGATTGTGATGGTGCATGTCACCTCAAAAATTATTCTTTTGTTATCACTTACCTACTGGAGGACGAGCAGGAGTTAGGCTTGGGGATGCTTGATACGTCTCAAACATATCTATAATTTTTTATGCTCCATGCTTGTTCTTACACCATTTGCTTAGTGTTTTGTTACACTTCGTGGCATTTTTATGCATTTTCTAGAACTAACCTATTAACAAGATGCCACAGTGCTAATTCCCTGTTTTCTGTTGTTTTTGTGTTTCAGAAAAGTTACACAGGAAATATTCTCGGAATTGGACGAAACAAAAGCCAAACCTCCTAATATTTACCGAAGCTTTCAGAAGACTAAAGAGGAGACGGAGGGGGGCCACGGGCTAGCCACACCATGGGGCGGTGCGTCTAGCCCCTAGCCCGCGCCCCCTATGGGTCAGGCCACCCTGGTCCACTCCTGACGCCGCCCCTTCGCCTATAAAGACCCCCCGACGTGAAAAACTTAAATACCCAATCAATTTTCGAGAAACACATCGCGATCCGCCGCCATCGCCGACCCGAGATCGGGAGGGTCCAGAAGCTCTTCCCGGCACCCTGCCGGAGAGGGGAATCGCCACCGGAGGTCTTCTTCATCGCCATGCTTGCCTTTGGTGCGATGAGTGAGTAGTCTACCTTGGACTATGGGTCCATAGCAGTAGCTAGATGGTTGTCTTCTCCACCATGTGTTTCATGTTTAGATCTCGTGAGCTGCCTTACATGATCGAGATTATCTTTATGTAATTCTACATATTGTGTTTGTTGGGATCCGATGAATATTGGTGTTATGTTAAGTTGATGTGCTGAATATTATCTTATGTTATCTCTATGTTTTTTATGATCTTGCATGCTCTCCGTTGTTAGTAGCTATCTTAGCCAAGTAGATACTAGTGACTCCAAGAGGGGGTATTTATGCTCGATAGTTGGGTTCATGCCTCTATTTAATCTGGGGGAGTGACAAAAACCTCTAAGGTTGTAGATGTGCTGTTACCACTAGGGAGAAAACAACAATCTTGTGTCCAAGGACATTTGCTTTGTTTACATTACACACTTTGCTTAATGCAGTTATCTGTTGTTCGCAACTTAATACTCAAGGGGTCCTCGAATGATTCCCCGCGAGTGGATTATTAGTCATAGATGCAGTTGGATGGCGGTCTATGTATCTTGTTGTAATGCCCAGAGTAAATCTCATAGTGATCCTCGTGACATATGCACGTTATCTTTATTCTATCAATTGCCCAACTGTAATTTGTTTACCCAGCATGTCGTTATTTATCTTATGGAGAGACACCACTAGTGAACTGTGGACCCCGGTCCAATTTCCTTTACATTGCTATTACTGTTTACTTTTACTTGCACTATTTACTTTCTCGCATACTACTATTACTTTCCACTCGATATGCTCAATCCTTTGTTTACAGCAAACCGGTGAGATTGACAACCTCATCGTAAGTTGGGAGCAAAGTTCTTGGTTGTGTTGTGTGCAGGTTCCACGTTGCTGCTGGTGCAAAGCAAAGCCCTGGACGAGGCACCTTATAAATTGTCCGGAGCTATCGCGAAGCTAGCAGGCATTACCTTCTAAAGTTTGGCTTTTTCCTACTGGTTCGATAAACCTTGGTTTCTTACTGAGGGAAAACTTACTACTGTGCTCATCATACCTTCCTCTTGGGGTTCCCAACTGGGTGGTTATCTGCCCGCATCAAGCAGCTATGACTCATTCATAAAATTCACATATGATTACTCCCGATATGGTTATATTTATCCAATAAAAGAAATATCTGAAGCGTTGGATAAATTTAACATATTCAAAGCTGAAGTCGAAAATCAGCATGACAAAAGAATAAATATAGTGAGATCTAACCATGGTGGGGAGTACTACGATCGGCATACTCCATTTGGCCAAGTCCCTAGACCTTTTGCAAGGTTCTTACGTGAGACTGGCATAGTAGCCCAGTATTCAATGCCGGGCGAGCCTCAGCAGAATGGTAGTAGCTGAAAGGCGTAACCATACGCTTATGGATATGGTGCGCAGTATGATGAGTTACTCCACCTTACCATTGGGGTTATGGATGGAGGCGTTAAAAACTGCCATTCACATCCTCAATAGAGTACCAAGCAAGTCGGTGCACAAAACACCATACGAGTTGTGGACAGGCAGAGTGCCCTCTCTTGCACACCTAAGGGTGTGGGGGAGCCCAGCTGAGGCAAAAGTGTTTAATCCAAATATTGCAAAGCTAGATACTAAAACAGTCAGTTGCCACTTCATTGGCTATCTTGATAGATCAAAAGGTTTTCGATTCTACACTCCAAACAGATATACAAAGTTTGTAGAAACAAGACATGCGGTCTTCTTAGAGGATGAAATGATGAGGGGAGCACGATAGCTCAGAAAATCGATCTTTGAGGAGAAGAGGGTGCATGCACCTAATCTGATGATTCAGGAGCCATTTTTTTGCTACCTGTTGTACCTGCACTGACAATCCCTAAGGTTGCGGTGCAAGCACCTGTTGTAACTCCACCCATGACAACAAGGTGTGAAGATCCGGAACCTGTCCTTCAGGAGCCGACTGAACCCATTATTGAGCATGAAAGGGAGCTGCAGCAGCCACCTTTAATAGATGTGCCAGAAGTTGAGGCACATAATAAGCCAGAAAATGAGGCCCTTAGAAGGTCCAAAAGAGTTAAGAAATCTGCTATTTCTACCAATTATATAGTTTACAACACAGAAATAGTTCATATGGAAGGTGATCCCACTTCATATGAAGAAGACATGGGAAGCCCTAACTCATCGAAGTGGTTGGAGGCCATGGAAGATGAAATGAAATCTATGAGTTCCAACGATGTTTGGGACTGAGAAGAAATTCCTAAAGGAGCCAAAACAGTAGGTTGTAAATGGGTCTACAAAACAAAGTATGACTCTAATGGGAATGTAGAAAAGTATAAAGCCCGACTTGTGGCAAAATGATTTACACAAAGAGAAGGGGTGGATTACAATGAGACATTTTCTCCAGTCTCATGTAAGGATTCCTTCAGGATCGTAATGTCATTAGTTACATATTTTGATTTAGAGATACATCAGATGGATGTAAAGACGGCATTTCTAAACGTGGATTTAGAAGAAAGGGTCTACATGAAACAACCCAAGGGTTTTATCATGGAAGGCAAGGAAGATATGGGATGCCGCCTAAAGAAATCTATTTATGGATTAAAGCAAGCCTCTAGACAGTGGTACCTAAAGCTTAATGAGACATATAAAAGATTTGGATTTAAAGAAAATGTTGAGGACAACTGCGTATACGCAAAGTTTAAAAGTGGGAAATATATTTTCCTAATCTTGTATGTGGATGATATCCTGCTTATTAGCAGTGATGTTATTCTAGTTACGAGATACAAAGAAGTTCTTGTCCTCAAACTTTGATATGAAAGATCTTGGTGAAGCATCATATGTTTTGGGCATAAAAATTCAACGAGACAGGAAAAATGGAGTTTTAGGACTATCACAGAAGGCATATTTAGAAAAAGTTCTAAAGAAATATAATATGCATAAGAGTAATGCCACACCTGCTTCTATAGTCAAGGGCGGCAGTTTTGGGCAATTTCAATGCCCCAAGAACCAATATGAGATCGATCAAATAAAAGCAGTACCATATGCTTTGGCTGTTGGAAGCTTATAGTTAACACAAGTGTGCACTCGCCCTGACTTAGCTTTTATCACCGGGGTACTCGGTAGATATCAAGCAAATCCAGACATAGAGCACTAGAAGATGGTAAAGAAAGCATTGCGTTATGCGCAAGGCACAAAAGACCTCATGCTAACATATAGAAGATCTGATTCCCTAGAGATAAGAGGGTATTCAGACGCAGATTATGTGGGAGACCAAGATGATAGAAAGTCCACGTCAGGATACGTGTTTACTCTTGCAGGAGGGGCTATTTCATGGAGAAGCTGCAAACAGTCGATAGCTGCATCATCCATGATGTATGCAGAATTTATAGCATGTTTTGAGGCCACGGGGAAGGCGATATGGCTAAAGAAATTTATACCTGACTTGAAAATGGTAGATTGCATTGACAAACCACTAAAGATGTACTGTGACAACCAGCCCGCAATATTCTATGCTCACTACAACAAGTTGAGTAAAGCTACCAGACAAATAGAAGTGAAGTATTATGTTGTGAAAGATAAAATCTAGGATCACACCATAAGTCTCGAGCATATAAAGACAAAGGATATTCTTGCGGATCCGCTTACGAAAGGCTTACCACCCAGTGTTCAAGGAACACTTAGCCGGCATGGGTTTAATGGGAAGCCTATGATTCCTAGATCATAAGAGGCCCAAAAGGAAAAGAATTTGTTTCAAAACAGAGAAGTATATTGTAGCCGTTTGATTCTATCAGAAATTGAGCTGTGACGATGAAACATGCTCTATGTACTGATCCGTGATAAAATGAGTAAAGTACAAAGTATAAAGTTAAAAGTAAAGTTGAGATCAAGGGGGGAGAATGTTAGGTTGAACTCTCACCCCGATCAAGCCCAACGGCTCGACAGGATCCCCTCTCTGCGCTCTGATTGGGGGCGCCCAACCGATTCATGGTTGGTGGGCCCCTATGGTAGCGCTATATAAAGAGGTGGGGGCCGGGGCAAACAGTACAAGGTTCACCGCATTGCCACTCGCCCCATCGACACTCCCTACCGATCTAGGGTTAGCGCTAAGTCACAGGAAGCTCCACCACCGCCGCCACTCTCGCTGTCGACCACCATGGCCTCTGGCTCGAGCTCCTCGTCCACAGGAGAAGGTTTGCCTCCCCTATGTCCGATCTCTCCCTCTCCTTCTCTCTAATTTAGAGTTAGCATATTCACAGTAAAGGTCTACCGAGATGATCTAGCCTAGGAATCCTAAAGCTAATTTCAACACTTCTGAATCAGACGTTGATTTCCTTGCTGCTGCTACAAGGCGAGAATGGTAGCTAGTGGTCGAGGGGAGGAGAGGCGAGGTGAGCAGAGACGGGGCAGACGCATGGATGTGGACTGCCCGCGAAGGCGTACATGGGTAGCTCCAGACCACCACCACGATTGGAGCTCCTTCCATGACCTTGTCTCTATAGATTGAGCACCCCGGCTGCAAATCCCGCCGCCGGAGGTGGAAACACTCAGATTTTAACTCGACCTCAGATGTGGCCGGCGAGGGAGGGTGAAAGTGAGACTGAGTGAGGCATGGGAGGCGGCGCCATTGGGCGCGTCGTGTGGGGAGCCCGACGGTGGCGTGTGGGGCGGGGGCGGGGCGTACGGTGCGCCGTTGGTGGAGAAATGTTGCGCCATGGTGGAGGGAGTGGACCGAGGACTCTGGAGTCTGGACCGTGGACGATGCGAGTGGAGGAGCAAAACAGGAAACTCCAAAAGTTTCATAGCATGAAAAAAGTTAGCCGTGAAACCTTAAACGTCTTATATTAAAAAACAGAGAGAGTACAACGCATCGTTCATCCATAGTAATCTCCTCTTACGAGAAGTGTACCACAGAACACTCATATGATACACAAAGTTAATATAAAATAAATTAACACTATTGTTGTTTCCTCCTTTGCAGTATCTTGATACAAAATTCAGATCATGCCAACGTTTTACGCCAAAAAGTTAATTTCTTTCGTTGCAACGCACGGCCACGTTTCCTAGTAAACTATAAAGTTTATGCATAAATTTTGCATGCATCAGTGACGCGGTCGGGATGACGATGGCATCGGAGCACGTGGATGGCAACAATGACATCATCATCCTGAGCACGTGGATGACAACGATGACATCGTCAGGCTGAGCACGTGGATGGTAACAATGACATCGTCAGCCTCTTTGACGAGGACGAGAACCTCTCTGACGATCGCCACCGATCGGTGACGAGCTGTAACATTTAATAGTACAATATGTTATTACCTGTTAGATCTTTCCACTTGTTTTTTTTAGTGTATCTTTCCACTTGTTAATTCATATATCAACCCTATAAAATCTTTCAAGACTATTCCCCTGTTAACAAAAAACACCGCTGACTAGAACGGTCGTCCAATATTAGCATTGCGAGATATTCTCCTCGTTTTCAGCTAAAGAAAACTCCCGCAGTGAAATAAAAACCTCCTCTCATTAATACCACCTTCCTTACGAGTCCCAAAAAAACCGTGCTCCTTCCTCCTTTATTCACTCCCTCCTCCTTTCACACTCCTTCCTCGCCTACCTATCATTTCCCTCACCGCCGCCTCCAACGGCTCTTCCCCCATGCCCACACCGCCGCCGGAACCCTAACCCGCAACAATGCCGCGCTCCGCCGCTGCGACCGCCTCGCTTCGCGCTCCCGCCCGCCGCCGCCGCCTGCTCAGAACCCCCATCGCCCCTGCATCTGCCGCCCCCTCCGCCGTGAGCGGCCGCCGCGGCGGGCCCAGTACTCCGAAGCTTCGATGGAGCGTCCGTGACGGCGACGAGGGCGCGTGCGAGCAGAAGGCGCCGGGTGCTTCGTCCGTGAGGCGGCTCGCCGCTGCGGTGTGGCGTCTGCGGCCACCGGAGGAGAAACCCGCCGACGCGCGGCAACCGGACGCTCGTGTCGGCCTCGAGGTACATTCTCCCACAGCATCTTCTCCAAATACGCAAAAGTGCCGAACCCTAGGCCAATCTAGCTAAGCGTACGCTCGAATTCGAGCTAATGCCGTCGCTAATCTGGCGTACCGGCGGCGAATCTGGGGGGCGCCGACGCCCGCAGTAAAGCGCGCTAACTCGTGCGCCGCCGTACCGCGTCCCCCGTTCTCGCTAGTGGCGGGCAGCAGTTAATGATGGGCCGGCCGTTGCGACGTCCGGCGCTTCCAAATCGAAGCATAGATCCCCAAATTTATTGGTGGTAGCCATGTGATGAGCGATCGTTAGGGGTGGCATTTATTGGCCGCCCGGCCATGGGCGCGTTTCCTGTGAGCTAATCTTGCTCGTGATCTTCCATCTACACCTCGACACCCACCTTGGTGGGCCCCGACCCTAGGCATTGAATCACAGTGTACGCTTTGTACCTCGTCCTGGCGATGCTGTTGATGCAGGAGTAATCGGTTTGTCTCCTGGTGTTTATTGGGGCTATTACTTTATTGGGTGCTTTGTGGAGTTGCTATCACCTCACCAGGTGGTTTAGTGTGCAGTACTATGAATTGGACTACTGTAAGAGATAATTTGTACTGATAAGTTCTCTCGCACTATTTTCTCCTCTCATAGTTGTAGGATGATTATACGATGGTGGGAAAATGTATGTAAAGTGCCTAACTATTACAATGCAGTAAAAACTTTCTCACAATTTAGTTCAGCTGTGATTCATTATAACTAGTTTCAGCTACCATGTTGCTACAGTTGATTCAGTGAACAAAAAATACTTGTATGTGTTGGGATTCAGAAATGTCTGACTTGTGGATATCAGAAGGTTGGCTCATGCTGATTTGATCAGGAGGGTTCTATGCGATTTTATGATACTGTTCTTGGTCAGGGTTGGTGAAAAAGCCTGGCTGATCCAAAGTAGCGGAACTGCCTGATGTTTATTGGCACATCTGAAGCTTTGTGTTGTCTGTGCCCAGAAGTTAAGATACGATGTAGATCTTACCGTGCTGTGTAATTTTTTTTAGCAATGTAACATCTTGCTGCTCCAGCCAGATGAAACTGACTGATGATTATTCGTTAGCCGTTTACAATTTATCAATTGTGTATTCACGTGCTCGAATTTACTTATTTGGCAGCATATACCGAGACACTTGCAAGCCCAGCTTCTCAGAAAGGATCATCATGGTCACAAACATGGTCTGAAGGTTGAAACTTCGAGCCCCAATTCCGTCTTGGAGCGACACAGCGGAGAGCTCCACAAGGTAAAGCTAGAAATTACTTGCACCTAAACTGGTGTTATCTGTGCTATGTGTCAAATTAATTTTGTGGATTTATTGTGTAGGTTCAACTTCATCTTGCCTCAGCTTTGATGCCTATTAGCGGCTTGGAGAATGCAACAAAGTGGGAGTCGGAGAGTGCAAAGGAGGTTGAATTGGATGGTGCCTATGTGATTGCCAGCCAACATAATCACATTGATAAACAGCAAGGGGAAACTCATGCTGATAGTCTCCAAATGGAGCTTCAGCGGGCACAACATAGGGTGGGCAAGCTAGAAGCAGAACGGGTTTCAGCCAAGAAGCAACTTGAACGCTTGTTCGAGAAACTGAGGGAGGAGAAAGCAGCTTGGAGGAGGAGAGAACACAAGAAGGTTCAGTCCATTCTTGAAGACATGAAGGCAGATCTCGACCATGAGAAGAAGAACCGGAGGCAACTAGAGACGATTAACTTGAAGCTTGTTGATGAGTTGAAGGAGGTCAAAATGGCAGCCAATAATCTGTTGCAAGAGTATGACAACGAGAGGAAGACGCGGGAACTCACGGAGGAGGTGTGCAACAAACTGGTGAGGGAGGTCGAGGAATACAAATCCGAGATTGAAATCATGAAGAGGGACTCTCAGAAACTGCGTGAGGAGGTGGAAGAGGACAAAAAATTGCTACAGATGGCTGAGGTGTGGCGTGAAGAGCGGGTTCAGATGAAACTTGTCGATGCAAGGCTCACTCTTGAAGACAAATATGACCAGTTAAGCAAACTGCAACAGGATGTCGAGGTCTTCGTTGCCTCTTTCGATTGTGCCAAGGGAGATAGCAGTATAGTACGAGAAGCAGAGAACATTATAAGAGCAATTG
Source organism: Dactylis glomerata (assembly GCA_007115705.1). Taxonomy (NCBI): domain Eukaryota; kingdom Viridiplantae; phylum Streptophyta; class Magnoliopsida; order Poales; family Poaceae; genus Dactylis; species Dactylis glomerata. Next base: position 844,413 of record QXEO01001032.1, on the reverse strand, counting down.
GATCGGCCAGGGAACATGAGGTTGAATTCAAGTATGAGCCGCCTGCAGCATCGGAGGACATACTATCCATATTCGAGGAGCTCCGCCCCAGCGCAGAGGTTGGGAGTAAGGAAACATGCTGTAAGCAGCAGAGCCCTTCTGTACAAGAATCAGAAATTCAAGAAGCTAACCCAATGGCTGATATATTCCTGGAAAACCCAACCAAACTATACTCGAATAGAAGCCCTTACGAAGACAGTGAAACCGAAGATGGCAGCAGCTGGGAGACTACAAGCCACGAGGATTTGCAGGGATCAAGCTTTTCTCAGAATGGAAACAGAAGCGAACCTTCAGTCAACAAGATATGCGACGCAATCTCCTGGACAAGTGGAAATGATTCGGAGGATGGGCTGAATGAACTGAGCAATGTGTACTTGACCGGGATGAAACAGCAACACAAGAAGAAACAGTCAGCAATATCAAAGCTCTGGAGGTCTTCCCCTCAGAAAAACTGTGAAATCCACGAGGAAGATTCTGTGGAACCAGTGAACTCGATGACTGGCAGGTTATCAAATGGTGGTGTGTATTATGCTCCTGAAGGTGCGGATCGGGGAGTGGGACTGAGCTCCCCGAACATGGAGAGGTGGATCTCGCCGGACTCGATGAACAGCCAGCTTAACCGCGGCTTCAGAGGCTGCATGGAACTTGTCCAGAGGCAGAGCCTGAAAGCAAAGCTTCTAGAAACCCGGATGGAGAGCCAGAAGATCCAGCTTCGCCACATGCTCAACCAAAGAACCTGAAGCTGCAAGCAGGAAAGAGTGGGATCCGTTCTACGCCATGAAATAAGTCCAAGGACACGATTTACCCTGCAGTTCTCTCTTGTAACGTAGTGTACTTCATTAGTCGTAGCCTGATCTAGCCGTAGTCGATACCGTCCCATTTGTGTTACTAGTACATTTGACAGGCTCTAGAACGTGTCGTCGTTGCTGTGTAATCGTAGCACTAAAGTGCCTTATTGAAAACGAACTGCCATTAACAATCAAGAATAATATTCTTTTCTCTTCTAGAAAATTTGCTACAGGACGCCGTTATTTTGTGTCGTTTGTCGAAACACTCTGTCCGATTATGTCTTTGGCAAAACACACCACATCGCTAAAAAAGGAAAGTTTGACACATTTTCTTCAAAACCGGTCATCTCAAACAGAAGTGCTAAACATTCTATTTTTGACACTGCGGTGTGTTCTGGCCAATGTGTCACAAAATTGTAATGGTACCTAGCAAAGACATAATCGAGCAATGTGTTTCGGCAAATACCAAAAAATTACAATGTCCTGTAGCAAATTTTCCCCTTCTCTAAACATCTACTGAGTTGCAGTAATCTTTCTCCAACGTATGTATTGAGTTCACAGTTTCACAATCACTAGAAGGCCAAGGTAAGCAGCAATTTTGTGTTTATTTTTTTACTGTGTCATGCATGTCTTGAGTTACCTTACTAAACTGTACACATACTACATCAGCTCGAGCCGACAGGACAAAGATCGTACACTTAGCAGCATGCACTTGCCTGTAAGCCAGAACCTACTGGCTACTGACATACTCCAACGGACCACATTTTCTTGTCCTGGCTCACAATTTGCTATTCTTTTTTTTAATGACGCAATGGCTTTGCTTGTCTCATTGATTAAGAAAGTAGAAAGTACTCATTTATTTAACTAAAATATCAGACAAATACCGATACAGAGGGCCACCCCGACACTGCTGGCGGCATAACAAACAACACAAAAACAGGCCAACCACACTCTCATAGAAGTACATGGATTTGAACTTCAGAGACAAACGCACATGTTATAGAAAAGTAAAGGGTTTTTTCTTAACACATACAAGCATCATTCCACAGCTATGTCACCTGAGTACATGACCTTACAGAGTTACAAGTTAAACATAGACAATGACATGCCACTATGGGATCATCCTTGACGGCTTATAAGCAGGGAATGTCATGGCATCATACATTGCTTTGCTTGTATAGCTTTGTGTCCAGAACTTGCTTCCCGCACATTGCACACACCCCTGAAATAAGCCAGTAACATGATCAGAATCTAGGGAACTTCAAAAGGTAATCTTGTTCCGAAAACACTTCAGGAAGCAGGCAGAAGCTATTCCTTTTACGACAGGTATAACAAGCGAACTACTACGACTTCGAAATAGCCATTATGACTCTATACTTACACGGCTATGTACAGATACCAAGATCGCAGAATATCTCATGGCATGGTCAGCAGACAAACTCAACAAGCCGGAAACAACAACAGTGGTGGTAAAAAACAAGAACTCACGTTGTGCTATTCCTAAAGGAGTTAAGCTGCTTCCTGCTTACCTTTTGAGTAGGCACATGTGTGGCAGTATTTGCCGTCTTGGTGCACCTGTTGCTTGCAGATTACGCACTTCGTGTTTCCATATGGAGTCCACCTGATATTAAGTAGCAGCAGAGTTAGACCACATTCACAAGAAAAGAGTTAGACCACATTCACATCATATTATCTTCCAACAACATTTTCAATAGGCTAAAGTCAAGAGAGGAAACAAAGGAATTCATGTGGAAATAACCCCACTTGACACTTGCCCGCATCTAGAGAGAGCAACCTTCAACTTCGAAACTCTTCACTTAACACTCACAGCCCAAACTACCAAAACATGCAGATAATCCCATACAACCCCAGATTTAGCTGATGTGGCATCTCCTCTTTTATTCGGTTGTATCATCTCTCCTCTGTCACACAACCCCGCACCAGCCATCACATCTCACCCTGGCTGGCGCACATTGGTCATCGCAGCACGGTGCGTGAAGATCATTCACCATAGAAGAGATATGTTCTAGATTGAAGAAAGTGGATATTTACCATGCTTCCCTATAAATATTTAGCAGACACAAAGGATCCCGACCGATAAATGAAGATACCGCGCAATGGAAACTCAATATTACCTTTCTTAGACATAAATACAAAGCAGTACTTCAATTTTACGTTCAAACGTCAAAGGATAATATTGAGAATCTTTGTTCCTTCAACATATCCATATGAATCCCTACCTCTTCTAGTGCAACCCAAAATCAACACGCTATTCCTAATCCCCCCCCCTCCCTCTTCCTTTCCCCTTCATTTCTATCCAAAACTCATAAGCATTTCACCTGAATGATAGTATAGATAGAGATCTACCAGAAGCCCCCCCCCCCCTTTTAATATTTTTTTTTGTAGCTTCTGTGATCCAGATCTGCGGCACTTCAATACACTGTAATCATATTTAGCTATTTTCGATTTAACAAGAATATCTCGTGGTTAAGTTCAACACACCGACAAAGCCTTGCATTGGACGAATACTGCGGCTACTGTGGTTCTCACCCTAGTAAATAGGGAGACTGGGCATGATTTTAGATAGTGGAATTGGAGATGGTTGCATGGTCAAAGGTAACCTTGCCAGATGGATTCAGTTAGGAGAAATATGTGTTTGCATAGATGACATATTCACATACAGTATTTCATTTGGGTTGCTTGAATGTCAAGTACACCGGACTGGTATTGGAATTCAGCAATAAAGCAATTATAGTCAGTTACTGATCTTTGTGTGAGGGATCCATCATGTCCTTAAACAAGAAAACATCCTCCTTAATCGATTGCAACATCATATCTCCTGTTACTCTAATGCAGCTGATTTCACATATTATGGATGTCCTAGGTTTACACGCTCGAATTTTGTGCATCATCCCAGTACTACTTTCTTTGACACCAGCAAGTGAAATCAGTCAAAGAGACTGGCATCGACTATCACCATCTACCCTATAGCAATCCAATCATCAATTCATGGGACCTATTTCTCAACTTTCCCATCCAAGATCCTCCATCCAACCAATCATACCAACACCCAGATTCCAGTCGCCGCTACCAGACGGGACGGGACAGGACCATACTGAGACCAAAACTATTTCGCTCGAATTAGAGAATTGTAGCCTTCAAGTGAAAAGGAACAACGCGGTTTCGAGTGGGGGGAGGGGGCTTTGAACGGACCTGTTCTTCTTGGAGAGGAGCTTGTTCTCGTTTATCTTGCGGCCGCCGCCCTCGAGGGTGTTGCTGGCGCCCTCCTTCCACTTGTCCGGCACAATCACCTTCCCCAGCTTCTTCTCGCCTGCAAAGAGGAGGCCGCGCACGAATTAGGTCATCTAGGGCGGAGGAGGAATTAACGAAATCGAGTGGAAGGGTTTGCTGTTCCAGGAGCAAGCAGGGCGTAGAGGGGATGAGAGGGCAGAAGGGCTCGTACACTTGGTGCACACCATCGCCGCCGCCGCCGCCGCCGCCGCCGCCGCTGGTGATCGGGATTCAGCAGGAAAAGAAGAGGAAATAGGAAGAGGAGAGAGCGAGGTGCGAGGATGCCGATAGGAAGAGGGGCTGCGTCGGGTCGTATCGGTCGGACCGACTCGGCCACTCTGCGACCGACTATGGCCTCGTTTCAACCCAACCCGGCCGGGATCTATTGAGGGGAAATCGCCGTGTGTCAGCCGGAATCCGCACCACCAGGATTTAGGTTTTTTTTTTTAAGCCACACTTTGCCAAGCTAAAGTTTGATTGCCACAGTTTAGTTTTTATATGTTTGATTTTTGCCATATTTTGGTTTGTAATATTTTATTCTTAATATGGCACATATGTTATAGAGTTATTGTTATTATCAACTTTTGCTAAAGTTTAGCTTTATATTTCTCAACTACATTTTTGTGGCTGTCACACTTTTATGGCTAGCTACACTTTGGCTTTGCAAAACATGGCTAGGAACCAAACACCCCCTTAATCCTGGTCTTATATTGTTTCGTGCTCGGTTAAACCTCCTAGCATTCCACCTTCCCCAATGCCCCCCTTCCCCGAGCCACCCCATTCTACTGGGGTAAACAAAACTTAGTCACCTATGGACATAATCCGCAATCATTACCAGCTCTTCAAGCCCATCTATCTCGCACCCTGGTTCCCTTCTTTGTCGCCACCGCGGCAGCCGGGCCGGTGTGACGATGATGGGTCGGCGTGAACCTCTGTGGAACAACCAACCGATAGAAGATAGACACTCTCTACATCCCTCCTTGCTTCAACCTAGATGTAGCCATGGAGGCTGGAGCTGCCTCACACCAAAGAAATTAGTAGCGGCGACAAGAGCATCATGTTCTCTCTCTCTCTCCATTGGGTTGGTTTTGACGGAGAAGAAGTATCATGGGAGGGGCAGGCGTTGGCTTTGGTTGCTGCCTCTGCATGGGTTGCTAAGTTGCTTGTTGTCTAATGATGCTTGTGCATGGACTAACCGAATGGTGGCAGAGATTTCAGAGGGGGGGTTAGTGAGGATTGGGGTGGTGGATGGGGTTCACCCGATTCCCTGCAGGTGATGAGTTGGTTTGGTGATTGCCATGATTTTAATGTTGCACAAGAACAAGAGGCTAAAGCATGGCGGTTCGGTTTTCGCTCGTGAGAGGCTTCGAAAGACAAGAATTGCTGGGCTCAAAGATCTTCAAAAATATCTCATCAAGGTGTAATGGCCTCAGAATGGCCAACAAACCACTAGTTTCATCTATGTTTCATGTTGTATGTGATAATCTTTGTGTTGATTTCTATGTTGTTTAATGAACTATTTGTGTAAGAACTGGCCAACTATTTGTATGTGATGGAATAGTTAAGTACTATTTGTGTTTTATTTTTTTAGATTCATCTGAGATGATTTGATATTATATGTTTTCTATATGTATGCAATTGTGGAGAAATAAGAAATGTTTGGGTGATCTATTTTACATTATTTGGAAGTTTCCGGCTGCCCTATATTACCACAAAATCATCAACAATTAACTAATGATTTCTCATAATCTAGGGAGCTAGGTAACTAATCGCACACCAAGATCCAGCCATCGCAAGATCAATGAACTAAAAACAAGTGATTGATCAAAGTAATTCCACATAAATCATCAATGTATCTAGTATCGAAATGAACAAGGTAGGTATTACAATGAATTGAATTAAGAGGGATGCCGTGATGATGATCTTGCAGGTTCGGATCCCCATAGGTGAGCGCCAGAGATCACTTAACCCTTGGTGAATTTCTCCCTTCTAGATCAGATTAGAGGAGGGATTCTGCACAAATGTTCTTTCTCTGTATTTGTGGATGTCTTGAATGTGGATACACTCTGCATATATGTCCTCGCTTGCTGATTGGTTGATCAGTAGGCACAGCCCCACTCAACTCACTTTTTTTTTGAAATTCAACTCACAAATTCTTAGTATATGTGGTGTTGAGCTAGCCAACCCAGATCCGAGACTCACCCTCTCTTAATTTAAGGTTTCCTCCCTCCGTTTGAACAAAAGGGGGTTTGAGGAAGGCCTGGGTCTTACATGCTAGTGGATATATATGGTGCTGAGCTAGTAAGCCCGAGTTCCAGATAACTATCTCTTAACTAAATTCAACAAGTTTCTCCCACCATTGACTCATTTTTATGTAAGACTGGCCCCAATCTGAGAGGGGATTTCGTGCTCCTAGGCATTAGTGCTCTCGCCATGTGTGAGCCTGTGATTCGTTGGTCTGCGTGTTGGTACATGTGCCAGATTGTATTTCCGTGGAATACAAGCAGGCAGAAATTAGTGATACGATTGATATGTATGGTATAAAACAAAGAATACTGCAGGAGGTAGGTTTCTCTGTGACCTGCGGGTTCAGGTGTGCCAGTGACTCTGCCGCATGTCTGATAGTTATATAGTCATTAACTACACATGGGGCCATGGCATCTTGATTTGTTTTTTGGCAGATCCATCTGGATTGTTGACCGTTCACTTGATTCGATAGACTTGCAAACAGATTTTTGTAGTGGTGATAGCGAGAAAGTATCTGGTGATAGCTGCAAGGTGTTCCTGCGCCGGCTGGCCGAACGCGAGAATAGAGCGCAGACCCCATCTTCTTCCTCCGTCCTCCCGAAGAAGAGATCATGGAGATTAAAGATGCAGAGCGGGAGCAGGCGTAAGTTCATGTTTCGCACGTTTTCCAGATTTCTTGCATGCAGGTAGTTGTTCATAACGGAATACTTTCCGGCAAACCGCACGATATTTGGAAGCTGTCTCACCGAAGACATTATAGATCTAAATGGCGATGCGGCAATCGATTCTTGGTGCCATATGACATACCTCCTCTAAGGTCCAGCGCCTCCTATCCAGATGGAATCATTGATCCATTCAGCTGCCAGGCCATGGAAGACTAGCGATGTTAGCATTTGAACTTGTGGTGTGTTCTGTACATCTTCTTGACACTAAATTACTTCTGTTTTGCAGGTTAAGAAGCCTTGGTTGCTCAGAAGCTCAAGTAGAGGAAAGCATTCAGCTGGGCTAGCAAGGGAGGCCGATTTTCATGGCTCGTAAGGTTTCTCGATCTGCTGCTTGCACTGTGCAGGAAAAATATTCGGACGAAGCATCTACATGGCTGCAAGCTTGCAACGGCACAGAGAGAGGTCGAGAGAAAAGGCACCGGGTCAAGCAGGGCTGAATGAGGAAGAAGATGGATATGCCGGAGACACCCCCACGCGTTTTCACTGTGCAACAGCACAGCTACGAGCCCTGCAACCCTACAGACTTATCGATGACACTACAGTACAAACAAAGATGCAGACGGTAAGCGAAGATAGCAACGTGTCCACTACCGTGTCGGCACAGTTCGTTTACACCCGGCGGGTCATTTAATGCAACTCACAGAGATATACGGGCGAGCTGATGAAATACATGCTCATATGCTGCAAGGAAGCTGTATCCGTGACTGAACATACGGCACAGCTGGATGGGCGGATCGAAGGAAGCTGCGGTGTAAGATGAATCCACCTGGCGAGAGTACTGATGCTCATGAGCCAAAAGAGTTTTTCGCCCCAATCTTCATAATTGTCGCCGGAAATATGCTATCGCTTCTCAAATCTCCTTTCTCTACTCCAATAGTTAATTTAGTAAAATAAAGAAAAGGGACAACACTACCTCAGAAATTTTGATAAAATCTGAGAATCCTGCATAGAGCTAGAGAGAAACGCCTTACCAAAATACCACTTAGTGAAATCTACTCATCACATTTTGTGCATATATCTCGACACCTACAGCCCAAGAATGATGATTGTTCAAACGTATCACTATTCCATCCAATACCAAAAGGAAGAAATCTTATGAAAACAATCAGCGTAGAGAAAAATTGTTCGGCACCACATACTCCAAAAGTCAGAACCTGGGGGCTCCTACATGCTCACGCGACCATACACCCAGACAAAAGTTGAACAGCGAAGAAAATCCTCTATAAAACGTAAAGCAGGGCAGTTGTTTCATCATGCAAAAAGATTCAGGAGACTACTAACGCTTTCATCGCAGAAAGAGAGCTTTTACTACCGATTTGGACATACTTAGCATAACTCAATGTACACCGTGCTCTTCAGTCTCAGAGACCATGACTGAACGGTATAATACACACTTCAAGATATACAACATCACGGTTTCATAATCACAACCAGGTATGCAAAAGTGTCAGTGTTGTGGGTCCTGTCTCCGGTGGCTTTATTTTTGGTATTATTTAAACGGTAGAAAAAGGCCACGGAATTCCAAACGAACTCTCAGACATTGATGCTGGTGGTGTTGCCGTCATGATTGAAAGGGTGTGTATGTGTGCTTTCACCTAGTTCTGAGCTCCAGCCATGTTGCGGATGACATAGGGGAGGATGCCTCCATGGTTGTAATATGCCAACTCCACCTGCAAGCACAACCAAGAACGTTACAATCCAGCAGGGAAGTTCCAAAGTAAAGCAATACAAGATTGTAAGACTGATATCAACATACACCAAGTTTTTTATATATGTGTACCTCTGTGTCAAAGCGAAGCTTGCAGGTGAAAGATTTTCCATTGTCGGTCGTGATGGTCACGTCCTGGCCAGGACGGATCTCGCTGACGTCGGTAGGAAGGTTAACGGTGAACCGCTCATGTCCAGTAAGGCCGAGTGAATCAGCATCTTCCCCAGCTTTGAAGCAGAGTGGGATGATTCCCATACCCACCAAGTTGCTTCGGTGGATCCGCTCGAAGCTCTTGGAAATCACTGCTTTCACACCCTGAAAATAGGAGATACTTGATGCAATTGTTTCACGAATATAAGGACTGGAACAAATCATTATATGTGCAACTTACAAGAAGCATCGGTCCCTTGGCAGCCCAGTCACGCGAGCTGCCACTCCCATACTCAGCGCCAGCAAGAATTATAGTATCATGACCTTCTGACTTATATTTCTGCATTATGGCAACAGACAAAACTAAGGGGATATATATGCAATATTAATAACAATGAGACAGAGATCACATTATTCGCAGAACCAAACATACCGTGGCCGCATCGAAAACAGAAAGCTTCTCCCCAGTAGGAACATGAATGGTTTTGGGCCCAACCTCTCCATTCAAAAACTTGTTCACGATCCTGATGTTTGCAAATGTTCCTCTTGCCATTATTTCATCATTACCGCGCCGGCTACCATACGAATTGAAGTCCTTCCGGTCCACGCCGCGCTCAAGTAAATACTTGGCAGCAGGGCTGTCTTTGTGTATGCTGCCTGCGGGTGAAATATGATCTGTGGTAATGCTGTCCCCAAAGTTCAGTAAGCAGTAAGCATCCTTCACTGCATGTGGGCCAGGTGGGGACATGGTCATGTCCTTGAAATAAGGGGGCTCGTGAATGTAAGTAGAGTTTGGATCCCATGAGTAGAGCGATGCTTCTGGAACAGGAAGCTGATTCCACATTGGGTTGCCTTTAGTGATAGCATTATATGTGCTCATGAACATATCAGGCAACACACTGGATTGGACCACCTGTTGAGTATCATTTAAGTTATAACTGTTACTTACAAAAGAATTAAGTGTAGATAGAATATCTATAATGCCGCAGCATCATAGCAATCAGTCAAGGTTATACAGAAGGATGAAAGGCATTATTGAAGTTATAGAACAGTATATATATACCTCGGCGATTTCTTCAGTTGTGGGCCATATATCTCTGAAGTAAACTTCCTTGCCATCCTTTCCTATTCCAATGGGTTCCTTCTCAAAATCAATATCAACCTGAAAAATAGACATTGTAATGTGCAATAAAGCACACACAAAATAAGTACATTTGACTTTACCAGCACTTTGGCAAAAGTTATGTAGCATCAAGTAGGAGAATATGTCGAGGACTTACAGTGCCGGCAAGTGCATATGCAACAACCAGAGGTGGTGAGGCAAGGTAATTAGCCCGAGTCAAAGGGTGCACACGACCCTCAAAGTTACGGTTGCCTGACAACACAGCAGCAGCAACAACATCTACGCAAAAAAAACATGAATCAATCATACAAAGTACTTGCAGCTAAAACTACCCAACTTGAATACAGCCTATGCATACCATTTTCTGTAATGGCAGCTGATACAGATTCATCAAGGTCACCAGAATTGCCAATGCAAGTGGTACATCCATATCCAACAAGATGGAATCCCTGCTTGTTGAAGTATTCTTGAAGGCCGCTGCATCATGAAAAATTACCATATTTAGCATGCCACCAGAATATGACAGTAAAATTAGTTAAGGGCTACAAGATACCTCTTTAGCAAGTATTTCGTCACAACACCAGATCCAGGGGCAAGGCTTGTCTTTACCCATGGTTTGACCTGAAGAGAATTATTACTCCACAGTTAACAGAAAGCAGAGAAAAACAGGAAGTACAAGAATATATCTGAGGACTTTAGGGAAGAAAATAACCTCAAGACCCAATTCACAGGCTTTCTTTGCGACAAGGGCAGCACCAAGCATAACACTCGGATTTGATGTGTTTGTGCAACTAGTTATTGCCGCTATAACAACACTGCCGTGCTTCAGTTCAGCAGATTGTCCATGAAAGTCAAATTTCACAACCTTATCCTGTTGTTCCTTTGCCACCGCAAAACCCTGACATTTATTGTGTATTACAAGCAATGTCAGATACAATATCACACATTTGCAACGCAAAGATCTGAAGGTTATAAGAAAAAAATTGTACCTTGAAACCAACTTTGTTGTCCAGGCAAGCATGCCAATCTGATTTCATTTCCTTCAAAGTGACCCGGTCATGAGGCCTACAGGTTCAAATCAAATAGCACTTCAACTCATAATGCACATCCCAATTAATAGAAAATTTATTCAACGATTAAACTAATATTCATACCTCTTTGGGCCAGAAATGCATGGTTCCACCTCATTAAGGTCCAGCTCAAGATATGAAGAGTAAACTCTTTCTATTTGAGGCTGTCATCATGAATGCAAATATGTCTATATTGTGACAAACAAATAACTGAAATCCAAGAAACATAATAAATAAAAAACATACCTCATTATAGTCCACAAACATATTATTAGCTCGTAGATATGCTTCGATCATTGACACCTAAATCAATTCCAGATTCAGTTAACATAATGCTGCAGGTAGAACTTAGATATACCATATTAGCAAATGAAAATAAAGCTTGTTAGATTATGTTAATATGTTAACCAGTTCAAAGTACTTCAAAACTAAATCACAATGGAGAACAAACACCAGCAATGATGGCAATATGGAAAAGATGGCAAGAATGGTTATAGGACTATAATTCCGTTTCAAAAACTTGGGAGCAGGGTGAAAGAATTTCAGCTTGACAAGGATGGCAACAGGGCTGTGATAATTTTGGAAAATCAGGAGCTACCAATGTACTGTGTCCCCCACCTCAATAGCCCAAGCATGGGCAACATTCCTCATCCCTAGAAATAGCCCTATCATGCTTCAATATGCTTGATTACTTGTTATAATAACTCTGCCAGGGATACTTCTTAGATATAGCTAATGTTGCATGCTTAAAGAAAAAATTGCATACTGAACACACTGAGCTCGTAACAGGGGTTAGGCATGAATCAGCATGGGGACAAAAAATACCCACCCAATAGGAAAAACATGGGCATCTATTGCCACAATCAAACATGAACTGTTTTGTAGTTTAACACCTATTTTAATATTTATTTTGGCTATCAAAGAGTACTCGCTAACTGATAGAATGAGTAAAAGAGTTTGCTGATAGTGGAACCTACAGTTTCATCGCTTCTGCCTGTCAATTTGAGATACTCTAATGTCACATGGTCTACAGGGAAGAAGCCCATGGTAGCTCCATATTCTGGTGACATGTTTGCGATTGTGGCCCTGTCAGCCAAAGACAGTTTGCCCATACCTTCACCTGAATAAAAACAAAGGAAAGAAAAAAACCAATAAAATCAAAAGATGTCAAGACAACAAGTATCCTATAGTTTAACATGAATGCTTACCATGGAATTCAACAAACTTGCCAACAACACCATGCTTCCTTAGCATTTGGGTAACAGTAAGAACAAGGTCGGTAGCAGTGACACCATTTCTTAACTTTCCAGTCAACTTGAACCCAACCACACCAGGCAAAACCATGCTCATCGGCTGTATAAGGAAATAACATATGGGTCAACTGAGGTACATAAAAGGTGCTAAAGTAAAGTCAGTATTTCTCAGACTGCCTCTGAAGATATATGAGTTTTGGCTTCAGAAACCAACATATCCTAGAGATGGATTGATCCATCATGGGATAATCCCCTGTGTTCTGTTAGGATGCCTCAATCCCTCACTTTCCCCTATTCCTATGCTTAAACAGGATGAGGTAGTTTAACCAACCGAGTTCATTCCTCAAACATGTAAAAGAACAAGTGGGCTAGGTCATTTTGTTCAGGGGTCATCTGATTCCTCAAACCAAACCCACGAATTCCAAGTGAACTAACTGTGCCAAAAGGATATAACAGCGAATGGGTTGCTTCAAGAAAAGTTTAAAAATTACCATATTATAGCGATGCGGACTGTTTAAGGAAAGGGCACAATGATTTAGGTATGAGAAAAGGGTATTGGGACATAGTTGTGTTGCAAATAGATAATCATCATATATTAATTTTCCCTCTGGTCAACAAATCTTATAAATAATGTTGAAGTTGGTTGAGCTCCACTGCAGATTTACCTGCCCAAGCATTGTAGCCTCTGCTTCAATACCACCAACTCCCCAACCAGCAACACCCAGACCATCAATCATAGTGGTGTGTGAATCAGTGCCAACCACGCTGTCAGGGTACATGATGCCATTTGTGTTGAAAACAACTCTGCCAAGATACTCAAGATTGACCTGAAATATGCAAAAAAAATAAAAATTTAAGATAAAGACTTGTTCAGGCGATATTAGCGATAAAAAAATTCTTAGCATTACCTGGTGAACAATGCCAGAACCAGGGGGGACAACCAGCATATTCTGGAAAGCAGTTGATCCCCATTTAAGGAAACCAAATCTTTCTTTGTTGCGGGAAAATTCCAGCTCCATGTTCAATTGCAATGCATTGGTTGACCTTGCTACATCCACCTGAACCGAGTGGTCAATAACAAGATCCACCGGAACCTACACACCAAATGAATACATATATATCAGAAAAATACAGTTTGAAATGGGCTACTCAAATGTTTTTTTCTGTGAAACCAAAGATTGGTCCACAAAACTGATCAGGCTTTTCAGATAACATGAGGATGAAACGTACCAATGGATTGATCTTGTTGGCATCACTGCCCAACTTGGCCAACGCATCACGCATAGCTGCAAGATCTACAACTGCTGGGACTCCAGTGAAATCCTAGAGAGTAGCACCAATCGTAAGGAAAAGACGCATCAAAACAGGGTGATTTTTGGTCATGTTTCAGTTCAAAACCTGAAGAAGAACTCGTGCTGGCTTGAAAGGTATCTCAGCCAGCTTCGGAGATGTGTTCTCCCAGTCAATGATTTTCTCGACATCATTCTTCGTGACTTGGAAGTCATCACAGTTACGGATAGCTGACTCCAGAAGAATGCGGATAGAGTAGGGCAGCTTATCTGGCATAGCGAAAAAGAAAATACTTGTCAGTATGCCTGCGACTGCTTGAAATACACACAATATAGATTCAAGGGGCCACAGCAATTAACATGTTAATCTTACTACCATGCATAGCATAGTCGTAAGTCAAGTATTAATGATGAAACATTATTTTCTCCAAAAAGTTCCAATGTTACCAGAAAAAAAAGAGTAAGAGGCAAATCACTTTCAAAAACAGCAATTCTACCGGCTAGTTGGAAGAAAGTGATGGAATGCAAAGTTGACTTACACAGTAAGCATGTGTTATTGTTTTTGCGAAGTCTAGGATGATGCCAAAAATAGACTAGACACTAGAGAGACACAACTGACCACCCAAATAAGAATGTAGATTGTAATGGACAATATGAATGGAGAAAACACAGGTAATTCACCAAAAGCAAGCAGAGCAATTACCAATCCTTGGATCATTTAGTGCAGGAAGGCTGTAGAACTTCCCATATTCGCCACCCCCAGGCTTAGGGAGGCTGGTCAAAATATTCTTGAAGGCATGCTCAGTAGCTGCATGCAAAGACAAGGAACAAGATGAATAATTAGCATAAATGAACTTGGTTGTTACAGAGAAAGGAGGGACATGATCAATTCGCTAAAGCTGAATTTCCATTCTGAATCCACAAGCCACTTGATAGTGAGGGGGGGGGGGGGGGGTATTAAAAAAAGTGAGTTCAAAGTCAATTGTGCAGGTCCTCAAGTTGGTGGCTCGTTTATGATTAGTATTTTGGGAAATCTAACATATCCGAGAAGACCAACACTGAGATTCACGTAGCAGGTATAAGCACATAGGATAATAATAATAAAATAAAAATTATTGACAGCTCAGCTTACTCCAACTAATACACTAAACTGACATGTGTCCTCTGTTTCCAGAAGTACATAAAAGTATGAATTCAAAATCTGCAGCTTACAAAATGCAACAAAGGTGCCGAAAATTCACCGCATCTAATAAAGTGCACTAAATCATTCGGGTGGAAATGTTAGAGATAATAACCAACATAGTGAGAGTTGGTAAGCCGACTACTCAGAGCTCGAAACCACAAACAGATCAATATGGGGCAGAGCTCTGCCTCAAGGTCTATGTGAGCAGACAGCAGCTCAAACATGTCTCGAATAAAGTAGCAGAATCTATTCCCAGTGTTTGCCCCAGAGGACACTAGCGAATCCAACACGTCTTTTCCACAAAAGCGCGCTCCAGCACGAGCTTACTCGAATCCATTCGAATCGGCTGGCTGATACTAGTGGCAACGGAACAAATCCACTTAACAGCGCGGATCAGGGGCATCACACACACCACCGACTTAAATCTAAGGAAAACCATAATTGGCGATCCTAGAACCCGATCAGCAGCACCGGATCGACGCAAAACGAACATCTCTATCCTAGAAGTTGAAATCTCTGAGCGAGCCTACACCAGAATTCTGCTTGGAATATTCCCCAAAAAAAAACTCAAGCGCACATAAGCACTGTTTGAGAGTGGGAGAGATGCCACTAGAAGGCACCGGCGTTGGCGAGGCGAACGACGTGTCCCGTGAGGAGAGCACTGTGGGCCCCGAACCAGCCTGACGGCGACATCGAGGAGGCAGTGCGGCACGCACCTGAGGTTGCCATCCTGCGCTGGAACAGCTCGACGGCAGGCGCGACGGCCCCGATCTGGTGGTGGCGGACGGAGGGCGAGCAGGAGAGTCCCCCTGCGCAGCGCAGCACCCTGGCGCGTCCGGCAAGCGCGCCGCCGCACGGGCGCGAGAGCGCGAGGCACCTGGATGCGACGAGGCGCGACGCAGGCGAGGAGGACGAGGAGGCGGTGCTGGTGGACGAGGAGGGTCGGGATCTGAGCAGGAGGCGGGCGGAGGAGGCGGCTTTATACATGGGCTCGACTCAGGCTCGGGGGGCGGGCGCGGAGGGAGGAGGCAGGCGGAGCGGAGGGGGTTGGTGGCTGGCTGGCCTGGTGCGAGGCGCCGCGAGCGATGGGGTTCGGAGATCGGAACTGGGAGCAGCGACGTGAGCGTGATCCAATCCAACCGCGGTTAGGTTAGGTTTGGTTTGGGGGGCGTGGCGGCCACGGGGTCACGGGGTTCTCGGTGGCTGGCGTGCGGGCCCGGTGTCGAGTGGGTTAACTGGCTGCGCGGTGGCCTCCACGCGCCGGAAAGGCCAGGCGCCGTCTGGACCAGTGGCGTTGGGTTAGATGGAATGGAAATTAATGGTGACGATGATGAGGATTATTATGAGCGCAACGACATTCCTGAGCGTGAGCTGACGAGACGAGATAAGATTTTCCTTGAACTCGCAACGGAAAAAAAAGATGGAGATAACAAGTCCCTTGGTAATTGGTATGCGAGCTGAGCATAACAAACCCGGCAAAAGGCTACGACGACGAGGAGCACCGTTCCGTCACGTCACGTCACCGAGATTGGCCGTTCGTGCGAGCGTCATACGGCCACATGCCTGTGGCCGTTACAGCTGATGGGGCGGCTCGAAGAAAGGAAAATCCTGTTCTGGCGCCGGAGGAGAAGCAGAAAACGGAACCCGGCTCCGGCTCCGGCTGCCGTGCAGCTCGCTCTTTCCGCGAGTAGAGAAGCAGCGGGCTTCATCGATCGTCGTTATCCTCGACGGAACCCTGTGTGTGTGTGTGTGTCCACGTGGCGCTGATGCGTGCGTTGGCCGAACGGAAAGAGACGGACAGACTGGGCGAAGCGTGTCAACTGTGAACGATCGGTGTGGCGCGGGCGACTGCGACCGCAAACCGTGCGGCTTTGCTGCTTTGTTCCACCCCTTTTTTTTGAACACTGGAGAGGCCCCGAAGGGCCTGGACACCTTTCATTACAGCATAAGCGATACAGGTACATTTATAGTAAGGACCTCGTGAAATCTAAGTATTACAGAATAGTCCCTACTTTTTACATCATAGACCATACGCGAAATCTGGAGAAAGCAATCAGGTCCTCTGTCACCGCCGTCGGGATAGGAGAGAGGAGAGCAGCCGCCTGCCGTCACAATCTCCGATGAGGGCCTCCGTCTGGAGGTTGATAATACGCCGGAAGTCAGTTCCGGCAAGAAGCAAGGCCTTCTCGAGGCCAGATGAGTCGCCGACAATCTTCGGTCGTCGACAGTGGATCTCGATATCTTGGTGTCTCTACTCCTTCGCCGTCGTCTTCCGCTCTGAGACAGAGAGCACGGCCCCCATTCCTCAACTCCACCATGGAGAGAAGAAAGGAGGAACATGATCTCATCCCAGAATTGAATCCGCCAGCGATTGGTGGTCTTCGTCCACTGCACCGGAAAAGCGGCCCCGCCGTCTGATGTCTACGCACTTCTATTCTTGTAGACACTTGTTGGGCCTCAAGTGCAGAGGTTTGTAGAACAGCAGCAAGTTTCCCTTAAGTGGATCACCCAAGGTTTATCGAACTCAGGAGGTTAGAGGTCAAAGCTATCCCTCTCAAGCAACCCTGCAATTACGATACAGAAAGTCTCTTGTGTCCCCAATACACTTGTCAGATGTATAGGTGCACTAGTTCGGCGAAGAGATAGTGAAATACAAGTGGTATAGATGATTATAAGTAGCAAACGTGATGCGAAATAAATATCGCTGCGAGCAAACAAGTAACAAAACAGCAAGTAAACGGTATGCAAAGCTTGGAAAAAGGCCTAGGGATCATACTTTCACTAGTGGACACACTCCCAACAATATAACATGACTGAACAAATAACTTCTCTTTGCTAAGGCACTCTGAATTACTCTCCTATTGAATAACACTAATCATTGTGTAGTGGCTACAGAAGCACCCCTTAAAGTCCATCAAGTACTTGACAAAACCACTCATAGCGATACCCAAATCAAAGAACAACTCAAGATAGAAATCATTGCAACTTAAACCAAGAACTAACACGGTGCACACATGTCAACATTACACCATGAAAGGAGGAATAGATCACTCAAACTATCATAGCAATAATTATTCTCATAATCCACAAGAGATCACAATCATAGCCTAAACCAAGTACCACCATGATGCACGCACTGTCACCGTTACACCATAGCAGGAGGAATAGATTACTTTAATAACATCACTAGAGTACACAAAATATCTGAATAATAACATGTACTTGTTCAACATGATACAAAGCTCACGATCACATAAAGATCACATCATGGGAGAGAGAGGTGAACCACATAGCTACCGGTAGAGCCCTCAGCCCCGGGGATGAACTACTCCCTCCTCATCATAGGAGACAGCAAGGTTGATGGAGATGGCGGTGAGGTCGATGGAGACGGCGAAGACGGCGATGGAGACCGATGGAGATGGCTCCGGGGGCACTTCCCCGTCCCGGCAGGATGCCGGAACAGAGACTTCTGTCCCCCGAAATTCGTCGACGATGGCGGCGGAGCTGCGGAACTGTTTCTGGAAAATTGCCGAATCCCCTAGGGTTTTCCGTCCCGAGGCTTCTTATAGGCGAAGGGGCGATGTCAGAGGAGGGCCAGGGCCTCCTCACATATGGCTGGCGCGGCCAGGGGCCTGGCCGCGCCACCTGTGTGTGGGGCCCCTGTGGCCCACCTCCTACTCCTCTTCGGATCTCTGGAAGCTTCCGGGTAAAATAAGACTTCAGGAACTTGTTTCGTCCAATTCCGAGAATATTTCCTGTGTATCACTTCTGAAACACAAAAACAGCAGAAACAGGAAACTGGCACTGTGGCACTTGTTAATAGGTTAGTTCCGAAAAATACATAAAAGTGCCACTAAGTGTAACGAAACAATAGGCAAATGGTGTAAAAACAAGCATGGAGCATCAAAAATTATAGATACGTTTGAGACGTATCAAGCATCCCCAAGCTTAACTCCTGCTCGTCCTCGAGTAGGTAAGTGATAACAAAAGAATAATTTTTGAGGTGACATGCACCTACACAATCTTGATCATATATGTAAGCATTTGTGAGCTGGGATCATAAGAACTTAAAACATGGGCATGAAAGATATAATCTTGACAATAAAAACTTAGCAACCATGTTGTAAACATGAAAATGAACACAAACAAAAGATCATGAAAATGAAACAATGAAAGTCAAACGTGTGTTCAAATCATAAGGAAAAACATACAAATGGTTTTCAGCTTGTCCTTCATGGAGAGCAAAACATAAATGCATAGGACACCTCAAAGTTTAAGAGGGCGACTAGATACAAATAATTTAAGAACAAGTGAAACCATAATCATGAATCAATCAATGAAAACTTTGGGACAATGCACATTATACTAAGAATGACAACTATGCTCTCTTA
The DNA here is from genome assembly GCA_007115705.1 of Dactylis glomerata. NCBI lineage: Eukaryota > Viridiplantae > Streptophyta > Magnoliopsida > Poales > Poaceae > Dactylis > Dactylis glomerata. The sequence continues at coordinate 825,156 of QXEO01001032.1, read as the reverse complement.
ATGGTGCATAAAGATAGAAGGTGGTGACTCAACATAAAAGTAAAAGAAAGGCCCTTCGCAGAGGGAAGCAGTGATTAAACATGTGCTAGAGCTTTTCATTTGTAAAACAGAGAGATAAAAATTGGGTTTTGAGAGGTGGTTGCTTTTGTCAACGACTGGCAATGGGGTTCTTACTATCTTCCATACAAAAATGAAGCAAGTTTTTGAGAGAGAGATTGGCACTTTTGTGCTCTTTTATAAAGCTTGGCACTCCTCCCCACCTTTTTTCCTTTCACAAACCATGGCTAACCGATTCCATCGGGTGCCCACCAACATTCACTTTCCATGGAGGAGTGCCTTTTTTCTTTCTTTTCTTTCTCTTTTTTTTTCTTTTTGGAATAAGCAATATGGAAGATAGCAAATCCGACCACTACGTCCCCATGAGCTGAAAACAGTGTCACAAAACGAGAAGTATTTTGAAGGTTTTTTGAAAGGTGCACATGAAAATTTACTTGGAATGGCTTACAAATACCATGCATAGGAATTTATAGTGGACACAATGGCAAACTTGGTTTTTGGGAGTTGGATGCACGAGTAGAGCTCATACTCAGTACAAAATGAGGGCTAGCAAAAGACTGGGAGCGACCAACTAAGAGAGCAATAATGGCCATAATCATGCAAAGCGACAAAGCAACATTGAAAGAAGCATAAGATGGCATCAAAAGTCAAAAACTAAATGATCATAGAGGCTATAGGCGACTTATTTTGTAGTCAACATGGTGTAAGCATGTGCCAAGTCAACCCAAATAAAGCATCAAAGGAGAAAACCAAAATAATGCTTCTAAATAATAAAAACAACGCATGATTTTTTCAAAGGCTCATTAAGCAATCTCAGTCATTTGAGACAAGTCATGCTACAGCAAAACCACTAAGCATACTATCAAAAAGACATCAAGCATGACATGAAAAAGCCTAGGCCGCAGTCTACACAAGCTCCTTCTTGTACCACTTTTTTGCATAAAGCTTTTTCTCTTTTCCAACACCATTTGAAATTTTTATAAACACCTCTTTTGATGAAAACCAAAAAAGATCAGAGGCAAAAATACACCTTGATGAAAAGATATAACAAGATCTGAATGCAAATCAAGGCGAAAATCGAAAACCAAAAGCAGTAGCAGAAAAAGAAGAACACTCGGTGAACGATAAGAGTGAAAAACTGAGTGTTCTTAGCAAATGAAAACGAGTTCATCTCCTCCAAAAGAAACATGATGTGATCTAACCATTTATTGCAGCAAACAAACAAACCTAACCAACTAAGGAAACTAAAACAACTGATGCTCCAAGAAAAACACATAGTGCATGAAGCAATAAAAATATAGTGTTTTGAAAGGTGACCTGATTTTTGCCGATGAAGAAGGGGTGCCTCGGGGGCATCCCCAAACTTTGACGCTTGTACTTCTTGGATATTTCTTGGGGTGATGCATGGGCATCCCCAAGCTTGAGCTTTTGTCCATTCTTCAACTCATCTCATCATTCTTCAATCCCTACACTTGAAAACTTCCTTCATACAAAACTAAACACAATTCTATTAGCAACATTAGTGTAAGCATAGTAATGAATCAACCCTTTTCAGTTCAGATTTCAACACAAAACCACCACATATATAGCATATACTACTGTAGCAACTTCCCCAAAAGTTCCGTGGTCAAAAGAACTCAAAAGAAAGCGATAAAGCGGCAAACACAAATATTGGCAGAAATCTGTCAAAACAGAACAGCTGACAAAGGTCGAATTTTTGAGGGGTTTTCTGTTGCTCAAATCAAAAAGTGTTCAACTAACAAAAGTTTGGATATAACCTGGGTCATATGCACAAGAAATCGCAGGTCCAAAAGATAAACAGAGAATTTTCACGAATTTTTACGGTGCAGCACCGAAAACAGTTTCAGGACAGCAACATCCCCAAATCTTTACCTCACTCGAATTAGAGGCTTCTCTTGGCACAAAAACGAAATAAAAAGGATAAGGAGAGGTTATTACAGTAGTAATAACTTTCAAGACTCAAATAAAAGAAAAAGTACTGAAAATAAACAATGGGTTATCTCCCAAGAGTGCTTTTCTTTAACGCCTTTGAGCTAGGCGCAGTAATTTGCAAAGATGCTCATGTGGGCGCCATATAAGAGCTTGAGGCAAAGGCGCCATATAGGAACTTAAAGCAATAGAGAGCATCAAAAAGCAAATGTGAAAGACATTTATATCTGATCCACTTCCTATGCATAGGAATCTTCTAAGAAAATAAATCAACGAGGCACATAGTAGCAAGCATGGATAGATAAAACAAGTGCCACTTCAAGATTTGCAACATAAAGAGGGGAAACTTAATATTGTTGAAATCCTTCAAACCATGTTTCCCTCTCTCATAATAACTTTTCTATAGCATTATCAACAACAGTGTTCAAAGCATTCATACTAACAACACTATTAGCATGCAAATTAAGCTCCAAAGGTTTTTCAATTTTCTCTTCAAACTACTTCATATCTAAACTCAGGAAAAAGGCTACAGAACTCTTTGTTTTCCATTAAGCCTAGCTAGTGAAAATAAAAACAAGAAACAAAAAGATGTAATTGCAGAATCTAAAGGAAATAACTCTGAGCACTCACACAGGAGGATGCGAGTACCTTTTACCTTACCTCCCTGGCAACGGCGCCAGAAAAGAGCTTGTTGGCGCTAAGTTGACGCAGGAGGTTTTCTTCAATCTTTGGAAGTATTCTTCTTTAGTCCCCGGCAACGGCGCCAGAAAAGAGCTTGATGTCTACGCACTTCTATTCTTGTAGACACTTGTTGGGCCTCCAAGTGCAGAGGTTTGTAGAACAGCAGCAAGTTTCCCTTAAGTGGATCACCCAAGGTTTATCGAACTCAGGGAGGTTAGAGGTCAAAGCTATCCCTCTCAAGCAACCCTGCAATTACGATACAGAAAGTCTCTTGTGTCCCCAATACACTTGTCAGATGTATAGGTGCACTAGTTCGGCGAAGAGATAGTGAAATACAAGTGGTATAGATGATTATAAGTAGCAAACGTGATGCGAAATAAATATCGCTGCGAGCAAACAAGTAACAAAACAGCAAGTAAACGGTATGCAAAGCTTGAAAACAAGGCCTAGGGATCATACTTTCACTAGTGGACACACTCCCAACAATATAACATGACTGAACAAATAACTTCTCTTTGCTAAGGCACTCTGAATTACTCTCCTATTGAATAACACTAATCATTGTGTAGTGGCTACAGAAGCACCCCTTAAAGTCCATCAAGTACTTGACAAACACCACTCATAGCGATACCCAAATCAAAGAACAACTCAAGATAGAAATCATTGCAACTTAAACCAAGAACTAACACGGTGCACATACTGTCAACATTACACCATGAAAGGAGGAATAGATCACTCAAACTATCATAGCAATAATTATTCTCATAATCCACAAGAGATCACAATCATAGCCTAAACCAAGTACCACCATGATGCACGCACTGTCACCGTTACACCATAGCAGGAGGAATAGATTACTTTAATAACATCACTAGAGTACACAAAATATCTGAATAATAACATGTACTTGTTCAACATGATACAAAGCTCACGATCACATAAAGATCACATCATGGGAGAGAGAGGTGAACCACATAGCTACCGGTAGAGCCCTCAGCCCCGGGGATGAACTACTCCCTCCTCATCATAGGAGACAGCAAGGTTGATGGAGATGGCGGTGAGGTCGATGGAGACGGCGAAGACGGCGATGGAGACCGATGGAGATGGCTCCGGGGGCACTTCCCCGTCCCGGCAGGGTGCCGGAACAGAGACTTCTGTCCCCCGAAATTCGTCGACGATGGCGGTGGAGCTGCGGAACTATTTCTGGAAAATTGCCGAATCCCCTAGGGTTTTCCGTCCCGAGGCTTCTTATAGGCGAAGGGGCGATGTCAGAGGAGGGCCAGGGCCTCCTCACATATGGCTGGCGCGGCCAGGGCCTGGCCGCGCCACCTATGTGTGTGGGGCCCCTGTGGCCCACCTCCTACTCCTCTTCGGATCTCTGGAAGCTTCCGGGTAAAATAAGACTTCAGGAACTTGTTTCGTCCAATTCCGAGAATATTTCCTGTGTATCACTTCTGAAACACAAAAACAGCAAAAAACAGGAAACTGACACTGTGGCACTTGTTAATAGGTTAGTTCCGGAAAATGCATAAAAGTGCCACTAAGTGTAACGAAACAATAGGCAAATGGTGTAAAAACAAGCATGGAGCATCAAAAATTATAGATACGTTTGAGACGTATCACCGTCGAACTCCATGCTCCCGCCACGAGCTGGAGGAGGCAGAAGCAAAGCAGATTTGCTGCAGAAGAAGACCAGACCCCGCTTATTGAAAGAGGCTTCGCCGGTGAAGCCGCATCCACCAGGCCACCACCTTGGTGACTTGACAGAGGTCGACGCCGGCAACCAACTGATGCCGCGGTTGAGCGCCAGTATTGGCAACCTCCAAAGAAAGAAAGAGAGGACCTTATTTAGGAGGAAGCCTGACACTCGCCTCCACCCCCTCCACAGCTCCTGCCACCGGATCTGGTCGGTGATGAAGGAGAAAGCCAGGGAGCTCCAGATCCGGTCGAGACCTGGAGACCTTCTCCGGGCATTCCGCCAAGGCATGGCACCAGGCCGGCTACTACTACTACAAACACCTAGACTACGACCGGTACCAAGCCTCTGCCACCTCCGGACGGCATCGCCGCCGGCGAGGGCATCCGCCCGGCCCGGGATCTGGGAATAGACTCTCAACGGAGAAGGAGAGGAGGAGAGACTTCGGGAGGGGGGAGGACGGGACGGTATCATCATCACTGCCACACTGGCGGAGCTTATTGGGGGCGGTCCTGAGCCGCAGTCCATACTACTCCGTATATGGTATGACAATATAAAAAGGGAGAGAAGGGGGCATATCCAATAAATCTGAACCATCTAACCATGATCAAACGCTTCCACTGGCACCCGTAATTAGGGGTAAAACACTCTGGACGGACACTAATCGCATCCCCTTTCGATGCACACGGCCATCCCCGAACAGTTCACCCCGGAAACAATCGTCGCCACCAGCCTACCACCGCCCTCCCACCAAGCCCGCCGCCCTAAACGCTCGCACAAGAAGCTACCTACCTCCAACAGCTGGCCACAGCGGTGGTCTCCCTGCACGCCGGAATTTCAGCACGCGAAGCCGCCGGCCTAAACGTCACCTGCACCGCCCAGTCATGGGGGTGGGTCGCCCTTCACGCCGAAGGCCGACACGTGAAGCTTCCGGCCTGGACTTCACTTGCACCAGCCGGCCGTGGCAGTAGGTCACCCTTCACGCCGAAGCCGCAGACAACATCGGCGCAGCCTATGGGCCTGCAAGACACCTTCCTGATTCATGGACACCAACACGCGAAATTGCTCACCGTCAGGTTCTGAAGTCTTTTGGTCTCTGCGTGTTAATGTCTTTTCTATTCTAGCTTCAATTTCTTTTGTAGGTAAGCTTAGAGTTTTGATCTGCCAACTGCATCATTAGCATTTCTTTCATGCCGAAAAAGATTAAGTGGTGTCACCTAAATTTTTGATTCACACTGTTCACTTGTATCAGAACGTATAACTTAATCATAGTTCAAGTGGGGTGTCAAGGTTGACAAGGACGCACGCCATTAAAATTCCCTGGCCGCCGGCAGCATGTGGACTGTGGACCTCATCATCTCTACTGATTTGTGCTCTTCAAGTGCTTGACAAAATGTCCCAGCGGGTGCATTCAGTTTTTACTTTGCAACATATTAGAAGATCTTTTACTCTTTTGATTTCATATGTTCATTGTTCTCACCGCTCATGGATCTCAGAGAAACACATTACACTGACATTGAGAGACATATCTTCTATTTCATTTATACTAGCATATAACATTATTCATGTGAACTAAGTGTAGATGCCTTGCTGTTTCCTCTGTTGCAAACATGCAGCCAGCGTGTAAAACAATGGGGGTGTTGATGAGAATATTTAGATTTTAGAGGGAAAATGTAACAAACTAGCAAATCTTTGTACTTGATATCACGTCTGAACTTTGGACAGTATTTCATTCCAGATACAACTAACGAACCAAATTGACTCGGTATATATATTATTGCTGGGAGAAGGATCCTTATGATAGTATACACCATAACCTGCTGGTAGAAGTTTACCCAACCCTATTTTACTTTGATGGTGTTGACCATTACATTTTAAATTGGTGACACTGTTTATCTTATTTTTTCTTAACTATTGATTTAAATCGGGTAGTACAACAATGCTATGTATGGAGCTTCAGTACCCTCTTCTGATATATAATAGTACCAAAACTTTCATTACCATATGGTGAAGGTATATAATAAAGTGTGAACATATTCCACTGATATTTGAGTTGGAGTTCCAAGTTTTCCTTCTGAAGTTTTATCTGATAAAGATATGTGTTCCCATCTTATAGTATTTAGTAGTTTAAACAGCTTCTGACCTCTTCAACAAAGTGCAGGGTATCAAAAAGTGTTTGCACTGATGGACAAATTGCACAATCATGGTAAATTATATTGGTTGTTTGTCAAATTCATTATCTCATTTACAAATGTATATGACAGTATTATTCAACTTTCCTGCAAATACGAAAGTTAAGAGGATACATGGTGCTTTGTGTTCAGGTGACACTGTCTATTCATGTGGGCTTGGTTGTTCTGATAACCAGGGTTTCAAGCTTAGATGTCAGTACTTGCATATTATACCTTTAATGACACATCTTTTAGCCTGGCAAGCTTCAGACCAGACATAGTTGTGCCTAATACCTACTTATACATAGAAAACTTTTCTGTGTTCAACGCTCCTGTTTTCTTGTCTCAATACTCTACCAACTGGTATAGGGCTATAGTTTACAAATATTAATGATTGCATTTTTTTCATTGATCGATATGTGCATTGCACATGCATTTTTACTAGTATGGTATGATTGCAGCCCACAAGGCCCAGCTTCTTGTACATATCTAGAGTACTGTCCAACTATGACAACATAAATTCACAAGATAGATACGCAAGAAAATGTACTAGACGAATGCATATGAAGCATCTTTGGCTTACGTTGTTGTCCATCATGTTTGCTCCACTAGTTTTCTTGTTGTGAACCATCTCAATACAACCATGGAATTTGTTGCACGCCGTCTTGACGGTGCTTCACCGGTGTGATATGGCTCCCTCATCCCGGATCATATGTATCTTGCCGTAATCACCAAGTGTCGGCGCTCATTGCATTGATCCCATGATCCTCTTGAAGTACTTTGTCGAAAGATTGGTTGGCGCCGGTGATGGGATCAAGGCTCACCGCCTTCCACGCATCAATGAGGCATTCATCCTCTCCAATGACTTCCACTTGGGGCCTCTCGCCCATCACGCGCCGCCGACTTCCTCTTGGCGGTGGCGGCGCCGGTGTCAACATCAACGACACAGATGGTTTCCTCCGCTTCATTCTCCTCTTCATCCGTGGTGGCGCTGGCGTTGTCGTTGATCATCTCATTCAAGATGTCAAATCCCTATTGCGTACAACGCCATCAACCAACGGTCAGACATCCTAAACCAAACTACGCCGACAGTAGGAAGAAATACGTACCTTGATGTCACCGTATTCGTCGAACACCGGCATGTGTTTAGTGGAATGACTATGTTTCAAGTCAAAAAAGCTCCCTCTAATTCGGCAAATCCTGTTTATCGCCCGTGGGCGCGCTGGAATGCGTTGCGCCCGCGGGTAGGGCGACTTGGGCCACGGCTCAAGTGCCCCTTTTCCAATTTTTTCGTTGTTTTTCATTTTTTTGCTGCTTTTTTAACTAGTTTAGGTTCGCGGTTTTTTCGGTTTGTTGCTTGGTTTTTGAGTTTTTTTTTAATTTGAACCTTTTTCAAGTTTGAATAATTTTTGGATTTGAATATGAATTTTTTAAAATCTGAACTTTTTAAAGTTTGAATAGTTTTAAAATCGGACTATTTTTCAAGTTTGAACAATTTTTGGATTTGGAATTTGAACCTTTTTCAAGTTTGAACAATTTTTAGATTCGAACAATTATAAATCTGATTTTTTTTCAAGTTTGAACAGTTTTAAAATTTGAACAATTCTAAAATATGAACTTTTTTCAAGTTTGAACAATTTTCGGATTTTAGCAATTTCAAAATTTGAACAATTTGTAGTTTCAAACATTAAACAGAAATGAAAAAAGGAAAAAAATTGTACCTGTTATTTTGGGATGCTTTTGGTGCGGCCCATGACAACAACCGCTGGCGGGGCGGTATAGCGCGCGCCCGCGAGCGGCAGCTAGGCGCTCCCCTCTAATTCTTATTCCCACGACCAAACACGCTGTAAACTCCAGTGCTCGCCGAAATGCTCCGCCGCCGCCGCGCCCCTATCCTCCTCGCGGCCGGGGCGGGCGTGGCCCTGGCGGCCTCGTTCGCCGCCTCCCATTCCGCTGACGGCCGCGGTGTCCCCTCCGCGCTCCATGGCGTCGCCCGGTCCTCCCGCGCCATATACACGGTTCGCGAAATGCTACAGCTCCTCTAGCGAGGCCAGGGTTGCTCATGCTCAGCTTTTCCGATTGGCTGGTTGTTTTTTATTTATTTCAGATTGGCTTCGTGGTCGTGGACTACAAGTATTCGCTGCGGGGGCTGGTTCCTGGATCGGGGGATTACCGGGCTAAGCTCTCCGAGGTATGGATGGCTTTGGGGGAAAATAATGTGGCGCCGCTTTATTGCGCTAGATGTGCTCACTCCTTGCCTACTTGTATTACAAATTCATGATAATCGCTTGTTCTAGACACCATCAGGAGTAGCCATGTATCATCTCGAAAGTCAATACTCGACTTGTTTTCTCTTGATTGTGGACCAGCTCTCTTGATATAACTTTGTTTTTTCTTTGTGCCTTTCATTTAGTATTTACATGTTTTATTTTACTAGATATGTAGACCTTTCGCCTACCGCACATTTTTGGAAACTTAGTTGCATAATGTTATGTTTTGCTGCCTACTTGAATACACTATATTCTAGGACTTCAGTTTCACTAGATCAAGTTTTTTGAGTCGCCGAGCCAAGTTGAGTCGCCAACCCTTTGGCTTGGCGATTAGTTGGTCCAAGTCGGCGATTAGTCGCGAGTCGCCCTAGTTTCTACAAAACGACTTGGTGATTAGTCCGCGACTAATTGTCTACTAAAAAACCGTGCATCGGATCACATTTACAGTGGCATAATATATTTTTCCTCATCTGTTTTAGGTTCACTCGAGGTCAGCAAAAAAGCTACTTAAACTATGTGAAGTGAATAGAGGATTTTATGTAAAGGCTGGTCAGTTTGTTTCATCACTAAGACAAGTACCAAAGGAGTATGTATCAACTCTCTCCTGCCTGCAGGATCAGGTTTACCATAGCTCCTTCGGTCCTCTCTTAATGTTGGTGTGTGGTCATATGTATTCATATTGATATTTATATTTTCTAATAATCAAGGCAACTCCATGCAAATTTCAAGATATCAAAATAGTGATTGAACAAACCTTGGGCAAGGATATACATGACATGTAAGTATTACATTTTGTGTTTTTTAATATTGGTGTGTCACTGCTAATCGCCAGTGCTGTGATTACTGGAAAGTGAGCTGTGATCTGTTTTGCTTCAGAAATATAATGCTGTATTCCTTCACATTGTCATTCCCTGATTTAAATAATGGTAATGCAAGCTCGACAGCTCATATATGTATTATGTAAATCTGAAAATGCGCTGATGTGGAAAGGGTTTAGCACCTTATCAATGTAACCTGTGATTGCTGGGTCGCTACTCTGTTGTGGGTCACTATAGTCAAAACAGAATTGCTATTATGTTGATTGCTTGTTTGAATCTAGCCATGCTGTGAGCTCTATTGTCCATGTACTACCTCTTGTCCAGTTTGTGCTGAACGATCGTTCCTAGCGTATGTACTAATTCATTGTCAGGATTCTTAGACGGGTAGGCTGCCTAGTGTTTACATTAACGCTAGTATGTCTTCGTGTCTTGCACAATTTGATGAATACAGCATTCACTGGATTTAAATTACACCTTTGGCCAATTTACATGTGTTCGAACTGGTGGTGATGAGTCTAGAGAACCATCCATACTAACTAGATTAGTCATTTAGGATAAGCTTGTTTATTCGTATAAGCTAGATTCCCATGGACTACAACAACGGCTGAGAGATTGTGTCAGTTTTACCAGCACTAGCTCATATTTCTACTGACATGTTTATTCGGCACTTAATTCTCATAGTTTGTACAAAATATGCTTAAAATTTAATATCTGAGTACCAGATTCCTGGAGTTTGATGAACATCCGATTGCTGCTGCATCAATTGCTCAGGTTCATCGAGGTCGGTTGAATAATAATCAGGAAGTAGCTGTAAAGGTTAGATTACTGTTAACACTTGACCTTTTTCCCATTCCTTTTTTGCTTTTCCTTGGACTTTTTTTATATTTTAGGTCATATGTAGTGTATATTCCTTTCAAATGAAGCTGCGTGTAATTCCCTGTGGTCTATATGAAACACCATTCATTTGAACAGGTGAAGTATGCTCAAAGGTTTAGGAGTAATAAGTAGATAGATTCCATTTGTGCAACATACAACCATCTAGAGTTTTAGCTTGTGACCTGCCAAGTTTATGTCCACGATCAATTTTTCTACCTTGCAGAGGGATGTACCAAAATTAAGCGTACGGATGAAAGTTGGAACATAGAAGTGCTTTAAGACGGCCAACTATTTAACAGCTTCTCAGTTTCCTCAAGAAGTGCCAGTTTCATATTGTAGTCATTTATCCAATGTTTACATGCACATAAATTTGGGTCTTCAAATTTCTCACTTTTAACAGTACTAAGAAGATTAGTAAGATGGGTCAAGTCAAAGTGTCATAATTGTTACCTTAGGTCACTATTTCTAACCTTTACACCCTGAGACTTTTATAAGCTGTTTTTTCATGGAAGTAGCTAAGGCCATCCAATGGTATAAAAATGTATCTTTGTCATAGTTCTTTTTGATCCAAAAGATAAGCATTGTATACTGACGTTTTGCAAAAATGAGTTTTGATGTTATTGGTTTTCTTATGCAGTAAGTATAACAACATGGCATAGCTTTGTAACGGAATAAAAGAAATATGTTGCAACAAATATTTGTCCCTTTTTTGTTAGACATGTCCTGCTATATGCCATTTAGTTGATTTTAAACTTTCAGTGTAGAAACTGTAAGGGCTGAATCAACCTCAAATGTTATCTTGGTTAATTACACTTATATTTATATAATTGAGGAATTTCATCCTAATTTGTCATCTAGGTTCAGTATCCTGGGTTGGAGCGGCGAATGAAGCTAGACATAATGACTATGTCTCTCTTGTCAAAGTCTGTCTCGTTGGTATGTTACGCTTGACAGTGTGGGCTTTCCATATATTCTTTCAAATATAATATTTCCCTGCTTGGAGCCCAATGTATTTAACTGGAGTAATTTATTTGTACACTATCTTGAAGAAGAGCTCGTGCACTCCCACTGGCCACGTTCCTTGAGCATAGTATTTCAATTGTTGGCTTTGTTAACAATCAAGGTTGTTGCTAAAAAACAACCTTTGTTAAAGTACTGCTCACTGTAGCAAAATTCTTGTAATAAAAAGAGACTTAACATAGTTGGCACTCCCACTGAAGTCTTTGTGTTAACTAGCTTTATGATCGTACTTCATTAAATGTTTCACATGGTAGTTGCCACAATTTAACAACTTCAAAATGCATTGATTTGAAAGCTTGAGAAGTACCAGTGCATGTTTTAAGGAGATATTTACATCCCAGTTTCTTGTGTGGCATCGCTAATGAAAAAGTGACCAATATATTCTTCAATCCAAAATAAGTCATTGCTTTTAACTTATTAGCTTGATGTTAGTATGCATCTGGTATTCTTGAACCGTTTAGCTTTCATGGGGCTCTATAACAAAAGAAAAGCATTGGATGACATTTTTGTTCTCCATTATGATCAGATTTCATTTTCTCATGCTCTTCTGTTTAATTCAAGTTAAATTTAATCTTGAGATATAATGATGTGTTTAACTTCTTTGAAATACTTTATTTAGTGTTTTGTTTGTGAAGTGGAAAATTTGGGCCTTTCTTTTGGCAGATCTTTCCTGATTATAGGTTTGAGAAGATTTTACTTGAATTTGAGAGAACCATGTCAATGGAACTGGGTAAGTGCTTGAACATTTCCTCTGTCACAGTATTTTTGTGGTTTTTTATATAATATCTGTTTAAATCATTTCTTTGTTGTTCTGTGGAGGCCACTGTTGTAGAACCCTCAAATGTTGCATTTATTAAAGATAGATACTGTTTTCTATCCGTCATTCCTCAGACTCTTCTCAGTGAATCATATAACAAAAGTGTTGTGTATGTATAAATGGGCCCACACACGTAAAAAGGCAAAACATTCATGGCATATAACATGAGTGACATTGGGTAACTGCCTTGAAGCCTTCCTTTCAATTCTCTAATTTTTTTTTTCCATACGTCCCCACGTATGGAGCCGGGTTCCACTATCAAAGGATAACAGAACAAAGGTCTTTTACAAGTTAAAAAGCAAAAGAAATAAAAGTACGATGGGGATAAACCCTAGGCCACAGCCAGCAGCAAAGAACTGCTACTAAGGCAACCTAACCAGAGTTTAAAGCGGCCAACTACACGCGAAACAGCAGGTGTTTTCACGAGAATATTACAGCACCAACAACAAAATGCAAGGAGCCCAAAATAACAGCATGGTTTTTAAGCCTGAGGTTCAACTTTCCCCCTCCCACGATTTTCCACTGGGGTGGATTTCCAGCTTCAACTCCGCTTGATCTTATCAGACAGAAACCTCTTCATCTTCATCAACTCCCTCCTGGATCCTTGCTCTGGATACACCTACTTGCCTGGCCATCTCATGTGCCACCGTCGCTCCCCTTTGAAGACGCGAGGCTCCTTCCAGCAGCAGCTCCTTATCTTTTTCGCCCTGGAGACCTGCCCAATACCGAAGGAAAGCACACATATAACAGATCAAACCCACAGGAGAGGAAATAAGTTTGCCCTCAAAGCAAGCATTATTTCTAGTTTTCCAAACAGCCCAGCACAAGGCTGCAACCCCCACAATATGAAGATTGGGACCAACAGGGAGAATTTTGGCAATCCACCAGAAATACTGAGTAAAACAAGAAGGTCTAGTAAAAACTCCTAAAACTGTGCTAATGGTGCTCCACATGTAAGCAGCCATGGGGCAAGTAAAGAACAAATGAGTGATGCTTTCATCATTAGGACAAAACTGACAAGTGAAACTACCAACCCATTTTCTTTTTTTCATGTTATCTTTTGTGGCTATTGCATTGTGCCAGATTAACCAGAGCCAAAATTTGATTTTAAGAGGAATCTTCGCTTTCCAAAGTTGTTTAAAACTTCTATCAACCCCAACTGCCGAAAGTTTGTTATAGAGAGATTTGACAGAGAAAATCCGTGATTTAGTAAGCTTCCACCTAGGCTTGTCCTGTTCATGATTAAGGGCAATCATCGCCAGCTTGTCTCTCATGCAGCGCCACTGGGACTGAATCTCAGGATTCATCCAACGCCTATATCTGAATTGCCAGCCTAGGACTGCAGCCTCAGCCACAGTCAGCTGTTGATCCAAACAAATATCAAACAACTGAGGGAATTTCTCACAGAATGGAGATGATCCACACCAAGCATCATTCCAGAAATCAGTAGAATTGCCATCACCAACCACCATCACCCTCTGCCTGAGGTACAGATGTTTCACTTTCAACAAATCCTTCCAGACAGGGGAGTCATCATTTCTCAATCTTATATGATGCAAGCTTTTATTTATACCATACTTGGCTTTAACCAGTCTCTGCCAAAGGCCATTTTCTGTCTCCAATTTCCACCACCATTTGCAAAGTAAACAATGATTAAACAACTGCAGATTCTTGATTCCCAGACCACCTTTTTGTCTAGGCTTACAAACCAGATCCCATTTGACTAAGTGATACTTCCTTTTTTCACTGTTTCCCCCCCAAAAGAACTTCCTGATTATTTTGGTCATTTTCTCCAGATTAGTAAGGGGTAGCAAGTACATTGACATATGGTAGATAAGTGTGCTACTCAAAGAGGATTGGATGAGAGAAAATCTCCCACCAATCGAAGAGGAGTGGCCCACCCAACCATCCAGCTTCTTTACCAGTTTGTCAGAGAGGTAGTCCACATCAGACACCCTGAGTCGAGTCCCACAAACACCCCCAAATACTTTATGGGCCAATCCCCCAGTTGGCAACCGAAAATATTAGAGTAAATCATTTTCTTCTCCTCATCATGTAAAACCATCATGATTTCACTTTTAAGGAAATTGATTTTCAGACCTGACATGGCTTCAAACATGTACAGAATTAACTTCATGTGTATAATCTGTTCCATGTCATCTTGAATCAAAAAAATTGTGTCATCAGCATATTGAAGAATCACCACCCCATTTTCAATTAAGTGAGGAACCAACCCAGTCACCAACTTGGCTTCTTGAGCCTGAGCAATCATTTTAGCCAAACCCTCAGCAGCAATATTAAACAGGAAAGGAGAGAAAGGATCACCCTGTCTCACCCCTCTATGGCTGCCAAAATCTTTTCCCCTTGTGTTATTAATTTTAACACACAAAGTACCATCCCTGATTATACCATTTATCCTTGCACACCACTCTTCACAGAAACCTTTCTGTGAAATACATTTCATCAGGTAATCCCAATCAACTTTGTCATAAGCCTTTTCAAAATCCAGCTTCAAAACTACACCCTGCTGTTTTTTCCTTTTGGCTTCATGCAGAATTTCATGCAAAGACATCACACCATCCATTATGTTCCTTCCCTTGATGAAAGCAGTTTGACAGGGGGAAATCAACTTATTCATGAAGGGTTCTACTCTGAGGGTAGCAACCTTGGTTAACCACTTATACATCACCTGAAGAAGGCAGATGGGTCTATATTTTTGAATTACATCTGCATCAGGAGTTTTCTGTAACAAGATAATCATGCCAAATTTTAATCTGTAAAGGTTTAACACCCCCATCTTCCAATCATAGAAAATGTTCATGACATCATTTTTGATAATAGGCCAATAGGCCTGATAGAACTCAACAGGAATTCCATGAGGACCTGGAGCTTTATTTTTTACCATGCTGTTTATAGCAGCTTGAATTTCCTCCTCTGAAAAAGGTTCATTTAATATCATGTTGTCCTCATCAGACAACTTCTCCTGTACAGACCAAACACTATCTGCAAGCTGCATCAAATTCCCTTCCCCAGGTCCAAAAAGCATTTTATAGTACTCTGTAGCATAAGTCAACAGGTCAGCAGTCCCCTGAATATGAATATCATCCTTCTTCAGGGAGTACATTGTATTTTTCCTTCTCCTCCCATTAGCCACACGATGAAAATAAGCACTGTTGTTATCACCTTCCAGTAACCACTTCTCACTTGATCTACTGAACCAGTACAATTCTTCTTCCTCATAAATTTGCATGAGTTTAAACTGAATTTCTCCTTTTCTGGCAAACAAAGGGCTAGGCAAGATATTATCTTCCTCTAAAGCTTCCAGATTTTCCAGCTCACACAACAACTCTTTTTTGAGTTTCAGAGACTCCCCTCTGACATTTGCCCCCCAACCTTTCAAACTATTCTTCACATTTCTCAACTTTTCCTGGAACACACTAATGCTATCACTCCCTCTCACAGGTGTTTTCCAAGCTTTATCCACTCTCAACTGGAAATCAGGTTGCAATAACCAAGACTTTTCAAACCTGAATTCTCTACTTCTGACTTCAACACTTTCTTTAGTGTCCATAATAATGGGGTTATGATCTGACATTACTCTGGGGATTTTCCTTGCACTTGTTAAGGGAAAAAGATTTTCCCAATCATGATTTATCAGAATCCTATCCAACTTCTCCAAAGTAAGATTTTCAATTCTCTAATTAATGCATGATAGGTGAAAAGTTTATCTGTGACATTGTAACCAGTTTTAGTTTATCTGTGACCTTGTACCTTATAGAAATTACAGCACAGGTGTTGCTGCTTTGCAGATTTTACCCAAGAGGCTAGAAATTCCGAGAGAACAGCAAGCTTCTTCCAAAAAAATAATGTTGTCAAAGTACCTCGTGTATTTGGGGTATCAAACCTATCCAACTTTGGTTCTTATTATCTGTTTCATCAACTGTACAGTGGAGGCACGTAAACAGGAACTTATGCAAGTAGCTCTGTAGTCTATTGCTGACACAAAGCTCAGTTAGATGTTAACTTGCTGCTATGTAAGATATTGACTGTTTAGGTTTGTGTATAGCAGTTTTGACTAATTAAAGCTATTGCAGGAACTGACAACCAAGGAGGTCTTGACAATGGAATTTTGTCATGGCCACAAGGTAAATGATTACTCCTTGCGGACTGCTTGGAATGGGTGTAAAACTAGTGTGGCTGACTTTGAACTAAATAGCAGTGGCCACACTAATTTTACACCCATTCCAAGCGGGGCCCTGGTCAAATTTTACACTGTTTTGGAGCTGTATTTACTAGTCAATTGGTTCTTGTCCTTAGGCGCAAATAATCCTTGAACTACATCGAATATACGGAAAATATAATGGGGGATTCAGTTCAAAGATAAGAAAAGGAAGAGAGCATTGCCTCTAGTTGATGGAATATCTGAAGTTGCTAACTAATAATGCAGGAATACATTGGCATAACCTCTTTTGTTACTATTGTGAACAGGTCGATGACTTGGATTTTCTAAGGAAAGCAGATATCAATCCTACAAAGGTTTTTTTTTAAGATGCATAGCTAACATGAAATGTATATTTATTAGTCTGAGTGATCAATTTTTTATGCACATGCATGTTATTGATCTGAAAATGTCTAAGAAGCAATTGCCAGACACACAGAAACAACACCAACAAAGAAAGTGCCCTGGCCCCATTTCGATAGTTCTTCTGCATCATCATTTTAGTTTGCTACAGTTATATTTCTTAGTATGAATATATTTCACACTTGGGTATTGTTGTTTAACGTCTTACCCTGTTACCCACTACATGGTCATTGTTCAATGTAGAATGTAATATGTATTTTTGTTCTTTGGTCCATGTCTTGCAGCAGGAAATGGCACTGTAACAGAATTATAAAATTAAGGTTGCATTTCCGGAAGAATGCAGAATAATGGTTCTTATAACTATTTTCTAAAAAAAAATAGTTCTTCTACTAGGGTCATATATTTCTCTTACCCCTTCACATTCAGCTATTTTCTCATTGCACATAATATAAAATTTTGTTCACTGACCTGCTATTTGGTGTGTATGTATTTTCTTACCACTATGTTCCTTGCAGGTAGCTAAAGCATTAATCGAAGTGTTTGGCGAAATGATATTTGTACATGGTTTTGTTCATGGTGATCCTCATCCTGGAAACATATTGGTTTCTCCTCAAGGCCAAGGGAGATTTTCATTAGGTGTTCCGTTTTCTTCGTAACATGATATTTTCTGCAAGTCTGTATTCATTATATCACACAGGCTGAGTTAAGGAAGTTCTTATTTTAAATTATTAGATCCCTATTTGTTTTGAATCTGTTATATGGTGCATTCTTATTACAGTGTTGTTGGATCATGGAATCTATAAAGAATTGGACCCTAAGTTTAGACTGGACTACTGTAAGCTGTGGAAATCATTGATATTGTTGGATGCACAAAAAATTCTGGAGTTAGGTGAACAGTTTGGTGTTGGCAAATATGCGAAGTACTTTCCTTTAATATTCACTGGAAGGACTATAGACAGGTAAACCTTTTTAACTTCAACTACAATGCTCTATCGTGATGTTCTATGAACTTCTCTTCTCATGTGGGAAAGAATGTTAGAGAACTTATTTTAAATGTTAACAAGGCCATTCTTATATACTAAGCAACCTGACGTGTATATATATATCCATGCTCGAAAAGTTTGGAACAATTTCATGCAGTTTTTTTTTTAAGTTTTTAGGTGAAAACGAGAAAAATATAACTTAAAAGAGCAATGGGAAAAGCTGTTGGCTTCATATTGTTTTGTCATGTCCATGCATTGGTTTCATATTGCTCAGTAGTTCACCCATGCATGTATAATCCATGCGTAACTGTTGTAACTTGCAATGCTCATCAGCAAATCAGCTATTGGAACACAAATATCTGGTGAAGAGAAAATGCGCATAAAGCAGGACTTGAACTCTCTTGGAATGGATGATATATCTTCATTCATGGAATCCTTGCCACCTGATTTTCTGGTCATACTTCGAACAGAGTAAGGCGAATCTTGGTAGAGTCCATAACCATGCTATTAATTTCTCACACTCATTCTTGTTGTTTGTCATGTTATTTGTTATCTCAATTCAGTGGACTATTAAGATCCATTTTAGGAAATCTAGGGGCGTCACGTCATGTTCGACTTCTTGCTTATGCAAAGTGTGCCATATACGGCCTAGAGGAACAGACCAGATTGGAGTCTGGTATGTCTCGATCAATTTTGTATTCGTTCCAAAAGTAGTTGGAACTTGTTTCAGCTCTCACCAGCATCCTAATTAATCTGATATTCTGATTCCCCTAATATAGGTGCCATCAACAGTATGTCTTTGCGAGTCAAAACAAACATTAGCTATCTCCATCTGAGGATACTTATTGGTAATATAAAACACCGCCACCCACCTTACTTCTGCTTGCTGTTCCCAGTTTGTCTCGTCCATGCTAACCTGCGAACTAACCTGGAAAATCCCATTTTCAGAATTAGGGGGGTTATTGGCGCAATTCAATGACTACAAGCATAAGGTCATGGACAAATTGAGATGGATGCTCCAGAAGATAAGTTTGGGCTTGTATAGACCTCTGGTGTGAAGTCCTGCAGTTGGATAAGTTTGGCAAAAGGGCAAGAAGGAGGTCATTTTATGACCCGAGGGAACTCTTAGCTAAATTCAGGAAATTGTACAGTTAGATCGTTGGATGCTGATGCTACTATTGATATAGGCTTTCATGTATACATGTGATCCACATAGTGTTCAACCTGCTACGAGTTTTAGATGTCTATCAGGAGTACGGCTTTCATGTATACATGTGATCTACATAGTGTTCAACCTGCTACGAGTTTTAGATGTCTATCAGGAGTACCACCCTGTGTCGCGCTCTTAGATAAAATATTCATGGGCATACACTCTAGGTACTGTGTATGAGTGTGGAAGTAGCGACTATCATGTCAGAGATTATTATTAGTACTACTTCCTCCGTTGCAAAATGTAAGTGTCACAGATTTGTCTAGATTTACATGTATCTAGAAGTATTTTTAGTCTATATACAAGCGAATCTAGAAAAACTGTGAAACTTATTTTGTCAGAGATTGTTATTAGTACTTCCTACGTTCCAAAAATATAAGGGTCACAGATCTATCTAGATTCACATGTATCTAGATGTGTTTTTAGTGTGTAGATACAAGTGAATCTAGAAAAATTTGTAACACTTATTTTGGAATGGGGGGGTGGGGGGGGGGGGGGGGTACCCCCTTTTATTAGTATTTGCTAGTATTCAGAAGCATTTCTCTCAAGCAAAAAATGCACATAACAATTTATTATATTTTTTGTTTGAGAAAAATGCTTCTGGAAATATAAATGTGAGCACTTGAATTTGAGCATTGCTGAGCTCGCAACTCCTGTTGGTTGTTCTTTGGAACAGTAACTATGAGACGCTGCAGTCCAACAACAAAGCAAAGCACGCTAGAAAATTTGTCTGCATTCATGGTGTTAAAAAATATCAGCCAAAATCCAGAACAATCCTACAAAATTGACTCGCCTAAGAAAATTCCACGTGATTTTCATGGATTATCAGGCTTCCACAACCTTTGATTAAGTCATAGACTCACTTTTTGAAGTCTATACATATCCTGTAGAACTCAGGGTCAAGCCTCCCGTAACAACTAAACAAGGGTCAAACTTCAGATGGTGGCGGTAACTTAAAATGTTCTGGATTTCCAAGCCTTTGACATTTTCTTTCCAAGATTACTCGCGGCAACCGCGCCACCGGAGGCAAGCAGTCCACATACTGCTTGGCGTGCGCTCGAAACCATTACACGGCGCCTCAAAACAATGCGGACGGATTTCGCTGCCGTATCTTTTGAAGAAACAACAGGATGGGTTGGCATTTCTAGGAAGAAAAACCTTCATTAAAATGTATTCTAGAATCAACAGTACAATATGAATGCATCTACACAACAAGCGTTACTACCTTTGCTATTGGTAAACCTTCCTTTCAGTTTCCTTTGGATTATCCATGGGAGAGAAGAAAACAGTTCATTTGTTGCAGGTACACCACAATCCTGCAAAAAATATAGCTTTGAGGATTGTTATAAAGATAAAAGAAGCGCATAAGCACATTCGCATACACACACCGGGTCATCATTATTAGCTAGGGAGAAGTCTTAGGAAAGCTAAGAAAAAGGATATCGAAGAAGGTAAAAGGTTGAAACAGGAGATCATACTACATGGCATATTATTATCTTCAACGGGTCAAAGCATGTACTAGTATAATTAGGTGCACAATGTAGCAACATTAACTAAATGATTTTTCTTTTGTGCCAGTGCGTGTGAGCAAAAAGAAATAAAAACCTGTTTGAAAGCCTTTTGCTGTCCAAAAGTTGACGTCTTCAGTATTCCTTCAGAAATATACTCTTGCAAGAGGGGTCTGTACATCAATTGAAATGGCTGGAAACTACCCTCCACAATCTTCTTGACCTGAATTACAGCAGGGTGCACCAAATCAAACATCGAAGTGCCAGCAACATAATGTATTGTCTTAAGTTCATAATTGTCATACACATATGTTGTCAAAGATTTCCAATATAGAGCCCAAAAGGTCATGTGCACTGCGCTACAGATGATTCTTTTGTGGTTCAGTTTGCGGAAGACAAAACAAGCATGCCATTTTCACATTTCAAAGTACATAATTGAGTTGGCTTCTGAACATGCCAATTGGCAGGATCACCTTTCTAAACGATTCATATAACTCGAAGGCTTATACCAAAGGTTAACAGGCATTTTCATTACCTTATCTTTGTCTTCTGCAAATAACATTCTTAAATCACCTATATAAGATAGGCTACAAATTTGAGCATACAGATCATACTGCACAAAGAAGTGACCAAGAAGAGAAGATCAAGACAAATATGGATTCGACGAAATAACTCATGGTGGTAAATATCAGAGCTGACAAACCTCAATAAACCCTTTCGGCAAAAGAAGCAGAGAAGCTGACGTTGCCATTCTTAGATTAATGGTGTTAACCTTTCTTATATCCCAGTTATCGACAAGAACATGAACCTACATAAGCAAAACACGATAGTTTAACTTTTCAGAAGAGCATATCTAGAACCATATAAAGGCAGTAAAGTTGAATGAAGAGTAAACTTAAACAGTCAACAGTGAAATCATCCAGACCGGGAAAACAGTGAAAGTTGAATAAGGAACACGGCACACATACAGGCTTCTGCAGTCGGCCGCTGAGGTAGAACCGGTCCCAGGTCAAGACATCCATCGTCAGGTCCTTCATCACAAAGCAACAACTTGTCACAAAAGAACTCAATGCACACTCACATTAGCCAAGACAGACCAGAATGCCGTCAAACACAGGATACATATCAAAGTGGAGCACCTTGTCTCTCCACTGAACAAACGGATTGAAGTACACCCCGACGCCGACGCGGTCTGCCAACCAAGTGACCTGAGATTCAGGTTGAGAGCCAAGAACCAAGCAATGCCACAATTAGGCAGCCAATTAATCGGGTATGCAAGCAGACGATTTGGGGGGAAAATGGGAAGCGTACAACGCCAGGCCCGCGGCGCGCCATCCAGCTAGCGTAGTGCTCGGGGTTCCTCTCCAAGTTCTGCGGCGACAGATAACCCATCCAAAATAGCATCAAATAAAACAAGTTTGATTTTGAAAGCTGCTTGCAAAGAAGAGATACCAAAAGAAAGAAGAGGGACACAATCTGCCAGCCCAAGCACCTTGGTGGGTTGGGTTTCCACGACTTGAGGAAGCTCAACGCAGCTCTCCGGGCCAGATGGCTTTGGTTCCAGAAACGCGGCTCAGAAAAGCCGTGGTCCGGGATCGAGTTTGCAGTCATCCCGGAAGCGACCGCCATCTTCAAAGCCTCAATCAATATTACCCTTGGAAGCGGAGCGGGAATCTTGTTCTGGGAGGACCCCTGGATCGGCGGGGTTCAAGCGGATGCAATCGCCCCGGACCTAGTAAAGCTGGTGCGTCCGGGAGTGCGGCGCACGCGGACCGTCCAACAGGGCCTGCAGAACGAGGCTTGGGTGAGGGACATCGCCGGGGAGCTTTCCGTCAATGCGGTGGTTCAATACCTAAAGCTTTGGGTGGAGCTGCAGCATGTGGTCGTCGGCGATGGCGAGGACACGATCAAGTGGAAGTGGACTGCCGATGGCATGTTCTCCTCGCGAACGGCATACCGAGCTTTCTTCTTCGGGCGTACTACGTTGCCAGGCGCCGCCCAAGTGTGGAACGCTTTCGCGCCCTTCAAATTCAAGTTTCACGCTTGGCTCGCGCTGCGGAACCGCTGCTGGACAGCGGATCGCCTCGCGCGTAGGGGGCTCCCAACGCACGCCCTATGCCCGTTGTGCGCCACCGGCCCTGAGACATTGGACCACCTGTCCTTGCAATGCCCGTTCGCCCTCAGCGTGTGGGACGCTGCTTGCCGGCAATTGCGCCTTGGCATCCAACCCCCTACAGCCACGAGCCTACTTCAGACATGGTGGCCTATGTCGGTGGACAACTTGCCAAGGAAGTACAGAAAAGAGGCCAACAGCTTCATCATGTTAACCTTGCGCTCGCTATGGCTCGAGCGGAACGCGAGAGTGTTCGACAGAGCTCCTTCCTCGGCAGGGGTAGTGTTGAGCTCCGTTTGCCAAGAGTGGACCTTGTGGCTTAGCTGCAGGAGTAGAGGTGGGCTAGCGAGAGACATAGATTAGTCTAGTGTTTCATTCGCAGGGCCACCTGCCGTGGATTTAGACCTCGGGCATGTAACTCAAACTTTTCTCCCATCTTAATACAATGACACGCAGATCTCCTGCACGTTCTCTAAAAAAAGAAAGAAAGAAGAAGGCTTGCCTGTTTGGGCACCTACATACATCGAAGTGCCATTGGAGCGGGTCAGCGACGCCAAGGATGTAGTCGACCATGGAGGTCCCGTCGGGGCGGGCGTGGAGGAGGGTGGAGCCGTACCCGCAGCAAAAGTCGACCGGCAGGAGGAGTTCTGTGACGCCTGACGACGACGTGCCTTAGTGACGACGCGCCTTAGTCACACGAAGGCGTCTCGACTAGTATTCGACGACGCCAAGGCAGGGAACGAGTGAGTGTGGGGCCTATGTGACAGCGAGTGGTGTGGGTTGCGTGAGCCTGATAAAAGGCAAGACAGTTGTAACCGAAAAGCATGCTTGCACTGTGGAATAAGAAATCCAAACTCTCCCGTCTCTTCTCCCTCTCCTTCCATCTTGTTTCACAAGCAAGCATCACCGGCAATCTCCGGCAATCATACCGGCGACGACCATCACACTTGGTATCAGATTCTAGGCGTGTCCACGGGACTAGGGTTCGTGGGAGAGTTCCCAATTCGCGATCTCCAGCTCTAAAATCCCAGCAAGCGGTCCAGTTCAGGTGGATTCATCTGTTTTTCATTCGAATCTGGTAAATCCGGGCGTTGGTTTGCTCGGATTCGCGAGGATCTCACCACGGCGCCACCGAAACCGCCTCCGTAGACGCAACTCGTCCTCGAGGCCATGGGTGAGGCGGCGGCGAGCACGGAGGCTTCGATCCATGAGCTCCGCGCCAGCCTCAATCTACTCCATGGGAACGCTGCGCGCATCGACACCACCTAGCAACAACTGATGGCGCAGTTGGATCTCATCTCCACGGCGGTGCAGGATGGAGCGAAGACGAACGCCGACACCGTGCGCCAACTGGCGGTGCTCCAGAACCGCATCGAGTCGGCAACACAAGGGATCGACCGGGCGCATGGGCGTTGACGAAGGAATGACAAACGGGCCCCCGATATTCGCCTATCTGGTTTTCGGTCCAGGAAGGGTCTCTCTCGAAAGGCTCTTGAGGCCCATCAAGGCAGCGGTCTAGCGTGGCCCAGGAGCTAAACTTGGCGTGCAAGCAAGGACCCAAAGAATTGGAATTAGATTAGGTTTTGTTTGTTTGAGTACCGATCCAATCTGTACCTGGCTTGAGAGACAATCCCGAGACCCAGCCTTCGCATATAAAAGGTTGGGAGGGAGGTCTCGAAACCCTAGACGCTTTTTCCACCCACCTCACGCCAGAGCGCTCGACGACTTAGAGCCCTCTGGTTCGGCTAGATCCAATCTACGCCACCACTGTAACCCGATCATCAAAGCCACCCCGTTAATACAAAGTCAGACAAGCAGGACGTAGGCCTTTTACCTTCCGAGGGGGCCGAACCTGGGTAAATCCCCGTGTTCCTTTGCTTTCGTCTGATCGCCGTCGAGTTCGCCAGGTCCCCAATACGCTTCCTAGATCGAAAGCCCTTCGACATGGGCATTGCCGGGGATAAACCTCGTCAATTGGCGCCGACCGTGGGGACGACGGGATCTGGATCTACGGATTCGCCGGCTCCATCACCAACCACCACCAAGATCGACATCGACACCGTCAACGGCACCGCTGCGCCGACCAACGTCGATGTCACCACCAAGATCGACATCGACACCGTCGTCGGCATCGCTGTGCCGGCCGTCGTCAACGCCAACTCGGCGGAACCGGAGGTCGACGTCGCCGATTCGATCGTCGTCGACAACGTTTCGCCAAGCACTGCTAAGTCCACTCCAGCGGCGAACGTCATCGACCCCATCTCAGGCGCGACAAGAACAGCGTTTGGAGGCTATGACATGGCCTTCGGACTGTTCAACTTCCACGTGGACAGCAATGGGGCGATGGAACTACTCTCCATCGGCGAATCGGCTCCGCTCATGGCCGAAGCGACAACACCACCAGCCGTCGGGGCAAACCCTCGACAAGTGCGCTACTAGCACCATCGGAGGAGGAACTGAAGCTGAGAACTTCGACCCCATCAGTCGGGTCGAACGATTTCGAAGATCCACCTCCATTCCCGACCACCGCATACTATGCCGATTGTGACGCATACCACTACGTGGGCGCCGGAGATTTCTCATCCCACGAAATCGCCGGCTGCGAAGATCCTCGGGGGGGGGGGGGGCACAGCAGCTGTCTACCCGACGATATCTGAGTGCGATCGGGCTCTCAACGCCCTCACGCTCCGCACTGCACCGTATGATCCTGACTACGTCGAAGGGTTATACTCGGACTACACATGCTCAGATGACGACGACGACGTCTACCCCGAAGCTAAGGGGAAAATTGGCAATTCAGCAAGCTCCGCCTCACATTGCGAATCTGTCGCATCCAGCGATGTCTATGTAGCTGATTACGATTCTGACTTCATGATCGAAGTCGGGCCCTACATCGAAAGCGACGACGTCTACCCTCCAGCGCTGGGTGAAATCAGCGATGATTCGACCCCGTGGTCCGGGGGCCACTGCATGATGGCATCACACGGCGACGAAACGAGAACAGAGACAACGACGGCCGAAACCGGACAGACAGCGGCCGCCAGGTGGTCACGCATGACCAGATCCGGTTCGCAAGAAGGGTTTACGCGGTCGAGGCGAACTTTGGTCCCAACCCAAGCCCGAGCGATATGGCTGCACTCCGGTTCGTCGTCCAGGAGCAGAAGGACCAAATCAGTGCTGACAGGCGAGTACTGGAACGGCGCAGAGAGGAAGCCGATGCGTCCAGCAGAAGACGGGCTGAAAGATCGTCCCATTATTCATCAAGCATCCAGCACAGATCGAGGTCACACACTCAGCCGGGGGGCGATATGCACAATATCACTCGAAATCTAGAGGCAGAGTTCAACGAGACTGAATTGATGCCCAAGACCAAGGAGGCGGCAATCATGGCCGCGGCAGCTTACATTGCAGCGAACGCATCCAATGGCGACGAGCATATGCGACACCTGAGAAACCTGGCACTCGAAGGAGTAAGGGTACTTCAAGGCACGCCCGACTCCGGATATGATGCGACAGCAAGGAGAACCGCCCCACCAGTGGAGCAGGCCAGACAACCAGCACCGATGCCAGCCGTAGCGCCTTGGACGCAAGCGGTCGAACCCATCAACGGAGAGCTTCGGCACGGTCTGGCCCAGAACAGAGTTGACCAAGGGCGAGCGCGGCGTGAGGCGCGCCGCTTCGAGGGAGACCGCGAGGCGGAAACATTCGGAGGCACCAACGATGGACTGTGCGGGGCAGATTGCTTTAGCCTTTTGATCCGCTCCGCACCGTTGCCGAAGGGAATCAAGCTCAGCGACGGCATAGTCAAGTTCAACGGGCAGCAGGACCCCCGAATTTGGCTCGATGACTTCATAACTGCTGTCAAAATCAGCGGCGGATCTAGAGACAACGCCCTCCAGTTGCTGTCGCTGCACCTAAAGGATAATGCAAGGGCATGGCTGAATAATCTCGCCCCAGATAGCATCCGCTCTTGGGAAGAGTTTCGGCAAGCGTTCATCGCCAACTTCCGAGGCACTTCACGACGACCTACGTCGTTCGAAGAACTACGCCTATGCATGCAGAGAACTGGAGAAAACCTGAGATCATACATCTCACGGTGGATCAGCCTCCGGAACACGACGGAAAACATCTCGCCCGAAAGGGCCATCGATGCCTTTCGCGACGGCCTCTTCCGACGCGATTTCAAGGAAGAGCTTGGACGCTGCAAGCCAAGGACCGTCGACCACCTCATGAGCTTGGCGAATGAATGGGCCGATGGCGAAGACTCCATCGCGGCTCCCAGAAGCCGCCGTCGATCAGCAGAACGCGACGTCGACGTGAAAGACTAGTTCCACTCCGGGTCCCGAAAGAAGGGTCGTCGGAACCGCTACGACAACACGGAGGACATGGTAGCAGCAGGCTACGTGCACGAAGATCGTGAAGACAACCGCAACTTACTGCGACGAGGAAACAATTACCATGGCAGCAGCATCAGAAGTACCAGTCGTGACTCGAAGCCAAGTAAGGAGTGGCGCCGACGACAGCCACAGCTGTCGGCAGAGGAGATGCTTGATAGCGGATGCCCACGACATACGTACCTCGACAAGGATGGAGTACGGAGACCTGCGCACCTCCTCATCGAGTGTAGAGAATTCCTTCGTCTCAACCGGGCACTTCAGGAGAGGATGGGCTCCGAGCAGCCAGTGGCAGGGGCAATAGCCTTCAACGCTCCACCACCACCGCCTAACCCACCAGCGAACGTCGTACAGCAGGGCCACCAGGACGCCACGATCCAACAAGTCGAGCCGCGACAGCCGGCCAACGAGGAAGAAGAATTCCCGCCGCCAAGAGGTTTCGTGCCCATGATTCAGAGAGGGCGCCCGACAAATAAGGTTCAGCGGAAGCGCGCAAGAGAAGTGTTTCACGCCGAACACGCGCCACCGGCCACTCCCGAATATCTGAACTGGTCCGAACATCCGATCGGTTTCGACAGGTCAGATCATCCACCGAAGATCCCACGCCCGGGACACCATGCCTTGGTTCTCGAAGCGCAGATAGGGGGTTTCACCTTGAAAAAGGTGTTCATGGACGGAGGCAACAGCTTGAACCTCATCTACGCAGATACGCTGCGAAAGATCAAGATCCCGATAAACAATCTCCTGCCAACGGAGACCTCCTTCCATGGAATCGTCCCAGGAAAGCCGACGTACCCATTAGGGGCGATACATCTCGACGTCATCTTCGGCACGCCAGCAAATTTCAGAAAGGAGAAGATCAAATTTGAGGTCGTCGACTGGCCCTCGCAGTACCACGCCATCCTCGGACGACCAGCGTTCGCTCGATTCATGGCGGTACCGCACTACGCTTACCTCAAGCTGCGGATGCCCGCAAACAGACGACCGCTGACGATCAGTGGCAGTTTTGCCCGATCCGAAAACTGCGACAAGGACTTCAACACCATGTCCCAAACCTTCGGGGTGCACGAGGAGCTGCACCGTATTCGGGAAGCCACTGTGATGGACATCGATCCACCGGCGCAGCAGAATGCCCCAGAACTGTCGTTCGATGCCACCAAGGACACCCGAGAGCACTAGATCCACCCGACGGACCCAACCAAGATGGCGTGGGTATCGAACTCTCTCTCTCCCGCATAGGAAAGCGCGCTCGTCGAGTTCCTCCGTGAGCACTGGAGGATGTTCGCCTGGTGTCCAGCAGATATGCCAGGCATCCCTAGGGAACTCGCCGAGCACGAACTCAAGATCTTTCCCAACACGAAACCGGTCAAGCAGTCTATGCGCCGGTATAATCCAGAGAAGGCCAAATCGATGGGCGAAGAAATCAACCGCCTCCTCGAAGCCAAGTTCATCAGAGAGATCAAGGAAGCCACGTGGCTTTCGCCACCGGTCATGGTGGAAAAGAAGGACACCAAGATCTACAGGATGTGCATCGACTTCACGGCCCTAAACAAGCACTGCCCGAAGGACTACTTCCCCTGCCCCGAATCGACCAGATCATCGATTCCACGGCAGGATGCGAGCGCCTTTCGTTCCTCGACGCCTACTCCGGGTATAACCAGATACGGCTGAAAGTAGAAGACGAAGACAAGACGGCGTTCATCACCCCGCACGAGGTATACTGCTACATGACGATGCCCTTCGGGCTCAAGAAGGCCGGAGCCACCTATCAACGGTGCATGCAGGCGTGCCTAAAGGAGCAAATTGGCCGCAATATCGAGGTCTATGTAGACGACATTGTCATCAAGACCGCGAAGGCAGATAGCCTGCTCGATGACCTTCGAGAAACCTTCGCCAACCTCGACAGATATAGCATCAAGCTTAACCCGAAGAAGTGCTCTTTTGGGGTACCCACCGGCCAATTGCTGGGCTACCTCATCTCCGAGAGAGGGATCGAAGGCAATCCAGAGAAGATACAAGCCATCATCAACATGCAGCCTCCGAAGACGCTTCGACATGTCCAGCAGCTGACAGGTCGACTCGCAGCTCTTAGCCGCTTCATCAGCAAGCTCGGCGAAAAAGCACTCCCTTTTTACCGGCTGCTTCGGAAAACAGACAACTTCACGTGGACCGAAGAGGCGCAAACCGCGTTCGACGACCTCAAACATCGTTTATCGACCTCCCCAGTTCTCGTCACACCCCGAGAAAAAGAGCCGATGTTACTATACATCGCGGCTACGAATCAAGTTGTCAGCTCAGTACTTGCGGTCGAACGCGCGGAAGAAGGCAAGGAGCACGGAGTACAGAGGCCCGTGTACTACCTAAGCAAAGTTTTATCTCCGACCAAGCAAAGATACCCCCATTATCAGAAGCTAGCATACGCCATTTACATGATGGGGAAGAAATTGCCGCACTACTTCGAATGCCACTCCATCATAGTGGTGGCCTCGAATCCAGTTTCCAGCATCCTCAACAACCCAGACGCCACAGGGCGTGTATCGCTATGGGGAATCACGCTGGGGCCCTGGGAGATCACGTACTAGCGCCAGTCCGCAATCAAGTCCCAAGTTCTACCGGATTTCATAGCCGAATGGACGGAAGCTCAGATGCCCGAACTCCCAGACCTGTCGAATAGCTGGACCATATTTGTCGACGGATCCAAGCGGGTTTCGGGAGCAGGAGCAGGAGTGGTTCTCGTATCACCACAGGGGGACAGGATGCGCTATGTTCTCCGCATGCGTTTCTCAAATCCCTCGAACAACGAGGCAGAGTACGAAGCCGTTCTTCATGGTATGCGCATGGCAAAAGCCTGCGGGGCTACCCGCATCAAGATCCATGGAGATCCGAACCTTATCGCCCAGCAAGTCATGAAAGAGTGCGACGCAACCTGTGCAAACATGATCGCATATCGAGCCATGTACGATAAGCTCGAAGGCGAATTCGAGGGCTGCGAAGTGACGCACATCGGCAGGGAAAGCAATGAAGAGGCAGACAACCTGGCCAACATCGGGTCAAGGTGCCTCCCAATACCGCCCGGAGTCTTGTTCGAAGAGATTTTTGAGCGCTCCGTCAAGATCAAACCAGTGACCGACCTGGCGTTCGCAACACGCTCGGGGGCTCGGCAGGCCAACACCACCTCAGCGACGGGAACGGAAGATCTCCCGAAGGACGGGGCCGCAATCATGCTCGTCGAAGCAATATGGACGAAGCCATACTTGGCCTACCTGATGCGGGTCGAGCTCCCAGAAGATCCCATCCATCGCCGACAAGTCATGCGGCGTTCCAAGGCCTTCACGATAATCAACGGGGAGCTCTACAAGCGTAGCACCACAGGGGTGCTCCAACGGTGCATAGCACAGGAAGATGGGATCGCTCTCCTTCGAGAAATCCATGAAGGAACCTGTGGGCACCACGCTTGCAGTCGAACCCTCGTGGCCAAGGCTTTTCGGTCAGGATTCTACTGGCTATCCGCCCTCTACGACGCCAGGAACATCGTCCAACACTGCGAAGCATGCCAGTTATTCGCCACCAAGCCTCATGCACCTGCGTCCGAACTGCACACCATCCCTGTGGCCTGGCCCTTCGCACAGTGGGGGCTCGATCAAGTGGGGCCTCTCCCCAAATTGTCCCGAGGAGGTCATACCTACCTGCTGGTCGCAGTGGACAAGTTCTCCAAATGGATAGAAGCTGTTCCGGTCACCAACCAAGAGGCGACCACGGCAGTCAAGTTCTTCGAGTCCATTGTCTACCGGTACGGTGTCCCGAATAGCATTATCACCGACAACGGCACCAACTTCACTTCGGGCGAATTCCAGGACTTCGCCAAAAACCTCGGCATCAAGCTCAAGTACGCTTCGGTAGCGCACCCCAAGTCTAATGGCCAGGTCGAAAAAGCCAACGGACTTGTATGCGGAGGCCTGAAGAAGCGACTGCTTCGACCTCTCAAACGCGCAGCAGGCGCCTGGGTCGAGGAACTGCCTTCGGTGCTCTGGAGCCTGCGAACAACACCCAACTCTTCGACGGGCTATACACCTTTCTTCCTGCTTTTAGGAGCAGAAGCAGTGCTACCTATTGATGTGCGCTACAGCGCGCCCCGCGTGGTCGCCTACGTTGAGGAAGATGCGGACAAGGCATTGGCGGACGCTCAAGATCTACTAGACGAAGCTCGAGATGTCGCCCTCGTTCGTTCGGCGGTTTATCAGCAGAGCCTCCGCAACTACCACAGCAGGCGGGTGCGCGGACGCTCATTCGAGCCGGGCAACCTTGTGCTCCGCCTCAAGCAGACAAGCACGTCGAAGCTGGAGCCACCATGGGAAGGCCCGTACCTCATCCATGAGGTCATCCCAGGAGGGGCATACCGCCTACGCAACCCGAAAACAGGGAAAGACATAGAGAACCCATGGAACGCCGCGCAGCTGCGCCGCTTCTACCCTTAGCTAGCAAAGCTGTTTCTCCTACCCCCTCTACTATGTAATCAAGCGTCGGCAGCATTCCGCGCCCAACATTGTGCCTTCGGCACCAAGCAATAAAGTTCAAATTCTTCATTTCATGAATCGACATTTGTGTATGCTCACGCTCGGGGGCTTCGCCCACGCTCGGGAGCTTGGTATTTTGACCCACGCTCGGGGGCTTCGCCCACGCTCGGGGGCTTGGTCTTTCGACCCACGCTCGGGGGCTTGGCCTTTCGACCCACGCTCGGGGGCTTCGCCCACGCTCGGGGGCTTTGCCTTTCGACCCACGCTCGGGGGCTTGGCCTTTCGACCCACGCTCGGGGGCTTCGCCCACGCTCGGGGGCTTTGCCTTACGCCCACGCTCGGGGGCTTTGCCTTTCGACCCACGCTTGGGGGCTTCGCCCACGCTCGGGGGCTTTGCCTTTCGCTCACGCTCGGGGTCCTCGCTCACGCTCGAGGGTTTCGCCCAGGCTCGGGGGCTTTGCCTTTCGCTCACGCTCGGGGTCCTCACTCACGCTCGAGGGTTTCGCCCACGCTCGAGGTTTTAGCCTACGCGCGGGGGCTGCGCTCTCTCGACCCGCGCTCGGGGGCTCCGCCCTCCGCTCGGGGGCTGCGCTCTCTCGACCTACACTCGGGGGCTTTGCCCTCCTGACCTACGCTTGGGGACTTTGCTTTTTCGCTCCAGACAAACAGGATATACATATACAATATATACACAACGCGGAGGTACAGACGCAGCCACAGGGCTAGTTCATGGCGCCGCGGCGCCCTAGTTTGCTCTCTGACGATCACTTTCGGTGATAATCTGTCGAGCGATACAGTCGGCTGTGCCTCTGCAAGCAGCATAGTGGTGCTCCATGTCAAAGCGACCACTGGGAGACGGAGGAAGTGTCTTCAGAAGCTCCAGGTCGATCTCAGGATAGTGAGCATGTACGAAAGCAAGGGCGACCACGGCTCCGCATCGCAAATGCTCCCGGACAAAGGAGTACACAACACTTCCGTTTTCGAACTGGTCGAGCAGCGCCGGCAGACCTTCGGGCTGTTTGTTCAAAGGAAACATCACCTGGTGCACCAAAGCAAGTGCGCCTCGGCTCGTCTCAGCCAACACTCCGGCTTGGGCGATCCTGTCCTGAAGAAGTGTCAACTTCATCGCCTTCGACCGGTCTGCCCAGAAATTGTCCGCAATCGAATTGGCGTGCGTCTGAGCAGCAAGAAGGTGCGCGTTCACACGTCGGGCTTCAGCTGCGCTGTCGAGGCACACATCTGCAGAAGAAATAAGAAGATTACATTCGACGAAATTGAACAACGAAGCAAAGGACACCGAAAACTCACATTTTAGAGCCTTCCCCAAGTTCTCGACTTCATCAAGCAGAAACTTCTCGGCGTCGGCAGCCAGCGACGCCTTCGACAGAGCAACGTCGACCTTAGCAGTAACTACCTTCAGTTGACGCTGCGTGCTTTGGAGTTGGTCGCGCAGAGATCGAATCAGAGTCAATTCGCTCGAAGAAGGCGCCCTCCGCTCAACGGCACCAGAGGTACTACCAACTGTTTCATACTCAACAGGCCAGGTGCTAGAGGTCGCGGACGGCTCCTGCATAAGAGGCTTGGCATCACATACAAGCATCGGCAACCAACTATCAGAAAGAATAATAAAACAGAAGAACAAGTTTTACAGCATGGAGGGGTCCAAAACAAATTAACAGCCCTCGGCGGTACCACGAAAGCTAGTTACAGAGGTGCGGCAGGAGCACTACTCGCACTACGCTGAGCTACCAGCCTTGCTAGACGGTGCACCGGAGGCGCCACGTTTTCGAGCCTTCGCCGCCGCGCGCTTCTCGTTCCTCTCGGCCAAGAAGCTCGTCATCCGGGCAGCCAGATCACGAGCACGAGCAACATAACTCTTGGCGGACTTGTCGCGTCCGTCCTTGTCTTTTGGATATGTGCTCGTGATCTTATCAGCATCGAACTCCACATTGTGCATCATCATCATGGAGAAGACAGACTCAGAGCCGATAGTTACCTGTCGGTGAACCGCGGCAACTAACGGGTCTTCGCCGTCCGCCTTCACCGCCAGAGCTTCGATGATCCCTGCAATGGTGTTGTTAACCGAGTCGGGGATAGACGTATCCCGAACGCGAACAAGCGTCGATCGCACCCTCGCCAGGAGGTTGCCAACCTCTCGACTCAGGCGCTCGGCGAGGCTGACACTGGATTTGAGCCCAGCGGGCTCCTTCATAGCTCCGGCGTCCAATTCGGCAGCGGCTACAAGAAAGAACAAACCGCCAGGTCAACAATAGGACCCTTTGGCACGAAATCTAATCCAGACGAGGTCAAGGACTCACCACGCAAAGCATCGAGCGAAGATTGCAGACGCTGCTGCATGTCTTTTTCCTTCATTTCGGCCTCTATGCGACGTGTCCTGGCAAGCTCCTGGGCCTTGGTCGACTCGGCCTTCAGCTGGGCGACCTCGTCGGCTAGCTCAGCGGTTTTGGCCTTCAGTCCTGAATTCTCTGCCGCGAGGTCATCCAGCTGCGCCTTCAAGGACGTCTTGTCAGCGGCAGCTTGCGTGGCGATCCCTGATCATTCGGGAAAGAGCAGTGTTACGGATAAAAGAGTCAAGGCTACAATCAGAACTGGAAGTTAAGGAAGAAGAGGCAGTACTCACATCGTATGTCCTCAAGCTGCTCGGACAGTTTTCGGTTTTCTTCTTCCAAGGCGAAGAAGCTCCTGCAAACTTTCGATAGATCCCTAACAACGGGCTAAAGAAGGCACAACAAGAGATCAACCATCGAGTCATCGTTCGGAGGGCAAGCCTAAGTGTAAACACTTAGGCTCACCCTCGGGGGCTACTGATAGTCAAACACACGAAACACAAGTTTGGAATCTTCGGACTTACATGGTTGTTAGGACCGGAAGGCTCGCCAGACGAAGAAACAAGGACGAACTCATGCTCCGTCATCTTCTTCTTAGAAGAGGTCGAAGGCTTCATGAGAACGACTTCGGGGGCGGCAACATCGGCAGCCTTTTCTTGCGAGTCTGCAGTTTGTTCGAGTGCATCGTCGTGGGGGCGGACTTGATATTGGTCTTCATCCCCCGGACAGGTCGACGTCTCTTCGGTAGAAGATCTGAAGCAAGCATCGACGTCAAAACAAGGCAGTTAATTCGAAGCGAAACCACAAGATGTACGAATTCAGCAAGGAAAGCTTACAACGCGTCGATCCCGAATCTCGGAAGGATCTTCTTCTCTGTTCGAGGAGGAGGACGGCAGCTCAAAGGCGAGGCAGGGATCGTGCTGTTGCCGTCATCGCCCGAAGTGAAGCGGGTGTCATCGAAGTCTTCCGAGTCATCGACAACATCTGTAATTCGCTGTCTCTTCGGGGCTCTCGACGGTGATGGAGCAGCGGAGGTCGATCCCTCCGGCACTTCGGTAAAATCGCGCCCCGGATACTCACCCATCTCGGGCTGGGGCGGATAGCATCGAGCTACCTCGATTACCTATACAGGGATATAAAACGCATTCAATACTAGTCAATACAGCTATGGAATAAAAGTGGTACGCGATTAAGATCAACATCGTACCTCGGTGCGGGGAAAGGCCTTGCTGAAGGCCACCGCGCCGAAGATTTTCGGCACAGGAGACTTCTTCTTAATGTTCGTGACGGTGCGCACGCACTCGTCGATCTCAGCCTCGCGCAGCTCATCTTGGGAGATGCGGGTCGAATCCCGACGATCACTGTAGTCCCACATACAGTGGGCTCGAGCAGCGAGAGGCTGGATTTGACGCTCGATGAAGGTTCGGATCAGCTGGATGCCCGAAAGCTCTTTCTTCGGAGTAGCACGAAGCTGTTGGATCTTCTCCATCAGCGGCTCTGTAATCTTCATCTCCTCATCAGAAAGGTCATGTTTCCAAGACACGCGAGGTCGGAGGACGCCAGTGGGCTGAAATTCCTCGAGTCCAAAACTTTCGCCGTTGGAGGATTGGTCCTTGGCGTAGTACCATTTCGTCCTCCAGCCGAGATTGTTTTCGGGCGTTTGAAGATTAAAGTATTCAACGTCCGGGCGCACCTGGCAGCCGAAACCACCGGTCTGGAATGGAAGAGGACGCCGGACAACAAAGATTCGGCGCCAAAGTGCCCAATGGGGTTCGATCCCCAGAAAGCATTCACAAAGCGTGATGAAACACGCAATGTGCAGAATTGTGTTGGGATTCAGGTCATGGAGCTGAATCCCGTATGCAAATAGAAGGCCGCGGAGGAAAGGATGCGGAGGAAGAGACAAACCCCGCAACAGGAAAGCGATGAATATTACCCGGAATCCAGGGGGAGGCCGGGGAATGATCTCAGGACCGGCGGCGAGCGATTCTGCCGGCGTGTTCTTCAACAGGCCCATCTTCTCGGCCTGGGACAGCTCCTTGTCCCCGGCTTTGGTCTGAACCCAACGGCCGACGACGGAGGCATCGGCGTCTCCAGTCTTGGATTTCTTGGTGGCGGCGCCGGCGGCGGCACCGGCCGCGGAGGAACTTCTCTTGCCCATGGGCTCAGCGCGCGGCAGAAGCTTTGAGAATGGAGGTGAGGGAGCAGAGCTACAGGAGCAGTGCGCAAGGAAGAAGACGATGGCGGCGGAGTGGGACGGACTGTTTACCCCGCCGCTGTTATTTATTTCTCCTCCAGAAATCTACGTCAGATCTTAGCCGTCCATGGCGAAGTGGAAACGGCAGAGCGGATCCAGCCGTCCACGTGTCAGTACCGCGGGAGCCACGGCGTCCACTACGCACGGTAATCAAGGAGACCGTGCCGGTTTTTTCTCACTCACGCGAGGGACGTGCGGTCAAATACTGTCAACGGCCGGGACGTGCGGCTGGTGGACCCACTACACGTTTAGTCCTGTCAGAGTCAGGCCATTCCTGCAGAGGATGGCGTGACAACTCGAGGAAGCATATCGTCAGCAATGACGCAATTCTTGGGGCAAGCTGACCTTTTTCGACTCAAAAGGCGAAGCTAGCAAGGGTCCTTTCAAACATCAAAGGTACGCACTACTTAGATGATTTCTCGACCGAGCTTTCTTTGTGGTTTTGGTACTCCTTCTTGTGTTATCCAAACACACACAAGGTTTTCCGACGACTCTGTTTTTTGCTTCGAATTGGGTTTTTCGAGCAAGGAGTGCCTGCTCATTCGAGGCTGGGCTTCGGTCCCTCGAATTGTCTTTTTTGGGCCAGCAGTGCCTTCAAGTTATTCGAGGCTGGGCTTCGGTCCCTCGAATTGTCTTTTTTGGATCAGCAGTGCCTTCAAGCTATTCGAGGCTGGGCTTCGGTCCCTCGAATTGTCTTTTTCGGATCAGCAGTGCCTTCAAGCTATTCGAGGCTGGGCTTCGGTCCCTCGAATTGTCTTTTTCGGATCAGCAGTGCCTTCAAATTATTCGAGGCTGGGCTTCGGTCACTCGAATTGTCTTTTTCGGGCTAGCAGTGCCTTCAAGCTACTCGAGGCTGGGCTTCGGTCCCTTGAATTGTCTTCTACGGTCCAGCCATGCCTTCAAAGTGTTCGAGCTTGAATTACGGACCCTCAAAACGCATCCCTAGGCCGCCTGCGTCTTCATTCTGTTTGAGTAAGGGCTGATGCCTTTTCGAACCTTTCTTTTGGGCTATCAATGCTCCTCATTCAACATGCCCGAATCTTGGTGGCCATATACCTGTTCGGATGTCGTATGTCAAATACGAAGGTAAGTCCACGGTTTGCAACACCAGATGGCCCGGTATTCGTATCAAACGCGCTCTGCTGGAAATTTTCCATACCTACGGTATGAAGTTTGCACCGATGGACGCATCGGGTGCCTCACAATGAACTGGGCTCCGACCTGGTAAGTCCAACGCGGCTCAGGTCGGGGTAGCGCCAGCCCACGCGGGTTCGAGTCGGGGGACTCGAATCTGAGTAAGCTAACCGAATGTTTTTGCTGCTGTGCAATTAACTGAGACCCGGCGTGAGTCTCAGGCCGGTTATGCGCATCCCTCTGCAAACCCGACTTAGCACTTTCGAGGCTCTGGATGAGCATAGCTCAAAAATTTTATATCTAACAAGTGTATTACTCGAATGCTCTCTGTATTTTTGCGATTTACAGACCAGCTGCGCATATCGGGTGCGGCTAGGGAGATTTTTAGGTGGAGTCCCTGCCATAGTCTTCGGCTATCCTAGGCACTCGGGAGCTACTGACGAAGGAATGACAAACAGGCCCCCGATATTCGCCTACCTGGTTTTCGGTCCAGGAAGGGTCTCTCTCGAAAGGCTCTTGAGGCCCATCAAGGCAGCGGTCTAGCGTGGCCCAGGAGCTAAACTTGGCGTGCAAGCAAGGACCCGAAGAATTGGAATTAGATTAGGTTTTGTTTGTTTGAGTACCGATCCAATCTGTACCTGGCTTGAGAGACAATCCCGAGACCCAGCCTTCGCATATAAAAGGTTGGGAGGGAGGTCTCGAAACCCTAGACGCTTTTTCCACCCACCTCACGCCGGAGCGCTCGACGACTTAGAGCCCTCTGGTTCGGCTAGATCCAATCTACGCCACCACTGTAACCCGATCATCAAAGCCACCCCGTCAATACAAAGTTAGACAAGCAGGACGTAGGCCTTTTACCTTCCGAGGGGGCCGAACCTGGGTAAATCCCCGTGTTCCTTTGCTTTCGTCTGATCGCCGTCGAGTTCGCCAGGTCCCCAATACGCTTCCTAGATCGAAAGCCCTTCGACATGGGCATTGCCGGGGATAAACCTCGTCAGGCGTCCTCCCTGACCTAAGGAAGATGACGTGGATCCAGAAGACGCCATCACCATCGGCAAGGCCACCCTTCGTCCTGCCCATGTCACACAGACAGGAAACACACTAGGTGCGTCCTCTGCACACTCGGCCGCGACCACTGGAGGTGAGATCGACGGCACACATGGCTGTGGAGGCGATGGGCTTCTGGGCGGCGGTAGACCTGGCAGAGGGCGATGGATCTGGAGGCGGTGGATTTGGTGGCGCAGGGGGCGGTAGAAATTTCTCTGACGGCACACCAAAACATCAACTGAAGATCCACGCATCTGGAAGGACAAATGTCTCGATTATTTTCGTCTCTTCAACGTTAACCCATCGCTGTGGCTTGTCTCGTGCACCTTGCATATGGATGGCAATGCTGCGCTTTGGCTGAAGGCCTACAGACTTCGTCATGAAATCTCCACTTGGACTGCGTTGATGATTGCTATCGAGAAGTTTGGTGCTGACGACCATCGTTGCTACATGAAACAGTTGTTACATTTAAAGCAACGAGGCACCGTAGAAGAGTATCAGGCACAATTTGAAGAGCTGGCTTATCAAATAGCAATTCAGAACCCACACTATGACGAGCAGTTCTATATCTCTCAATTCATCAAGGGCCTCAAAAGCGAGCTCCAAGCAGCAGTGGAGTCTCAGGTGCCAAAAACTGTGGAAAGGGCTATTCTATTGGCCATGGTGCAACAGGAAGTGCTGGCCGAAGCCAAACCTTGGGCGCAGCGACACATTCGGCAACCTCGGGCAGATCCAGTTGCTCCAAGGCTTGATCAGGTCAAACCAGCACTTAAAATAGGAAAAGGGGACATATGGAAAGACATGCAGCTCAGAGACTATCGTCGAGCTAACAATCTCTGTTTCAAGTGTGGAGAACGCTATGATCAAGCTCACCAATGTGCCAAGAAACCATGGGGGGAATTGCATGCTCTCACTACAGAGGAGACACCTGAACAACTGTCTGATGAAGTGCTGAATATGCTTGAGCTGCAGGATATTGCATAGGCGCAGCAGCTCAGCCTTTCCATACATGCACTGGCTGGGACTGATTCTGGAGACACCGTTCGATTGAGAGCTATGGTGGGAAATCAGATTCTCCTCATCTTAGTGGATTCAGGATGCATAGGCAGTTTTCTCAATGCTTGCCATGCTCCCTCGGCTACAATGTTCAGTCCAACATACCACACCTGTGACTGTCAAACTAGCCAACAATGATACCTTGCTTTGTGACCAATGGATTCCTAGTTTGACATGGAGCCTGCAAGGGAACAATTTCACACCCCGGTATGTGTCCTTCCTCTGGGTGCCTACGACGCCATCCTTGGTGTGGACTGGTTGAAAAGGCATAGTCCAGTCACAGGGGATTGGGTACTGAAGACTCTGCACATCACTAACATGGGCAAGCGTGTTACACTCCATGGTGTGCAAGCAGCAGCTCCACAAGCAGTGCGAGAGTTACCAGTGGAGCAACTAGTGAAGTGGTCTAAAGGCAATGAAATCTGGGCTCTAGCTGTGGTACAGCCTGATGAACAAGTCCAAGTACAGACGGTGCCCGTTGAGGTACAACACATTTTGTCAGAATTTTCTGATGTGTTCGCTGAGCCAAACTCCTTGCCTCCTTCACGCGACTATGATCATGCCATTACTCTCAAACCAGACGCAACACCATTCAATGCTCGTCCATATCGTTACTCCCCTGAACACAAGACCGAGATTGAAAATCAAGTGAGCAAGATGCTGGCGGCAGGCATTATCAAGCAAAGCATGTCTCTTTTCGCCTCTCCCGTGCTACTGATTCTCAAGAAGGACGGCTGCTGGCGCTTCTGTATCGATCAAGAAAGTCTTTCCCATGCATGTGATCGATGAGCTTCTTGACGAGCTCGCCGGCACCAAAATATTCTCCAAGTTGGGCCTGCGAGAGGGATACCATCAAATTCGTATGCGTCCCGAGGACGAAGCCAAGACGGCGTTCAAAACACATCAGGGCCACTATCAAGTTAAAGTAATATCGTTCGGTCTCTGCAATGCGCCGGCAACTTTCCAATGTGTGATGAACTCGGTGCTCGCGCCTTGTCTCCGTCGATATGTGTTGGTCTTCATGGACGACATTCTTGTCTATAGTCCTTCGCTGGAACTGCACCTCACACCTCACTCACCTGGCCAATCTCCTCAAATTCGCACTTGTTTGTCAAAGTCAGCAAGTGCTCCTTCGCCTGTTCCACTCTCGAGTACCTCAGGCACATCATATCGGCGGACAGGGTCGCCATGGACCCGCAGAAGACGCAAGCCATGGTGGATTGGCCGGTGCCCTCCATGGTCACTGAATTGCGGGGATTCCTGGGGTCTCACAAGATACTACCGCAAATTCTTCCGTAATTATGCGATCATCGCTCGCCCACTCACCTTATTACTGAAGAAGAAAAGTTTCGAGTGGACGGACAGTGCAACTGCAGCATTTCAGGCACTGAAGCTGGCCATGTCGTCCACACCTGTGCTTTGTCTGCCGGACTTCTCCAAGCAATTCATGGTGGAAACTGACGCGTGCGAGACTGGAATTGGGGCGGTGCTGATGCATGACCAGCACCCCATTGCTTACTTGAGCAAACCCCTCGGTGCCGCGCATCTAGCTCTGTAGATTTATGACAAAGGATTTTTAGCACCGTTGATGGCCATTGAACACTGGAGTCCATATTTGCAGAGGGCAGAGTTTCTGATTCGTATATATCACCATAGCTCGTGCTACCTGGACGATCAAACCCTGCAATCTCCTCTCCAGCGGTGAGCCATGGCACGACTGATGGGACTACGTTTCAAAATCGCTTAGAAGAAAGGTGCTGAAAACTTGGCTGCGTTGATGGTCATTCAACAGTCTGAGGTGCAGCCGGCTTGGTTGCAGGAGGTGTTGAATTCTTATGTAACAGACACTGAAGCGCAATGATGCCTAACAGCTGGCCATCACCTCTCATGACAAACACTGACGAGGGTTAACTCGACAAATGTCCTAAATGAAGGACTTAGGATCGGGGAGATAGGGCGTCGGATGAACTCGAAGGTAAAGTTAGTCGAAACTGGTGTATGTCGAAAGTAAACTTTGGGTGTTAAACCAGGCTTGCTTTCAATCTCCCCCACACCGTCCCCTCCTGGCCCCTATATATAGGTGGCCAGGTCTCGAGGATTGGGTAGGGTCCGATACAGATTACAATATCGACATACGGTAAAGACTCGTATTCGACTATCATTACAATTGGGCCTAGCTATACGGGCCTTAGGGGTACTCAACTAACGGGCTCTATTAGCTATACCCTTGTCAGTAGCCCCTGAGATTCTACCAGAATTGTAGATTCAGGTTGAATCTCTAATCTTCAAATCTTCGACTTGATCAATTCTTCGACTTCTTCTTATCTTCAAATCTTCGACTTGATCTTTCGACTTATATTTATGATAATTTATTCGCAAGGGGTCTTGATGAACAAGCCTGACAACTCTGACGGATCAAGAGGTCAGTTAACTGCCGGAACAGATACTTGTCACCTACTTCAAATTCAATCCCCTTGGATTTGAATTTGGGATACCGGTCAAACCCACTCTTTTGCCGCATCTAGGACTTACAAAGAATGAATCCCAGTGATTCTCAGGGTACCCAGTGCGTCCACCAGGATTTTCTTCGCGTCGTAGACACGGATACATGCCAGCAGAGCGCATCCATGTGCGTATACCGGGCCACACAGGACGGATCCTGGGGTCTTACCTTCGTGATAAATCATGGCATTCGAGTTTCGTTGCGATAACGCAACTCGAGAATCTTATGTCGCAGCCAAGTTTTTGACTGATAAAAATCAAAGAAATTTGGATTTTAAATTAATCTTCTTCGCTCCCAATGGGAGTAATCTCTTTGCACTTTTGTCGACTATATAGTCGAAGTTTGTATACTAACCCTTCTTCATCTCCATTATTAATTATCTCATCCTCTATCGGGTGCGCGCTCAGCGCTCCCGATGGGAGTAGCCCCCGAGGCTATGTTTGGATACTTGTAGTCAAGCATAGGCTCAAAGTTCATTTCCTCTTCCTTCTGTTAACATCTATTATTTGCAAGCCCCCGAGTCCAAGTCGAGGTTTTCATATCGTGCAACCACAATCTTCTCTTCTTGTTTCTTCCTTTTTTTTTCTTTTCTCTTTGGTATTGTCGTCTGCTGTGTGCAGAATTTAACTCCTATTGTAAAATATTTTGACGGGCCTTGCTTTAGCACGGGGGCCCGATAATACGTGCTTATAAATAAAGCACCTTCTAGCAAGGGTAAAAACCCTAATCAGATTCCTCCTCCGCCGCATCATCTTCTCCCTCCATCTAGGGTTTTCCTTTTTTCTTTGTCCACATGGCTGATGCAGATGGCTCCCGTCTGAACCTTGGCTCTCCGGTGGCGCCCCGAGGCCGAGGTCGCCCTCGTGGAAGCAAAAACAAGAACAACACCACTCCGGCTGCAGCAGGATCATCATCGGCCGCTCCGGCTAAGCGTCGCCCCGGCCGCCCACCTGGCAGTAAGAACAAGCCCAAGGTGACTGGCGGTGCTCCAGGTCCAATCGCTCCTCCTCCTGCTACTTCCGCTGCTCCTGCTGCGCCTCCCCGAATCTTTTCTTTCCTCTGCATCGCCATGGCGCAGTACCGTGAGATTCAGCGCCTGCCACTGAATTTCACCAAGTTCATGGATGGGCGTGAACTGCGAGAGGCGGTTCTCCGCGAACAGTCTGGCAGTGGTATCTCATACGAGGTGGAGGTGTGGTATGATGGCGATGGCGAGCAGTACTTTAAGGGTGGCTGGTCGCAGTTTGCAGAAGACCACGACATCCACCAAGGCTTCTTCATGGCCTTCGACTTCCACATCGGCACGTCGAAGTTCGACGTGAAGATATACGACGGCACCCTCTGCCAGAAGAAATATGAAACTGAAGTCCACTTCCATTAGGGTCTATCTTTTATGTAATCTTGTTTAATAATGGCATTGTTTGCCATGTTATCTGTAACGAATATTTTCACTTCGCTTTGATGTTTTTACTAGTACCATGAAAACATGTCATTGTTCTGAGGTACGCTTGAGATATATCGGGTTCTTTGCGAACCAATTGGTATGAAGAGTATCGGGTTCTTTTGTGAACCATTTTGTTTGAGTTTTTTATCGGGTTGTCTATTCAACCTTTATAGTGAAAAATACCTTCAAATCTTAATAAAGATTCCTTTCGTACGACCCGAGGGTTGAAGCCCCCGAGCGGAGAAGTAGAGATATTTGTACAACTTTGTCGAGTTCAACCCAAAGAACCCGACCTATGGCCTTATGTTCTGGGTTCAGAAGGTTAACTCGAATTCAATGATATCAACAGAGTTGTTTTACGCGTAAAAACGTCGTAACTGCTCTGCGTTCCATGGATTGCTCTCGTCTTTTCCTGTCTTCTTGTCTTGTAGTCGATATGCTCCCCCTGGTATTACTTCTGTGACGATGTAGGGTCCCACCCAAGGGGACTCCAATTTACCGTGGCTGT
Source organism: Dactylis glomerata (assembly GCA_007115705.1). Classification (NCBI taxonomy): domain Eukaryota; kingdom Viridiplantae; phylum Streptophyta; class Magnoliopsida; order Poales; family Poaceae; genus Dactylis; species Dactylis glomerata. The sequence continues at coordinate 781,199 of QXEO01001032.1, read as the reverse complement.
CTTGCCTGAGTCGCAAAACTAGGTCTCCCACCATGAAGGATCATGGACGAACTCGACTACTATGGTAGTTTCGTAGGCTCTGTTGATACTGCGTAGCCCTTTCTAATGCTTTATCTCTTGCTTCATCTAATGCATCAACAGCATCTTGCAATGCTTCTGTTGACGTTGTCTCGTCATATGCTGTCACTCTTGGAGCCTCGTGTGTAACTTCGACTGGAAGCACGGCTTCTGCGCCATGGACCAGGAAGAAAGGAGTTTCTTGAGTTGCTGCATTAGGCGTAGTTCTTAGACTCCAAAGAACGGAGGGCAATTCTTCTACCCAAGCGCTCTTGGCTTTCTCGAGAGGTGCTAAGAGCCTCTTTTTTATCCCACTACATATCAGGCCATTGGCTTTTTCGACTTGCCCGTTTGTCTTTGGGTGCGCCACAGATGCGAATTTTAGCTTGATCCCTAATCCTTCGCAGTAACTCTTGAATTCCTTTGAAGTGAAATTTGTCCCGTTGTCTGTGATGATGCTATATGGTACACCAAAACGGAAAACTATTGACTTGATGAAGCTGATTGCTGCTGTAGAATCTTGAGTTGTCACCGGGGCCGCTTCCACCCATTTGGTGAATTTATCGACTGCCACTAACATGTAGACATGCCCTCCTGGCCAGGATTTGTGCAACTTTCCCACCATATCTAGGCCCCATTGTGCGAACGGCGAAGATAATGGTATTGTTTGTAGCTCCGCTGCTGGTGCATGCGGTCTAGATGCAAACCTTTGACATGCTTCACACTTTCGAACTATATCTTTTGCGTCCTCGATGGCTGTTAGCCAGTAGAATCCTGCTCGGAAAGCTTTTGCTGCTATTGCTCTGCTGCTAGCATGATGGCCACATACTCCGCCGTGTATGTCTTTTAATATTGTCTGTCCTTCCTGGGGCGTTACACAACGCTGCAAAACGCCGGAAATACTTTTCTTGTATAATTTCCCCTGCAACACGACAAACGCTTTCGATCTTCGAGTTATCCTCTTGGCTTCCACTGCATCTTCTGGTAATTTTTTATTTATCATGTATGCAAGATATGGCTGCATCCATGTTTCTTCTATCATCATGACCTCCTCTGGCTCCGATGGAGCCCCCGAGTCTGCTGCAGTAGTCGAACTTTTCCCACTTTTTATTGATCTTTCTACTATTTCTTCCCAAAATACTCCGGACGGCACGGGTAAACATTGTGACCCGATATTTGCTAGATTGTCGGCTTCTTCATTGCTATTTCTGCTTATGTGCGAGACTTCGCATCCATCGAATGTTCCTTCGAGATAGTGATATAAATTCTTGTAGGCCATCATGTTGTCATTGATTGTGTCACATCTGTTCATAACTTGCTGGACAACAAGGTTGGAGTCTCCGAATATTTTTAGGTGAGTTGCTCCACATGCTTTAGCCATCTTCATTCCGTGCAACAAAGCCTCGTACTCTGCTTCGTTATTGGAGGCCTGTGGAAAGCTCATCCTCAAGACATATTTCAATTTGTCTCCATGAGGCGATATCAAGACCACTCCTGCGCCTGCGCCTTGAACTCTTTTAGAACCGTCGAAGTACATTGTCCAAACACTGGATAAGTCTGGTGGTCCTGTGCTCTGCAGCTCCAGCCACTCTGCCGTAAAATCTGGCAAAACTTGCGACTTGATCGCCTTTCTTTTTTCGTACGTGATGTCCATGGGAGACAACTCGATTCCCCACAAAGAGACATGTCCTGTTGCTGAAGGATTATTCAATATGTTCGACAATGGCGCCTCGTTGACCACTATAATTGGGTGCACCGCAAAGTACTGTCGTAGTTTTCGTGCGGTTGTGAAGACACTGTATGCCAACTTCTGATAGTGCGGGTACCTTTGTTTTGTTGGAGATAACACTTCACTGATGAAATATACTGGCCTCTGGACGCCATGGGCTTTTCCTTCTTCGCTTCTTTCGACTACTAATACTGTACTCACCACCTGATGGGTTGCGGCGATGTACAATAGCAGTGGTTCTTTTTCTTTTGGTGCGACCAGCACTGGTGGCGTGGAAAGCACTTTTTTCAAGTGTACAAACGCTGCGTCTGCTTCTTCTGTCCACTCGAATTTATCGTCTGACTTCTTCATAAACGCATAAAAAGGAAGCGCCTTCTCCCCTAGTCGAGCAACGAAGCGGCTTAGTGCCGCGACGCGTCCTGCAAGTTTCTGTACGTCGTGTAGTTTCGTGGGTTTCCCCATTGTCAAAATTGCTTGAATCTTCTCTGGGTTCGCCTCGATTCCTCGTGCTGATACCAGGAACCCTAAAAGTTGTCCCGCTGATACGCCAAAAGAGCACTTTGTCGGGTTAAGCTTAAGCTTGTACCTGCTCAGGTTGTCAAAGGTTTCTGCCAAGTCGCTGATTAGAGATTTCTCCTCTCTTGTGGTGATGACTACATCATCAATGTAGACTTGTATGTTGCGCCCTATTTGGCTTCCGAGGCAGCTTTGCATCATCCGTTGATAAGTTGCTCCTGCATTTTTTAGGCCGAACGGCATCACTTGGTAGCAAAACACCCCATATGGTGTGATGAAGGCCGTTTTTTCTCCGTCTTCTTTCTTCAATTTGATCTGATTGTAACCAGAGTATGCGTCCAAAAATGAAAGCCTCGCGCATCCCGCTGTTGAGTCGATTATCTGATCGATGCGGGGTAGAGGAAAGGAATCCTTTGGACAATGCTTATTGAGAGATGTGTAGTCGACACATACTCTTTGTACGTCTGTGTTCTTCTTGGGTACTATGACTGGGTTCGACACCCAACTCGAAGTTTTGATTTCTCTGATAAATTCGGCATTTTCTAGCCTGTGCAATTCTGATGCTATCGCCTTCCTTTTAGGTTCATCGAATCGTCGCAATGGCTGCTTGACTGGCTTTGCCTTGGGATCTACATTTAATGCGTTCTCGATGAGTTCCCTGGGAACCCCTGGCATGTCTGATGGACACCAGGCGAAGATTTCCCAGCGCTCACGGAGGAACTCGACGAGCATGCTTTCCTATGCGGGATCCAAGTTCACCGCAATTGATGTCGTCTTGTTTGCGTCTGTAGGATGGACCTGGATTTTCTTCGAGTCCTGAGATGTGTCGAAAGCCTGATCTGGCAGGGATCGTCCAATGTCGGGTAGTACATTGTGATCCGTTTCTCCTTTTAACCTCTCGTATTCCGCTATCATGCCGAAGGTTTGCGCCATCCTGTTGAATTCCCTGTCGCATGTATTGGCTACTTCAAAGCTCCCTTGTACTGTAATTGTTCCTTTAGGCCCTGGAATTTTTAATGTAAGATACGCGTAGTGTGGTACTGCCATGAATTTTGCAAACGCTGGGTGCCCGAGGATTGCATGATACTGTGACGGCCAGTCCATCACTTCAAATTCCAGCTTCTCTTTTCGGTAGTTTCCGCTACTGCCAAAGCAGACATCGAGTTCTATTCTCCCCAAAGGGTGGTTTGCGGCTCCTGGTACTATTCCATGGAAAGAGCAATCTATTGGCTTCAGACTCGTCAGCGAGATGCACATTGCCTTTAGGGTTCTAGCATATATTAAGTTTATGCCACTCCCTGCATCCATGAACACTCTCCCGATGTCGTACCCTCCTATTTGTGCCTTTAAAACCATAGGTGAGTGACCTGGCCTGGGAACTTTCCTCGGGTGGTCTGCTCTGCTGAACTTGACTGGTTGTTCTGACCACCGTAGGTATTCTGTGGTAGCTGGTGGTGATGATATTGCTAGGTTGACTTGCCTGGATATGCTCTTTCGCTCTTTCTTCGACTTGGGCACCGGTTGAATCATGGCTGATATGTACACTTTTGAATCTAAGTGCTTTGCTAGCCTTTGCATTTGATATCCTTGACTTCTGTGTCTTTCTCCTTGCCTCCCTTCTTGTTTTGAGCCCATGGCGCTTTGCAACCTTAGGAATGTTCTGCAATCCTTCATCTGGTGGTTTGAGACCCTTTTCCCGTCAAGATACGCGTAGTGGATTCGACAAGGTCCGTATAGCATATCCTCGGCCGAAGGACCAGAGTATCTCGATTTTTTTACTCCTTTTGCCTGAAACCTCCTACTTTCATATCCTTCCTCTTCTTCTAGTACGTAACCCGCGGCTACTTGATTTCGCCTTCCTTGGTTATCCCTGCTGCGGTGTCGTCTCCTCTGTCTACTTAGTCTGTCGACTTCTGGTGAACGTCCTCTTTTGTTATTATACGCGTCCTCTCCATCAGCGAATTTGTTGGCTTGTTCCATTAGCTCGGTTACTGTCGTAGGTCTTGTTCTTCCCATTTCTTCCACGAGATCTGAGCGACGAAGTCCGGCCGAAAAGGCGTCTATTGCTCGTTCGTCGGAGACGTCTTCTGCTGAGTTTTTGATTATACTCCAGCGTTGTATATAAGAACGTAGCGTTTCGCCTTTCTTTTGCACACATGCTTTAACTTCCTCCAGTGACGCTGGGCGCTTGTAGGTGGAACGAAAATTCCTTGTGAATTGACTTTCGAGTTCCCCCCAACTTCCGATGGATTCGTTGGGTAGGGTATTCAACCAGGACCGTGCGGCGCCGGTGAGGTGCAGCTGCAAACTTTGCATTGCAGTCGCCTTTGTTCCCCCCAATATTTGCACTGCCTGCAGATAATCCGATAACCATAGGGTAGGTTCTTGCGACCCGTCATACTTATGCTGGTCGTGTGGTAATTTGAATCCTTTGGGTACCCGTGTTTTGCGAACCCTGCGGGTAAAGCATAACGCACCCATATCTTTATCGTCGTCCTCGTAATTCTCTTCCCTCCAAGCATGACGCGATTTATTTACTCGAGCTTGTGCTATTATACTCCTTGCGTCCTCCTTCCTTTTCTATCGCTTTTTCTCCTCTGATGACTCGCTATACTCGTTATCTTTGAAATTGTATCTGAACTTCTCATTTCGATTTCTCTTGCAGCTTGTCGACTTTGTCTCTGGACCTTGTTCCCTGATCTTTCCTTCTACTATTCCGAGGCTTCGTATCGCGGCTCGGTGCATATCTTCTCGTGGGTCCCTAGGTTCTGGTCTTGTAGCTAGTAAATACGCTTGTGCTGCTACTAGTGCCTCTTCTGGCATTTTTTGTATGAAGTCATCTTCCTCCTCTTCTAGCTGTGGGGTAGGGCTCCTTGAGTACCCCTCTTCTCTGCCGCATGCTGTCGTCCCCCTGTTGTGTTTTGGGTCTCCATGCCTTTCTCTACTGTATTCTGAATCTTCGCTATAGTCTTCCCGGTATTCCTCCCTTGATATACTGTTATTGTCTTGAAAAACTATGTCTCTTTCCTCCCTTAGTTTTTTCCTGTGCTGGTATAATGCATACTGATATCCCATTACAACTTCTCTTCTCGATCCTTCGGGTACTTCTGTACCATGATTGATAGCTGACTTGATCATCCTCCATTCACCAGCCGAGACATGGACTTTCTCCTTTTCCTTTTTGCTGTGATCTTTTATTTTGTCGACTTGCCTGTCGACATTCTCATTTCCTTCGCTATTGTTTTCTTCTTTTGTTTCAGTGACAATGACGCATAACTGATGTACCTTGGAGACGCCGCTGCTTTCCACGGCGAAGTCCTTTGCGTTGTTGTGCGTCTGACATGCTCTTTCTTCTGAGTCGAAATTTTTCTGAATTTTGTCGCCTTCCGCGATTGGTGTTTTGTCGAAACTGACCGGCGAGTTTACCTCGCTGGAAGAGCCTTCTGATGATTCCAATGTTTCCTCTGTTTCGGGCTTGTTTGCCGACGGATCTGGTTTCATCGAATCCGAGAGGCGGGATGAACCCGATGGCCCAACGATGATGCTCAAACTTCCAATGGTTAACTCCATCTCTTGACTTCCGTCGAGTTCTGAACTGCTGTTGGCTAAAAGCGAAAAAGCCGTCGAATTCATGATTCCAACGCCCAGGTCCCCACGGTCGGCGCCAATTGATGAGGGTTAACTCGACAAATGTCCTAAATGAAGGACTTAGGATCGGGGAGATAGGGCGTCGGATGAACTCGAAGGTAAAGTTAGTCAAAACTGGTGTATGTCGAAAGTAAACTTTGGGTGTTAAACCAGGCTTGCTTTCAATCTCCCCCACACCGTCCCCTCCTGGCCCTATATAGGGGCCAGGTCTCGAGGATTGGGTAGGGTCCGATACAGATTACAATATCGACATACGGTAAAGACTCGTATTCGACTATCATTACAATTGGGCCTAGCTATACGGGCCTTAGGGGTACTCAACTAACGGGCTCTATTAGCTATACCCTTGTCAAACACGGTTATGCCCTGATTCAGGGTGTGATTCGTTTGAGAGGCCGCGTGTGGATTGAGTCCAATTCAGCTCTGCAGACCAAGCTGATCACAACGTTTCACTCGAGCGCTGTAGGTGGCCACTCTGGCGCACATGCTACATATCAACGCCTCAAGAAGCTGTTCGCCTGGAATGGACTCAAGGCACAAGTTGCTGAATTCGTTCGGCAATGTGATATTTGTCAGCACGCCAAACACTACAACACAGCTCCAACAGGTCTCCTTCAACCTCTGCCGCCACCTACTAGACCATGGCACGACATCACCATGGATTTCATCGATGGCCTTCCACTCTCGGATGGTTTCAACTCAATTCTAGAGGTGGTGGACAGGTTTACGAAGTTTGCCCACTTTATCACTCTACGTCACCCGTTCATGGCACCATCTCGCATCTTCATTGATTTAGTGGTGAAGCTTCACGGCATGCCGAGGACTATTGTCTCTGACCGCGACGACATCTTTGCCAGCAATTTCTAGAAGCAACTGTCTCAGCAGCTGGGGACGAAGCTAAAGTTCACCACCACGTACCATCCACAGACCGACGGTCAGAGTGAACATGTGAATCAATGCCTCAAAATGTTCCTCCGCTGCGTCGTGCATGATGCGCCGAAGCAATGGCGCCCTCTGCTTCGTCTCGCAGAGTTATGGTACAACTCCTGTTTCCACACTTCTATTGGATGTTCTCCTTTCCATGCATTATATGGGCATGAGCCAGACTTTGGTGCCTCAGCTGCGCTCGACAGCGACTCTACATCACCAGTCACGGGGGTGTTGACAGAACGTGCTAACCAACTGGTGTTACTGAAGAAAAATCTGGAGCTTGCTCAGCAGCGCATGAAAAAGAATGCAGATAAACACCAAACTGAATGAGAATATCAGGTGGGTGAACCAGTGCTGCTTCACCTCTAGCACTATGCTCAGTCGAGTGTAGTGAATCGTCCCTGTAAGAAGCTATCATACAAATACTATGGGTCATACCCTATAGTGGAAAGAATTGGCAAAGTGGCGTATCGCCTAGAGCTTCCGGAGGCCAGCAAGATCCACAATGTCTTACACGTCTTGCAGCTGAGAGAGTACATACTGGATTACACACCTGTGTTCACTGACCTGCCTACTGTACCGCAGCTTGACTGTATTGATACTGAACATGAAGCCATTTTGAATCGCCGCATGATGAAGAAAGGAAACCAAGCCATTGTCCAAGTGCTGATCAAATGGAAGAATTTACCAAAGGAAACTGCAATGTGGGAAGACTGAGACGTTCTGAAGCTCAGCTTTCCGGTGGTGCTCACTTGGGGTCAAGTGAGTGCTTCTCAGGGGCAGTGTAACGCCTGACGACGATGCGCCTTAGTCACACGAAGGGTCTCGACTACTTTACCTATTCGACGACGCCAAGGCAGGGAACGAGTGAGTGTGGGGCATGTGTGCCAGCGAGTGGTGTGGGTTGCGTGAGCCTGATAAAAGGCAAGACAGTTGTAACCGAAAGGCATGTTTGTACTGTGGAATAAGAAATCTAAACTCTCCCGCCTCTTCTCCCTCTCCTTCCATCTTGTTTCGTAAACAAGCATCACCGGCACGTCTCCGGCAATCATACCGACGACGGCCATCACAAGTTCGTGGAGCAGGCCGGCATGCTCCAGCGCTCTCCCGGCAGACGTTGTGTCCATCTGGGGTGGGGCTTCAGGCGCGGGAGGGATACGAGGAGGTGAGGGTCATCGGTAGTAAGGACAGGGACGGGCCGAACTTGCCGGAGATGGAGGAGGTCCGGCGGGGCTTTCTTGCCATGCAGGGAAAGAAGGATTCAGTGACTTTGCTCACAGCAAGTTACGACGGTCCCCTTTCATCCACCCTCCACTGCCCATCCAATGGTCCACGGCGAGCTCACCAAAACTGAACAAAAGACATGGCTGTTTCCACGGGCACCCAGATTGTACTTGTCATCACGAACAACCACACCCGTGCCAGCTTTCTTAGAATCTCAAATGTGACAATCAATTGTTATCTTGGAAATGTTAAAGCCAGTGAATCTTTCTTGAGCTGCATTTTGTGACTATAAGGAAACTCGCCAAATCTAGCTAATTTTTTATTTTTATTTATTTGGGGAGTTGCCGTATTGGGAGCATCGATGTGTGAGGCCACTCCCGATACATCGGGAATGTGTGCCGACACTCCCAATAGGGCCGTGCTTCTTAAGCACCTCCAGAACCTCCGACATCTCGTGAAAAGAAGTCGGCCGTTCTAGTGGAGTAAGCAAAATCTTGAAATCAAACATGGTTCCGAGGCAAAATCAAATCTTCCCATATTTAACATTTAAAAACAACCGAACCGGTTGGTTCTTGCGTCAACAAAACTCGGGACTTCTAAACCCTGCCAGCTGCTATGTAACAAAGTGCACAACATTTGGCTATAAATCAGGTCTTGTTTGGAACCAATAAAACTGCACGAGTTTGTGTTGGCAGTACAAGTGGTGTTTCCCTCATATTTAAGCTACAAAATGCCATCAAGTTCTGAACAAGATAATAATTTGGCAATAATACTATGAAGGCAGGATCCAAGATCAGCAACTCGCAAAATTGTCCAAGAACAGCTACACCTAAGCCATTGAGGAAACTGGAACAACCACTTCATGTAGCAATTGCAAACAAAACAATGAGGTGTCATTGCATTTGTACTGACAATGTAGAAGATGAAATTGACAGTTTCACTTATCATACAAATTCACCTTATGCGAGGATTCAGAAATATCTACACGGGGGGTCTCTCGGACAAAAGGACTGTAGGTGAAATCTCATCAGTGATCACAATAGCAGGCATTACTACTAAAGTGTTCTTGCACACTTGATGGATATCCGTGCCATTATGTCCGAATTTTTTTCATATAATTGAGCTATAAAAATCACCGTGTATTGACATGTTTTCACCAATGCTTTACCTTCAGAGAAATACAGTAAGAATTTAATCGAGGCTGCTCACACTAAAACTGCGATGTTACACAGACAATGCCTCGTGAATGAGTTTGTTTGCCACATCCTTTGAGAGCCCCATTACACTGTCACTAGAACCAACCTGCGTGATTAATGAGCTCCTGTTCACATAAGCTTGGAGTAGAATGGTAGCACCATAAGAAGCTAAGAAAGAGAGAAACTGACCACTGCTTCAACAAATGGTAATATCAATGGATGTTCTAGCAGCAAACCACCAGCGACCCTAAATACTACTCCCTCATCAATCTAGTAACATAACACAAGAAGAGGTGCAGCTCGGTGAGATGAAAATAATTTCACAAAATCTGCACATATTCTTGTGATGGAATAAAACAAGACCGTACCAGGTTCTCAATGACCTCATCTGGTATGTCATGGAAGTAAACCTGAAGAGTGAACAAAAACTAAATTGGTCAATTGACAGCCACAAATAATACATGTATCAAATCACAGCAGTTGCTTTTGACTGGCAAAACATGAAGATTCACATCTACTGAAGGTGCTCCATAAGCATTAACATCGTAAGAATGAGCTGCACATTGGTTTCAAATGAATTTGAATGACCTGATATTGTTTGTTCTACATGTTCCTCCTGAACAAAAAGATAAATAAAGTACTCAAGGAACAATAAGTGAGAAGGTTTTTACATAATATAGGTGAAATATGACCAATTTCCAGTTTACGGTAGCTATAAACATAGCTAGATGCATAAACCGAAGTTAACAACACTTGGTAAAAAACTATAATCGGTATTGATTGCTGAGCATTAATTCTCTGGTATAAAAATCTAACTCTGAAGATACAAATAAATAGTTATTGTGACTTTGGGTTGCTCAGATGTTTATGGGTTGCATGAATTTGTCTTATATGAAGGAAGTTGATGGGACTTCAAACGCACAATTCAATGGGATCACCTACATTCCAACGGGACAATCTTGTAGAAGAGTGGATTACCTCAGCTTTGTCTAAACTTCCATGCTTCTTGCCAGTTGTAAGATTATTTACAACCACACCACCCACAGTTGACACGTGCCCACCAGAATAACCTGGTGAAGATAATGGTTCAACTAATGAACACATAAACAGACCGGACAATCAGATACAATGTGCCAGGACAATGGACATATTGACAAACCTTTAAGGAATTGGCGTGCTTCTTCCTTGGTGCTTGGTTTTTCTCTAATAATCCCTTCATGGACGACCACCTCAAAGTCAACTACAATTTAGTATGTAATAATGCAAAGAATGACAACATAGAAAAACTGTAAATAAAACAGTTCCAAAGAACATGTGAACACATGAACTAGTTGAATTATGCATCTATATTATCTTTATACTGCTGAAGAATTTACAATGTAGAACTTAAGATGAGAAAGAGTGTCAATATATCATTTCTAAACTAGCTGAATATCCATGCTCCGCACCAAAAAAAAAAAATTGATCACGTTAATACATTATGATCAGCTTAGCTCCCTCCGCTCATGTGTTTCAGTTACTTTTTTTTGGCTAGGTAGCTTTTAGGAAGTTGGAAAAACGAGGTGGGAGTTATGGATAAACCAAGCCTCACCATTCTCAAGATATTGTAAAGAAGAGTTAGATTACTTTCTCTGAACTGAGAGCTTTTCCATTAGTAGAGCTAAATTATTGAGAAGTCCCTAAAAAAAGCTAAATTATTGAGAGCCAACATACAATGAAATTAAATCTCGAGTAATAATTAATTAACCTAATGACATCTTAAACTAGTTAAAAAACCTCAGATTTTTTTTTAAGAAAGAGCAGGCATAAACGAGCATAGCATACAAGTTCAACACAATTTGGCTAGCAAAAATTGATTCATTTTAAGTACTTACTACATGCTATGTTGAGCTAGTAGCACTCCGAAAACGAGATGGAAAAAAAATACCGAACTAGACCAAGGACAAGATATGTACAAGAAAATACCACACTTCACCAGATCAACTACGGATCATAGGTTCTTTAATAATTATCACTCAAAGGTCCTTTCCCTACTAAAATGTGTCTTGCAGAACATTAAAGATGATGGATCTTACTGTTTATACAGCTAAACTGTTTTTAAATTAAGATATCACATTGGCATATATCCAGAAGTACAGAACAGTAGAGCAAACATCGAAGTAGAATCTGTGAAACTTCAAGCTATATAAAAACACCAAGTTCTATGTAAAGCAGTAGAGCATCTGTATCGACACATACTATGTCAGAGGTTATAAGGAGTGTCGGTTGGTCGCCTTCTTTCTGGTAATCAGAAATGTTCATTCTAGACATGATAGCATCAGCCTGAAATATGCATACAATGGTTAAAAGGAACTAAAATTAAATCTGCAAAGTAAAAGGAACTAGAACAGCTTTCGTTACAAACATAAAACAGATGAACAAATAGAAAAAAGGATTCTACCTTGGCCTCCGCAAGAACCATGACTAGCTCCTCGGGATCCTCCCTTCTTATGCTCCTCTCGTCGATGTCCGCGGTCTGAAACCAAAGAAACCAAATCCAATCAAGGAATAGTTCAAACAAAATTTCCAAGGGGAAAAAGGAAAAAAATCACGGACACCCACCATGACTTGGAACTCGAACCCCATCTCGTTGAGGATGTTCTTCCTGGCAACTGACGAGGACCCCAGAATCAACTGCAATGGATTCGTCCATCACGGGTCACGTACTCACCTCAGCGGTGAACCAAAGGAAGATGCTAGTGGACCAGTGAGGCGAACCTTAAACGGCTGGGGGTTACCGGCGGCGGCGGCGGATGAGGGTGTAGACATTGGGGTCTTGCCGGAGAGGAGGCGAGTTTGAGCGTGCCAGCTCGGAGGGGAGAGGAGGCTCTGCGGCGGCGTTCCGAGAAGATGGGGCGGACGCTGGTTCGGACTGGGCGCGGTGGCCGCAGACGGCGCCACCGGGCAGAGGAGATTGCAGAGACGGTGGGAGGATTGCATTTTCGTCACGGTACCGACAAAAACAATTCAATCCGGAGAAAAAAGAAAATTTGCTATAGAATATTGTTATTTTTTGGGCGTTTGTTGAAACACACTTCTCAATTGTGTCAAAAATAAAAAGTTTAGCACTTTGTTTAGAATGACCGATTTTAAATAAAATGTGCTAAACTTTTTCGTTTTTAGCAATGCGATGTGTTTTAACAAAGATATAATTAAACCGTGTGTTCGGCAAATGATATAAAACTAGCTGAATACCCGTGCGTTGCTACGGGTTAACTATAATTATTGATGCACTCAACTAAGAAGACACAAAGCCCAACTAAACATGAGAGTTCAAAGCATATGCTTACATGACAGCGTGACGAAATGTATCATCACTTCAAACTTCAATACAGGTTGATTCCTTTTTAAATAGATCATAGAGAATTTTATTATTAAAAGCTGTTTTTTACAGGATAAATACATATATGTGTTGAAGACAACCAAATCAATATCCTAGGTCCATTCCATCCCCTCCAGGTCTCCACCATTTCTCTGGATGACTTTACCTCGTCGCCACTTGCAACCATTGTTCTCATGGGACTCTAGGACGGGATCATATGCTCATATTGGTATGTGGGACCTCTTCCTGCTCTAAAATTTTGGTTTGTGCCAATCTTCACTTCATGTACCCCGTCGCCCTTGTCATATGTGCCGAACCTCCCCTTCATTCTATTGGGGACAAGCTCTATCAATGACAAGATGTGGGACGACGAGGAAACCATGACTTGTCTTTTTCAATGTAATGACAAGTATAATTATTCCAAGGTCTTCTCTCCTTTTTAGAAATGACAACATCTATTCGTATATGGTATATTTATAGATTTTATTTAGTCTAATAAATTTTATTGTTTTTAAAAATTATGTTTTTATACAAAATTATGTCTTTGTGAGAACTCTATTTTGTATGTGCATGCACATAGATTTGGACCAGCTCATTTTTCACGATGCTTGCACATGGCCAGCAATATTTTTTGGCCGTATTCGTCCTGCTAGCATAGCCAGCCGAAAGTGAGCCGATTCTGGAAGAAAACAAAAGTGAACCAAGCGATCTAAGACCCCCAGTCCAAGCAACACTAAGTCAATAGATTGTGGAACACAAAAAAAATCCCCAAACTCATCTCCTCGTCCTCGTTCGAGGTCGGCAGTAATCCTCCTTTGCCGCCGCCTCCCTTCCCTCGCCTGCCGCTGTCTACACATTGCCTGAAGGTAATGAATCTGAGACGGCATGACACCCGTTCCCTCCTCCTCCAGCCTTCCCCTTGACCTGCGCTGTCTTGCCACACCATGGATGCGGTCCCCAAGTTCGTGCAGCCTCAAGCCCCGCTATTGCCGCGGGCCACGGCATAGCGCGCCCATGAGCTCCTCCACGCGTCCACTAAACCGGATGGGAGGACGGACAGCTGCCTCCGCCCTGCCCTGGCATGGCTGCGGCCGGCCCGAACGACCGATGAAACAAAATGGTAGATACGAAAAGTCCACGCTCGAAAATGAAACACGTATTATGTGATTTTGTGAGAGGGTAAAATTGGGAAAGAAATGTCGAACGAAAACATATTTTTAATTGGATAAAAGCATATTTTACATATTTTGCAGACACGAACCAGTCTGATTACAATCTTAAACATGTTAAATTTTTGTTTAATACAATTTTAAACATGCATTGAAAATTTTGATAGATTCAACAAAATTTAGCGGATGCCGAACACATGAATAGATTAATCGGTCCACTACTCCTCCATTGCTACGGATTAATATTTGTGTGTGCCTTGCTATGGGTTGGTTTTTATTTTGGTATGAATCAGTCTTGTGTAGTCGTTGCAACATAGAATAGTTGACTCTAAAATCGATTGAACTATGTAACCCTAGTCTCACTTCATCCTTTCCACATCCTCTCCTCGAATTGAGCACGAGCGGGCATCGTCTCTCCTTATAGTAAGTTTATCCAAAGCGATGAGTTTATCTTTCTAAACATTCACTTGGATAAATCTCAAAAGAAAATGATTGTTTTGTTTGCACTTATATTCCAATGAACTCTATAATTATGACTCTATATTACGTAGATATATATTTTATTAATTTGTTATAACTACCAAATTGATATAACACATAGCAAACATGCTTGTGCTTTGCAACCGGAGAAAAAAATAGAACTTTTGGATAAAAACAGACATAACCTAAATTTTAGCCGAAGATCGATCGACCATCGTCTAATATATTTACTGCATCTTTGGTTTGCACAAACATTCTAATAAACTCGTCAAATTATTTATTGATTTCTTGTAACTACAAAAACCATACAATTGTGAATTTATTTGGCCAAAAGCATACGGGCTGAGTAGAAAAAAATTGTAAGATTGAATCAACAAATCATTTAGGCTTCATTGTATCTTTGCTAATATTTTCCAGCACGCAGATACAATAGCTATATTGTGTTAGAAAAAAGTTAGAGCAAACGACCTTTCACGGTCCCACCCCACGTTCTTCTCTCGCTGCTGCTATAGCTGTGGGGACCCCGTCTAACCACCCGGGATTCCCGTTATGCATACAATTCACGATCCCAGGAAGATCGTCGTGAATCCACATAACAGAGTTTGGCATTACAAAATACATCATCCATTACATAACAAGTTCAAATAGTCTTACATGGCCACTTGGCCGAATTTAAATGCCACGCAGGGCAATTTAACTAGCAGTTGCAGTGGATACAAGGGTAGCGTCGGCAGCCCGGTTCATGCCTCTACCCTACAGGCGACTGACCAGGAGATGGGTCCTAGTTCGCACCGGCATCATCGAACTCCTCACCATCGTCATCATAGTCTTCACCATAATCTGACCAAGTTAATAGCCAGGGACAAAGCCGTGAGTACATTTTGAATTGTACTCGCAAACCATCTAAGAGAGAGTGATTAACATGAAGTTTGGCTATAGCAAGGGAAGTGTTTCCAGGCTAGTGCTCTATACTAACACTAGTTTCTCGTGTCGATATAGCATGTCATACGACATCTCTATATCATAGTTTCTCTTGTCGATATAGCATGTCATACGACATCTCTATATCCTTATTAAAGAAGAGATTTTATAAAACCATTTTTAGTAAAAGCTCTAGGGAAGGGGGAAACTCATTTACTTTCCAAGATCAACGATGGTCAATCGAACATGACCATCTCCTTTCCTCAGCAGTACCCTACAAGTACTCCGAATCACCCTCATGCCACGGCAGTACCCTTCGAGTACTCTGTCCGGCACCTTTCTCCTTTCCTTTCCAGAAAACATTTTTATAAACCAAAACTTGACATTGGGCTAAGTAACGGTCGTCCCAACCGTCTATGACCGAGGACTCGGCTATTCGAATAGATTTACACTCTGCAGAGGTTGTACACTTTACCCACAAGATTCGATAAATCTGCCGGGATTCCACCACGGACCGTCATACACCAGTATGCGGGGTTCGGATAATCAAACAGAGTCTTCCATCTATCTACCCTAGTACGGGTGCCTGCCCTGTGGAGTTAACCTCCCCGGCAAACCCTGGCAGCCTACCTCCATTTTGAGTGTAGCTCTAGTGCCACGGTGGGAGAACCCAAGTGTCTTCCGGCCGGATAAATCCCGAAGGATCCCAATTCACTATTGCCCATACTCTTGCGGCAACCCGGATTCGGGGGTCCTACAAACCCGTATATAGTGTGAGGCTCCCCGCACTAAAGTAAATAAACTTCGAACTAAGCCCCGTCCCATACCGGGGTAGTGTGGTTGCACGGATAAATTGTTCTGAGCGAACACTTAGTGATCACCAATGTCTTTTGAAAACCACCAACTCCTTTATCCTCCACGGATCATCTCCATTTGGTTCAAAAACCATTTTTGAAAACATTTCATCGGAGTAAATACTTCTCCAAAGTTTTTGAAGACATTTTTAAGAAACTTTTTGAGTGTTCCCAACCTAGAGTTTTTAGCTCCACTAGAGGGTTTCCAAAGGCTTTGCTGCTAATCAACAAGCCTCTCCTACAAGGGTAGAGAGTAGGTGTTCAAGGGGGTCATCTCGAAGGATGATAACAATAGGCTTGTGGAGCTTGAGCCCATATATAATTGCTACGAGAGCCGTAGCAATAATAAAAACATGCAATTTTATAAATCTTCATGCAACCTGCAAAACAAGTGAATAGGATTCAGATATGCAACAAGTTAGATGGCTTGCCTTGGGTGGCTTGTCCCTGGTCCTCCTCTTCCTGATATT
This sequence comes from Dactylis glomerata, assembly GCA_007115705.1. NCBI lineage: Eukaryota > Viridiplantae > Streptophyta > Magnoliopsida > Poales > Poaceae > Dactylis > Dactylis glomerata. Next base: position 764,644 of record QXEO01001032.1, on the reverse strand, counting down.
CAAAGATTTCACCCTCCTCGGTACACTCCTCGTTCGACTCTATCGCCAGAAAATTAATAGCACACAATGAATATGCATGCATACACAAGTCTCAACATTTCATGCACTCCATACCACACAAGCAAAGAGTATCAGAAGCAAACAAGTTTAGAAGACAAAACAAGATTTTATAGGTTTTAGTTATTAAATTTATCCTATTTAGAATCTAGGGTTTTTCAAATAAGCAATTACCACATCAAATCATTCCCAACAAGCATGCAGGTGGTCCTATGGGCCAAACAACACATTCAGTAAACTTACAGGTTGACAACAATCTTAAGAATCCAACAAAGTTGGATTTACACAAAAACAGTTTGTGGTTTAATTCCTATGAATTAAACAATAGGGAATAATACTAGAATACCAAAATAAATCTCAGATATTCTCTATGTATCAGAAAAATATGAACTAAAATTTTCTGGAAAGTTCTTCCAGAGCACAATCCAAATAATTTGGATTCATAATAAATTTCCTATTCTACAGCAGATGACATTTTTCCTAAGATTAAATACACAAACAACCCTATCAATTACTACTGCAAAAATAAAGATCCTAAAATAGCGAAACTAGTTGGTCAAGCAAACTAACATGGTAGGCTAACACTAAAAATTGAATCTACTCATTTTCAGTATACAGAACTCAAGATATAAAATAAACTTGAAAAAGGATCTAATTAACTTTACTATTTATCAATACATCTACAGAGGGTCTACAAACATGGGACCTATGCCATTTGAAAGATATCACATCAAGCTACACATGAAATTTCGAATCACCAAATTTGCACAAACAGAGAATATTCTATGAATTTTACAAGTTCACAGATCTAAACAAATTTAAAATAGATTTCTGAAAAAAATAGATCCGGGCCGGATCCGGCCGAGCCAGGCCGCCAAGCGACGGGCCGGCCCAGATCCGATGCGGCATGGCAGGAACGACGATTTTGAACGGCTGACCGGCGGGCTAGGCCAGTCAGCGGCGCAGGGTACCGAATTGGTACGGGGCAACAAGCGCCGTTCGATCAAGTGAAGATCGACGGCCTCGGTTCGTTGTCTCCGCGACAGAGGGGTTAGGGTGATGGCGAGGCTAGGGTTTTACTGCGGTGGTGCGGTGCTCACCTAGGGCTCGTCGGCGATGATAGGACGGCGTGGATCGGCAGCGGAGTGTCGGAGATGCTCGGTGATGTCGTCGGAGAGGTGAACGGGACCGCAGCTTCGCTCTAACTCGCCGCCATCGTTCCCAGGTGCTCTGGCGAGGTCGATGATGTCGTCGGCTACCGATGGATCTAGGGCACAAAAAGTATAGCGTTAGACACAGAAGAGATCTGGGAAGCCAGTGGGAAAGAGAAGAGAGGGTGGCGGCGATGAAATCCGACTGCAACCTTCCCCTTCTTCCTCGGCTTCAGTGATTCTCCGGCGAGCTCGCTAGGGCTAGGCAAGGTGAACGAGAGCGTGGGATGCAGAGGGGAGAGCTCACAGAGGAGAGGAGATGCGGAGAGGGGGCAAATGGCAAGCAGAGAGGGCGAGGAGAGGGGTGCCTGGGATTTATATGCTCGCGGTGATCTCAGTTTAGGGTAGACTCACTAGAAACGATTCATCGACCGGGGCGGCTCGCTGGGGACGGCGTCGTGGACTGAGTCCAGTGATGCAAGCGAGAGGCTCGGGCGTGTGCTGTAGCGGCCGGGGTTAGGTCGGTTTCAGTCCAGGTGCACACGATTTTGGTCATGAGCAGGACACGTCGAGGCGTAGGCGTGCTGGGCGTGTGTGTCGCGTGAATGTACGCTCGATGCCGTGCAGAACGATGTGCGGCGCGAGGGGAGTGGACGCGTGCACGAGCGGGAACGCGATGCACGCTCTCGGCATCCACGGCGTGCAGGCGGCACGGTCAGAGCAAGGGCTGCGGCGGGACCTATGGCTGGTCAGGGCAGCTGGCAGTGATTGGGTGGCGTCGACGGTGGCCAGTGGGCGTTGATGGCGAGGCAGCAACGGCTGTCTTGCCGCCGAAGCCTTGGTCTCCACGGGCGTGCGCACGGTCGGCGTCGGCGAGGGAGAGAGGGAGGGTGAGGTGTAGGGGTTGCGGTGGCTGGCAAGTGGGGTCGTGGGGGTCCTCCTGGGCGGTAGCTCGTCGCGGATTGGGGGTCTGAGGCGGAGGGGGTGAGAGAGAGGGAGTAGGGCAATCTTTGCAAAGATTGCCTCGGGCTCCTCCCCTTCTTTGTGTCCAAGCACAAGAGGACAAAGAGAATAAGAGGGAGAGAGAGAGGGGTAGCCGGCTAGGGTGAACTCCTGGTCGATTTGCAAAGAGAGAAAGAAGAAACAAGAAGAAATGGCAAACTTGGCCGAAATTTGTTTGAATTTTGAAAGGATCGAAATTTGTTCCAAGTGGTGGTGATGATTGGCTAAGAAGTGGTTTTTAAATAGTAGAAGTCCATCTACCAAGTTTTAGAATTTTTGATCAAGTGGAGGTGGGGTTTTGGTGATGTTCCTATTTTCAAATAATGGTTCAAAAATAAAAGAGAAAGAAATTCTAATAAAGTGTGATCAAACAAAGAGGTCTAGCTAAGGTTTTTGTTTTACCTAAGCAAGCATCAAGATCAAGAATTTCAGCATAAGATCATAGCACCAAGTATAATTCAAGAGTAAAGGTATTTCTTGTAGTGGAAATAAAATCAAGCAAAATAAATAAGCACACACATGCACTCACATAAAATCATGCATACACGCACATGGAATCATACATACTGGCACTCAAGCACATATATGAATAAAAAAAATTAGTTTGTCCAAAAAAAATAAAGTGTCAAACTTTGCTCTAACAAGGTTTACAAAAAGTGGGGTGTTACAGACCTTCCCCCCTTAAAAGAATCTCGTCCCGAGATTCGGTAGCTAAGCGTTGAACAACTCGGGAAATTCCCGCTGAAGATAATCCTCACATTCCCAAGTAGCTTCGTCTTCGGTGTGGTTACTCCATTGGACCTTATACATGCTGAGTTTTCTCCTACGAGTAAGACGGACATCTTTCTCCAAGATAAGGATTGGTCTCTCGCGGTAGGTCAAGTCGTGGTTGAGGTCAATGGAGTCTTGGTCAACTTCCTTGAAGGTTTTGGGTTTGTTGGGGGCTTGAAGGCACTTGCGTAGCTGTAATATGTGGAAGACATCGTGGAATTCGGACAGCTTCGGGGGTAGCTCCAATTTGTAGGACATCTCTCTGCGGTGCTCTAGGATTTTATATGGGCCAATATAACGGGGTGCTAGCTTGCCCTTGACATGGAATCTTTGCATTCCTTTGAGAGGTGTAACACGGAGATAGACAAAATCTCCCACTTGGAATGATATGGGCCTCCGTCGAGAATCAGCGTAGCTCTTCTGTCTAGATTGGGCGGCTTTTAGTCAGTTCCGAATCAGTTGCACTTGTTCTTCGGCCTCCTTAATGATATCGGGTCCAAACACTTGGCTTTCTCCGGTCTCGGACCAGTTGAGAGGGGTACGACACTTGTGACCGTATAAAGCTTCAAAGGGGGCCATTTGCAGGCTCGCTTGGTAACTGTTGTTGTAGGAAAACTCGGCGAAGGGTAAACAATCCTCCCACTTGGCTCCGTATGAGAGGCCGCAGGCGCGAAGCATATCTTCAAGGATTTGGTTAACTCTCTCTGTTTGGCCTCCAATTTGCGGGTGATAGGCTGTGCTAAAGGAAAGCTTGGTCCCTAGGGCTTCATGAAGCTTTGCCCAAAAATGAGATGTGAATTGGGTACCTCGATCGGAGATGATAGTTTTGGGTACTCCATGAAGACTCACAATTCTTGAGATATAGAGATCAGCGACTTCCCTGCTATTATGGGTAGTCTTAACTGGGATAAAGTGCGCAACCTTGGTTAGACGGTCGACGATGACCCAGATAGAGCCATGTCCCCTGTTTGACCTTGGCAGTCCAGTGATAAAGTCCATACCAACTTCTTCTCATTTCCACATGGGTACTTCTAGGGGTTGCAACAGACCCGCAGGTCTTTGGTGCTCGGCCTTGACACACTGACAGACGTTGCACCGGGCAATATAAAAGGCTATCTCTCGCTTCATGCCATGCCACCAAAACTGCTCTTTCAAGTCTTGGTACATTTTGGTGCCTCCTGGGTGAATCGAATAGGGAGTATCATGGGCCTCCTTCAAAATGAGCTGCTTCAACTCATCGATGCTAGGGACGCATAGGCGTCCATTATACCACATCACACCTTGTTGGTCAATCGAAAATCCAGGTACTTCTTCTCATCCCATCCTACGCTTGATCCCTTCAATACTCTCATGACCTTTCTGGGCTAAAAACCCATGGCTTACAAGCTCAAGTCCAAACCTTTCAAACTCTTCGCATAGGGTAGGTTTGTTGGCCTTTAGTAGGGCATTTAGAGAGCTAGGCTCTCGACTGAGGGCATCGACAACAACATTCGCCTTACCCGGGTGATAGTGAATGCCTAGATCATAGTCTTTAATAAGCTCAATCCATCTTCGTTGCCTCATGTTCAACTCCTTCTGCGAGAAAATGTACTTCAAGCTCTTGTGGTCTGTGTAGATTTCACACCGGTTTCCCATAAGGTAGTGTCGCCAAGTTTTTAGTGCATACACCACGGTGGCGAGTTCTAGGTCATGGGTGGGGTAGTTTAACTCGTGCGGTCGTAGTTGACGGGATAGGTAAGCAATGACTTTGCCATCTTGCATCAAGACACTTCCAAGTCCAAGCCTGGATGCGTCGCAATAGACGTCAAAGCTCTTGGTATTATCGGGCATGGTTAGGATAGGGGCTGACACGAGTCTCTTTTTAAGTTCTTGGAAACTTTGCTCGCACTTTTCAGTCCACTCAAACTTTTTGTCCTTCTTGAGGAGTTGAGTCAACGGGCGAGCAATGCTAGAAAATCCTTCAACAAACTTCCGGTAATAACCAGCTAGTCCAAGGAAAGCTCGAACCTCGGTGGGGTTAGTTGGAGCTTTTCTCTCCATGATGGAAGTGATTTTTGAGGGGTTAATGGAAACTCCACCGGCTGATATTACATGGCCTAGGAATCCAACTTCTTTCAGCCAAAACTCACATTTGCTGAACTTAGCATAAATTTGGTGCTCGCGCAGGGTTCCCAATACGAGCTGCAGATGTTCTGCGTGCTCTTCCTCCGTCTTGGAATAGACCAAAATGTCGTCGATGAACACCACTACAAATTTGTCGAGGAACTTCATGAACACCTTGTTCATGAGATTCATAAAGTAGGCAGGGGCATTGGTTAGGCCAAAGGACATCACGGTGTACTCAAACAAACCGTAGCGGGTGGTAAAGGCGGTCTTGGGAATATCGGACTCACGGACTTTCAGCTGATGATATCCAGTACGGAGATCAATCTTGGAGAATACTTTGGCCCCATTCAGCTGATCAAATAGGTCTTCAATCTTTGGGAGCGGATACTTGTTTTTAATGGTCACCTCATTAAGTTTACGGTAGTCCACACACAACTGAATGGTACCGTCTCACTTGTCCACAAAAAGAATAGGCAAACCCCAAGGTGACGCGCTGGGACGAATAAGACCCTTGCTGAGCATATCAGCGAGTTGTCTCTTTAACTCCTCTAGTTCTTGGGGGTTCATGCGGTAGGCTCGTTGTGCAATAGGGGCTGTCCCGGGAACCAACTCAATAATGAACTCGATATCCCGGTCAGGGGGCATACCTGGCAGCTCTTCGGGGAAAACATCCGGGTATTCACATACCACGGGAACTTGGTCGAGGGTTGGCCCAGATACGGACTTCTTGTAGTAGGCTTTGCAGGATGGCATGGTTGCAACGTGTTCAATTTGGATACCGTCGCTGTTGGTCATGGCTATAGACTATCTGGCGCAATCTATGTGTCCCTGGTACTTAGACATCCAATCCATTCCAAGTACCATATCCAACCCCTTCGTGCCTAAGATGATCAAATTTGCTCAAAAAGATACCCCGTGGATATCTACCGGCACATCTACACAATTATCCTTGGTCTTCACAACGGAACCGGGAATCTGAACTAGCATAGCCCTAGTCATCATGGTAGGCTCTAACTTCCCCTTTTTCACAAAGTGCTCGGTAACGAAAGAATGTGATGCACCCGAATCAAACATCACTCTTGCAGGGATGGAGTTGACAAGAAACGTACCAAGCACAACATCTAGGGCCTTGGCAGCTTCTTCAGCAGTGACATGGTTCAGACGGCCTCTTGCATTATGGGCTTGGGTCTTCGGGTTCCTACCAGAAGGTCCACGGCCTTGACCCTGATTGGGTTGCGGCGCGCTGATGCTCGGGGCAGCAGGCTTCTTCAGAGGACACTCCTTAGAGAAGTGCCCTGGTTGACCACAAGTGTAGCATCCACTGCCCTGACTGCGATTGGTGGGGTTGAAAGTGTTGCGGTTGTTTCCAGAGAAGTTTCCTCCTGATGGGCGATTGCTGGGGTACTGACGGCTGGGGTTGTTGGGCCTAGGAGCTTGAGAGGCGAACCTTTGTGGTGGTGGCGCGGCTCTAGATGGGGGCATGCTGCGGGACCTATGACCACTAGGTACTCCTTGACTCATCATCCTCCTCTTGCGACTCTCACGGGCAGCTTTATTCTTGTCTTCGACCATGATGGCAGCATCTACCATGGCCTCCAAATCGGGATAGTGAACAGCCACAAGGTAAGTCTGCAGCTCCTCCCGTAACCCATTGAGAAATCTCTCTCTCTTCTTCTCATCGGTATCAATATCGTTTGGTGCATGCCTTCCCCAAGTGGTGAACTTGTCGAGGTAGTCGGTAACACTCATACCTCCTTGCTTCAGATTGAGGAATTTATCTCTCATGATCTTGATAAGTCCTGAGGGTACGTGGGCCTTGCGGAACTTGGTTTTGAAAGCATCCCAGGTCATAACTTGACCCTCGGGCTGCATGGCGCGGATATTCTCCCACCATGCTCCAGCTGGTCCAGCTAGGAAGTGAGTTGCATACAGGACCTTCTCGTTCGCTCCCACTCCTGCATACTCAAGCTTATTCTTGATAGTCCGGAGCCAATCGTCGGCATCCAGAGGCTTTGTGGACTTGGTGAAAGTGGGTGGGTTGGAATTCTGGAAATCCCTGAGCTTGGTTTGTGGTTCATCATTGCCATTGCCACCATTGTTGTTGTTGTTGTTGTTGTTGTTGTTGTTGTTGGTGGCTAGCTGGGCAAGGTGTTGGAGAGTGGTGAGATTGGCTTGGCGTTCGGCACGTGCGGCTTCACGTTCTTCTAACATGAGTCGCAGCACCTGCGCCATGTCGAGCTCAGGTGGAGGGGGTGGATTGTTTCAAGCTTGGCCTCGCGTTTCCGGAGCCATTCTGGAGAAGAGCGGTTTGGTGAGAAAACGAGACAAAATAAATAAAAGTAATCGAATTGTGCATAAATACTGGGTAAAGAATCATGCAAAAGAGACATAAACTAAGCACCCATATCATATTAACATCCAAAAGCATCCGAGTCCAGCACATGCATACATACATACAAAAGTAGTGCCACATAAGTCTAGCACACACCACTCATAGTCTCATACATCACCAACATCAATGGTTTCAACAGAACCATACAACACATACACAAAAGGGGTAAGTAGTCCTACTCAGTAGTCGTCATCCTAAGTGAGGTAGCAGTGCGCCGGACACCTACTAGTCGATGGTAATGTGGGGCTCAACTTCCTCGGGGTCCTCCTCGCTCGAAGTCTCGGGCGCGTAGAAGTCCATGATAGCGTTGCGGTCATCACCGTCATCGCTACCATGGTCGTCGTCGTCGGTGCTCGCGGGCTCCTCATCGTAGGCTGATACGTCCATAACGTATCCACTTTCCCGAACACTTTTGCTGTTGTTTCTCCTCTAATTTGTGTGTTTTGAATACAACTAACACGGACTAACGCTGTTTTCAGCAGAATTGCTCTGGTGTCTCATTTTTGTGCAGAAATCCAACTTTCAGTAAAAATTCGGGAAAAATTGGCAAAAATCCTATTTCACCAGAAGACCCACGGAGCCAGAAGACGAGATGGAGGGGAGGCACGAGGCCTCCACACACACAGGGGGCGCGGCCCAGCCCTGGCCGCGCCCACCTGTTGTGAGGGCGGCTCGACCATCTCCTCGACCTCTCCTTCCGCCTACATATACCCTCTGACCTGAATATATCGAGGGTACGGCGTTTTTCCCAGATAGACTTCCGCTACGCCGCCGCCATCAGAACCTGCGACTCGGAACCAGAAACTCCGTTCTGGCACCCTGCCGGGACGGGGATTTGGAGGAGATCTTCATCATCACCATCACCGACGTCCCTCCATCGACCATCCATGACTCCCCCATCCATGTGTGAGTTATTCCCCCGCTGTAGGTGAGGGGATGGTAGGGATTGGATGAGATTGTTCATGTAATTTGATATGAGATTGTTAGGGCATGGTGCCTAGTATCTACTATTAGTGCTTATGACATTGTTGCAACTTGTTATGCATTAATGCTTGTCACTTTGGGCCCGAGTGCCATGATTTTAGATCTGAACATGTTATTGTTTCATTATGATAATTGTTGTTTATGGTCATACCTGCAAGTTGTTTACACATATTGTTGTCCAGAACCCGAGGCCCCAAAGTGACAGAAATTGGGATAACCGGAGGGGATGGCTACGATGTGAGGATCACATGTGTTCACTGAGTGTTAATGCTTTGCTCCGGTACTTTATTAAAAGGAGTACCTTAATTACCAGTAGTTTCCCTTGAGGCCCTGCTGCAACAGGCTGGTAGGACAAAAGATGTCGTGCAAGTTTCTCCTTGTGAACACGTACGACTATATACGGAACACATGCCTATGATTGTTTAGTACTAGGATGCTTTATCATTATTTATCTGCAATTGCCCATGTCTCATTGATTTCATGAATTATCTTATCCATGCAACGTCCGTACATCCATCCCTATGCCTACATTATTTGTTCCTACTGTTTACTATTGCTACTATTACCGCTGTTATTTTACTACTGCTGTTACTGTTTCACTACTATCCCCACTATAAAACTGTTGCTACTGATAAACCACTGCGAGCAAGACTGTTTCCAGGTGCAGCTGAATTGACAACTCATCTGTTAAGGCTTATAAATATTCTTTGGCTCCCCTTGTGTCGAATCAATAAATTTGGGCTTTACTTCTCTCGAAGACTATTGCGATCCCCTATACTTGTGGGTCATCAAGACTATTTTCTGGCGCCGTTGCCGGGGAGCATAGCTTTATTTGTAAGGTCACTTGGTATTCATATTGTTCACTGCAATCCTTTCATCATGGGTAAACCTCGTGATGGAAAAGTTCCTATATTACCATCCACTACAAGAAGAGGTACGACTTTGAACACCTCTGTTGCTCTTGATTCGCCATCTGTTATGAGTAAGTTGCTTATACCACCACATGCACACGCTACTGCTACTACTTCTGCTGAGTTTGAAAATGCCACTGATAATTTAGATGATGCTTCTACTGTGCTTGATGAGAGTGGTTCACTAGGTTCCTTTTTAGATGCTACAATTGCTAGAGCTAAGTTGGGAAACACCACTGTTACACATGTTAGTTCACCTGAGTCTAGGGAATGTCCTAGTGATGATTTTGATGATGCTTATATTGAGCTTGACGATGATTTTATTGCTGAAGCTCGTGCTACTCATAATGCTGCTAATGTTAAAGAACTTCTTGCAAGACGTACTGTTAGATATAAATTGTCTCCTGATCCTAAGTTTGCTGCTTCTCCCATAAATATTAGAGACAAGGATTATGATTTCTCTTTGGATTTATCTTACATATCTATTGTTGAGAAAACTCCTTTTTGTGGTACTAAAGATGAGAGTGCTATGGAGCACATGAATGAGCTTTCTACTTTGAGTAATTTGTTTTCTGATGATATTAAGCTTCGCACTTATTTTGTTGCTAAGATTTTTCCTTTCTCATTGAAAGATGCAGCTAAAACTTGGTTTAATAGTTTGTCCCCTGGGTCTCTTAATAGTCCTATTGCTTTGGTTAATGCTTTCTTTCAGAAATATTTTCCTGCTAGTGCCCAACATGCTGCTGTGCAGAAAATCTTTGATTTTGAACAGGGAAAAGAAGAGATACTGCCTGAATCTTGGACAAGGTTTTGTTCTTTAATTAGAGCTTTGCCTAAAGAGCCATTGCCTAAAAATGAACTCCTTGATATATTTTATAATGGACTAACTGATGAGTCTAAGACATATCTGGATAGTTGTGCTGGTTGTGTTTTCAGGGAAAGAACTCCAGCTGAAGCTGAAGAACTAATGGCTAAAATAAGCCGAAATCATGATGATTGGACTCTAGTTGAGCCAACTCCAGCACCAACACCTGCGCCATCTACAGAGCCTATGCCGAAGAAGAGAGGGATGATTGAATTAAATGATGAAGTGATGAGGGAAGCCAAGAAATCTCTAAAGGAGAAAGGTATTAAAGCCGAAGATGTTAAGAATTTACCTCCTATTGAAGAATTATGTAAGCCAATCCCTCACTCATCTACAATCGAGGTACACTCTCTCCAACGCTTTGATGATAGAGATATTTCTTATTCTAAACCTCCTGATCAATGCTTAGATGAATTTGATAATTTTATTGTTAAGCAAGATAATTTTAATAGAATGGTGCAGAATCATTTGTTGGAAAATGCTAGAGCTATTAACAAGTTGCAGGATATTGTGGAGAGAGCCTCCAATGATGGGAAGATACTTGTTAAACATTTTCAAATGGTTCAGACTCAAATTGATCAGCTTACCAAGGTGCAAAAAGACTTGCTAGTTAATGCCGCAAGAGAGAAGCAAGCATGTGAAATACGCACAAGAGGAGGTGCTACTACCCAAGACCCCTTATATCCTGAAGGACATCCTAAGAGGATCGAGCAAGATTCTCAACACACTTCAAGAGATGATATTCCTTCCAAGAAGAAGAAGAAGCATAAAACAACTACAGAATCCTCTGATGCAGGTAAAGATCCTAACAGTGTTTTCTATTTCTGATGCTAAAACTGAACCAGGTGATGCTTCCGATAAAGAAGAAGTTGAAGAGGAACCAGAAAAGATTGATAAGAATGCAAAGTACACCAAAGAAGACTTCATTGCCAACAAGCATGGTAATGAGAGAGAACCTTGGGTGCAAAAACCAATGCCTTTTCCTGGTAAGAAACACAAATCTAAGGAAGAAGAACACTACAACAGGTTTTGTGAATGGATGAGACCTTTATTTTTGCAAATTCCTTTGACTGATGCTATTAGAATGCCTCCTTATGCAAATTATATGAAAGATATTGTTACTAACAAAAGGAAGATTCCTAATGAGGAAATTTCCACTCTACTTGCTAATTATTCTTTTGATGGTAATGTTCCGGAGAAGCTTGGAGATCCAGGTATACCAACTATTCCTTGCTCCATTAAAAATAACTATGTTAGAACTGCTTTATGTGATTTGGGAGCTGGAGTTAGTGTCATGCCTTTTTCTCTTTATAAGAGACTTGATCTAGAAAAATTGGTATCAACTGATATATCTTTGCAGATGGCTGATAAGTCTACTACTATTCCTATTGGTATATGTGAAAATGTTCATGTTGAAGTTGCTAACAGTTGTTTGATATTAACTGACTTTGTTGTGTTGGAAATGCCTGAAGATAATAATATGTCTATTATTCTTGGGAGACCTTTTCTAAACACTGCAGGGGCTGTTATTAATTGCAATCAAGGAAAAGTAACTTTTAATGTCAATGATAAAGAGTACACGGTTTATTTTCCCAAGAAGATTGATAGGAAAAATGCTCTAAATTCCGTCAAGAATGTTGAGACCATCAGAGTTGGTCAAATTATTTGTTCAGAGTGGAAGCCCAAGGAAGAATATAAAGTTGTTATGATTGGAACTATGCCTATCAAAGTTGAGGTAACATAAGCATTTAGTGAAATGTAAAGTTTTGCCTCATATAAAGTTAGTTTGGTAACAAGACTTGATCAACCTTGTTAACAAAGTGATTTTATATGAACGAAACTTCGTTTTCACCGCATCCACTCCACCTCACTTATATTTACTTTCACCAATTTTATTCCTTTAGTTTAGTTACATGATTAAGAGTATCTCAGAGCTACTGCATACTTGGTTTTGATGTGCTTGAAATCGTTTTGTCTTTGTTTTTCTGAGTTTTTATCGATTTGCCAATTTCTGAAAAATCCTGGAAAATAAAGTTTCTCGAAAAATTCCAAAAAATTCTTTATAAATTTTTATGTCTAAAATGGGACAGAGAGGCACCTGGGAGACACCAGGAGGGGCTGCCACGCCACCACACACACAGGGGGCACGGCCCAGCCCTGGCCGCGCCCACCTGCTGTGAGGGGGCCCCACCTGGCCTCTCACTTATCTCTTCTTCCCCAGCTCTTTCTCTCTCCCGAAAACAATGACACACCTAGCTCAAACCCGTGTTCCTGCTTTTCTTCATCGCGATTTTTCGATCTCCTTGCTCAGCCCATCATTTCTGCTGAGATTTGGAGCAATTGTTCTCCGGTATGTGACTCCTCCGTTTGTCCAAGTAGAATTTCTTTTGGTGAAGTATTCCTTGAGTATTTTAGCATTGTAGGTGGCAGGATAAATGAGTATGCATGCTTGTTATATTGCTTAGAAATGTTATTTTGATGCATGTTAGCTCTCTAGTAACTCACTATAGTAGTTTCCTACATTTGCTTGTCTCAAAATCACTTTTTATGAGATTTGTTAAAAATTTCAGAAATGGAGGAGAATGCATACCAACTCTTTCAACATGAACTAGAAGTGCATGAAGTTAGGAAAGTTCACCGTGAAGAGAGGGTCTTCCCCTCAATATATCCATGCTCAGAGTTCATGAATGCTGCTGGAATCCTGCAGGACTTCCAAACTCTAATTTCTAATGCAGGATTGGCACATTTTATTGATGATGAACCTCACCAATATGTTAAACTAACAATGTCTGTGGTGCAGGATTTCAGATTTAGTTGGTCCACTTCTAACCCCATGGTTTATTATAAAATCTATAACAAATCTGTGGACTTGCCTCTTGATGTTTTCTGTACAGCTATTAGAGTACCACAGTGGGGATCGCGCGAGAAGATAAGGGGACAGCCTAGGCCATTGTTGGAACTATATGAGGAGATTTGTCAAGGAAGAAGCTTCACAGGAGAGGGTGGTAAAATTCGAAATATTCATTTCCCATCCATTCGATATTTTGCCTTCTTTATTACCAAATGTGTTCTTGCTAGGAAAGCTGCAAGTAAATTATCTCTCCATGATCTAGCTTTTATTGCTACTGCTTTGAGACGTGATAGGACATACCATTTGGGTGCCTTAATAGCTTTCCGTCTTGATGTTAACCGTGAGAAAGGGGGAATCTATGGAGGACTTATAGCTTCACGCCTGTTAGCTTTGCATGGTGTAGTGCCTCATTTTCTAGATCTGTAGTTTCCTGAGGAGAAACTTGATCTTAATTCTATGATTCATCATAAGTTTGTTTCTCCTCCTGCTAGCTTGATTAATTTAACATTTGAGCTAACCTTTTTCAAGAAGTCTACCTGGAAGGTAGTGAAGACTGATCGATCAGTCCGTTTGCCTACACCTCTTTTGTTTAACCTTGATCGCAGGAATGGATGGTCGCTCACAGAGGATGAGCTCGACATGTACGTAGAGGAGCACCCGCCGCCTGTGCGCGATGAGGAGGGCGCCGAGGAGTCGGGTCAGCCCTCCAACATTGCGAATTTCCCATATGAGCAGCCTTATTATGATTATGCGCCATCAGCTTCATCTTCACGAGAGCCGGGGTACGATTACACCCATGATGACCCCCCAGCCTAGAGCAACTACCAGGGCTGGAATTAATCTCCACTTAGGCCAAAAGCTTAAGCTTGGGGGCAGGTACACCGACGATTCACTCATCTACATATTATATTTTGTTGGTCCTTTGTATATCCATGTTTCGCTTTCTTTATTGTTCTTGTTCTTATTTCTACTTGCCCAAAACATAAAAAGACCAAAAATATTTCCGTAGTTTCTCTCTATTTGTTTCTTTAGCTTTCTACCTTTGGTTTGCTTTACTTGCTATTTGCGGTTTGGTATTTGAAAAATCCAAAAATATTTTGCTTTGTTTGCGTTTTCCTTTCGTTCTTGTTTCAAAAATCGAAAACCCAAAAGTATTTGTTGTTCTTCTTCGGTTTTGTAAAGTTTGTTGCAGAGTTCAGTCTCCCATGACTCCATTTGTAACAACCCAAATTTTTGGGAAATAGAAATAAATGGAATTATTGAAATACCAAATTTTGGAGCCAACAAAAACTTTTATTTTAAATACAAGATTAATTTATTGTCTTTTTAAAACTCATGAATTTGAGCATTTGCTCCAATGCTTCAAATAAAAAGAATATGAGGTAGGTTTGAAACGCCATCCTTTGAGCCTAATTTTCGAAAACCATTATTTGAAAAGATAGTAAAATCGTATTTCAAGAAAACTAGCTTTGTTATAAAAGAGTGAAATAAAAAGATCTATTTTCAAACTATCATGTTCTCAAGTTGATATGTCCAAAAATATTGGAATCAACATTTTGAAAACTTATTTTTCAAAACCTTTGCAAACCCCCAAATGAATTCTTGGCTAAGTTTTTAATTCCAAAAGAAAACTTTGTTTATAAAATCATTTATTATTTGAAATGGTTTTCTACATATTCAAATCTTGCATGAATTCATGCCAAGCCTTATAGAAAACTCCTAAGGTAACTAAATTCAAACAATCACCAAGGTAAGAATAAAAGCTTAGAGAAATAGCAAAGACTCCAAAACCCTAAATAAAAAAAAGGCTAAGAAAATGATCTGCAGGATATTATTGACTAGCCTACTTTACGCCTCTGGAATAAGTAATCTGTGAACAAAACCATGATGCATTTCTTCACTATAAACTTGTACAAGTTATGAACATTGGAAGACTACAAAGTGTCGAACCCAAAACATTTTCAAACACCTTTTAAAATCTTGCCAAACTTTGAATCTTATATAGGGACCATTTCAATATCTTATTCTTTTTCAACCAAACCATCATCTCTGGACCAAAACAGCATATGTTTAGGATCCTTATCCATTGATAGATAGAACCCAAGTGGAAAAATTTCAAAATTCAGAACTTTGTTTCTTGCGAGCTTTTCGTCAAACACCTGCAGTACAAAAACTAAGCAAGTCAAAAACACTGTTGCAGAACAGTGGAGCTATGGCCCTCCCCTGCTAGCCCATCCTCTACCCGAGTCTGTGCCGAGGTCGCCTCACACCTCTCCTCCCATCCCCTGCCCTCTCAATGCCAAACCACGATGAGGAAGAGACGGAAAAGTCTCCGCCCGGCCACTCCCAGATGCCACTTCTCCCTGTCGTTTCTTTCGTCACCGTGCGACGCTAGCACGCCCTCAGCATCGCCAGGACACCTGCAGACCACGCCCACACCGCCTCGACCATCCCGGACACTGGAGCGTCGACGGAGACCGCGCCCGCGCCCACACTGGCCACCCCCGTGCCCGGCCTCTCCGGCCTATAAAAGGAGTTCCAAAGCCCTCCATAGAACTCGCACCGCCCCACTTGACTCCCCAGACACCCTCTCCCTCACTCTCAGTTCCTCGACCGAGCTCACCGGAGCAAGCCGGAGCTCCAGGGCACCTCTTCTTCCCGGCGTTCCCGGCCACCTTCCGACCTGCCGCTTGTACCAGGCGGACGAGGAGGCGATCCTACACCTTTTCTGCTTCACCGCGTCAAGATCTTCTTCCTCTACACCGAGCCCCGCCTCCGAGCCATGCCCCCGCACAGCCGCCGGTGAGTTCTCTGTAATGAGGATGAAGACGACCCTCGTACCGCTTCAGTTTTTTTTCCGCCCGCACAGAGCCTAGTTGGGCTGGTCCGACTCCGTTCCCTGGCCCGTCTAAATTCCAGTCTGCCCCATTTTTTTTCAAGAACTATTTACTTATTTGTTTGATTACTGCAAGTTCAAATTCCCGGAGTTCTAGATATCCAAAAAAAATTATGAATCAAAATTCTACAGAGATATTTTTAAACTTCCCCTTAAAATGGAACTGGCATCTATCCATTTTGACATAGAACTTTCGTTTAGTAAAAAGGACAAAATAGGAGCTTTTGCAACCTTACAAATAACATATAAAAAAATAAAATTCAAAATGATATGAATCCAACTGTCATAATTCCCAAAAAGTAATATCTATCTGTTCATGAAATTATAATTAAATTTTGAACCTTTTTAATTAGCTACTATTTACTATTGGTTAAATAAGCATTGCTAACTTAGGAAAATGATAAGATAAAACCTACAAATGGAAATGATATGAAACCAATTCGAATCAACCACATTTCTAAATATTAATCTATAACCCCTGATCCAATTCAACTAGGATTAATAGATTGTACTTGTAGATTCAAACTTTATTATTAAATATTTGCAAACTAGAAATGGCTTCAATAAAGAAAAGTACTCCAAATCCTATGAAACCACTTTAGTTGAACCCTAATATTGAATATATACTTGTAGTATATGAACTTGGTCAATAAGGACTTTGAGGATATATTTCATGATTCAAAAACCAATGAACCCTACTTAAATACAAGAAACAAATAACCCTATCTACCTAAACCCAATTATCTTTGAAGCCACTATCCTTAGACTTCCACGATCCACATCCTTACCTTAGTATCTTGTTGTTGTATGTATGTTGTTGGTGAACTGCGTGGTGATTGTATTCTTATTTGCTTCCCGATGATTAGACGATAGCGAGAGTAAGATGGATCTAGAAGTCAACCAAGCAATGGTGATGGAGACTATTCCACCCAAGATGAAGATGAAGACTATTTTGACATTGCCAAGCCAGGCAAGCCATCTCTTGATCATACCATTACCCAGTTTTATAATGCATGTTTATTTGCTTTTAAAGAAAAGTGCATACTAAAATAATTGTTACCAAGTTGCAAATGAGTAGAGATGTCTTGCTTAACAAGTGCATCCAACCCTTTTTCTTGGATGCCATCAAGTGCACCAAACTTAGCCTACCTTTGAGAAACCCTTTTCTTAGTGGATGCTAAGTAGAGCATCAAGCTAAGCCTATCCAATATACCTACCTAGATCCTTGTGCCCTCATGAGGATCATGCTTGAGCTGAAGGCATTCATGGAAAACGACTAGGTGGGAACCCCAATGAAGATCATGAAGATTTTTTTAAATCAAAACCTTGGAAAGGGGCAACCTTGCCCAAGGATGATTTTGCAATACAAACCTTGGAGACGGGCAACCTTACCCAAGGGTGACTTTGAAAATTATTTACAAAATGGTGACATGGTGAAGGTGACATGAAGGTTTGACAAAAATGATGATGTGTGAGGTACCATACTGGACCAACCATACAGTACGACCACATTACCCTGGTATGGGATGGGGCTTAGTGGAGTAGTTTGTTTCGCCTTAGTGTAGACCCTACAAATGTAGTGGAAGTCCGACTAGGGACTCCTCTTCCAGGGCACCCAATGGCTGCGGCCTAGGTTCGCCTTGTCCTCCTCTTTAGGTGGTTGGGGTACAAGCCAAAGAGCCCTCATTGAAAATGGACTGCCGGGAGTAGGACTCTACCTCGGTTAGTGGCATTCCGGAGGGTCAAGCGGTTGGGAACTTTGCACACTCTGGACAGCTTCTTGGACTCCGGTGTTGGAGGGTACATCTCTAGGCGGTAGTGTTTATGCTAAGGCGGGCAGGTGAAACATTAATGGTCGGCTACTTATCGTGGCATATGTTGTTATGCAGGGAAGTTGCCCACACGATGAGTAGTCGGATGGTGTGGGTAAAGTGTACAACCTCTGCAGAGTGTAAAACTATTCGAATAGCCGCGTCCGCGGTCATGGACGGTTGGATTGGTTGTACTTGACCTTTATCAGGTTTTACTTTGAAAAAGATTGAGAAAGATGACTTGAAGGTGATTTGACTATGACTTGATGATAACCATGGAGGTGACTTGGTGAACTAAGAATTGACATTGGGGATTCCATCTAGAGATTTATAAGGAGCTAAATGTTTTATTACTATTTAAATAAAGGATCGTTGAAATGAAAAAAAACTGCTTTACGCAAATGAACCTAGAGATTAGACCACTATATGAACTATGCATTCTCTATTCATTTATTTCTAAGATGGTTTGCGAGTGCATTCAATGTACTCACGGCTCTGTCCCTGGCTATTAACTTGGTCAAACTTGAAGGAGAATATCAGGAAGGAAGGATGGTTTGACGACTGTGCGAGTTAGGCTCGTTTCCTACTGTCGGCTCTGCCTGTGCGGTTGAAGCTTGACGATATGGACCCAAAGTGTTATTCCGCTGCATATTGATGTAATGTAAGGTTTGGTCTGTATGACCACCTATGTAATCTCTTTTATTTAGTATTAATGGTTGTGACTGTGATATCAAATACGTTATGTAAATCACAACAATGATTCTGGGATTGTGATGGATTACATAACGGGCACCTCAAATTTGTTATAAATTTGTGGGTGTTACACCATTGGAGCTTGGTATTCACTTCATATTATTCAAGCCACACAAGTGAAAAGCAATAATGACAACATATGACAATCCGAGATGTGGTAAGAGGCTGATATGGACTCTATTTGTTTTCATTTTTGTACATATACTCATCTATGTGGACATGCTTAGTCGGTTCATGTAAGGTATATGTTATCTAATGGATGCTTTGTAGTTCTTGCTCTCATATGATTAGTTCCAATTTACTAATAGTTTGTAGCATGTCATGTAGACGCTTGCATGCATTGTTTTATTCATAATATGGTATGTTATTGTGGTATCCTCCTCTGAAAGTTTCATTTGAATCGACTTGGCACATGCTCAAGCATGCATATGACTGAACAAAAAGTCAATTAAGCCTCGATGATTTACTTTGCCTCAGAGTTCTTGTATCATTTTTATGCCTATATTAATTTTGTTTTGTCGCAAGCATGATTATGACAGTTATTGCTCTCTCGATTGTCGCTTCCCTGTCTTTTGCTAGCCTTCACTTGTACTGAGTATGAGCTCTACTCGTGCATCCAATCACCAAAAACCAAGTCTTCCAAAGAGTCCACTATAAATTCCTATGCATGGTATTTCAAAGCCATTCCAAGTAAATTTTCATGTGCTACCTTTCAAAACTTTGAAATACTTCTCATTTTGTGCCACTGTTTTTAGCTCATGAGGACGTAGTGGTCGGAATTGCTATCTTCCATATTAAATTGAGTACCCCTCGACTAGGCAGCTTCATCTGCTCGTCATTAATTTTGCAAGGGAGCTGGTCAGACCATTGTAATCTAATTCTAAAAAGAAAGAAAAAAAGGGGCACTCCTCCATGGTATGTGAAAGTTGGTGGGCACCTGATGGAATCGGTTAGCCATGGTTTGAGAAAGAAAAAAAGGTGGGGAGGAGTGCCAAAGCTTTATAAAAGAGCACCAATGTGCCAAAATTTCAAAGAATTCGGAACCGCTCTCACTTGTTTATTATGGAAGATAGCAAGTCCCCATTGCCAGTCGTTGACATGAAACAACCACCTCTCAAAATAATTGTTTATCTCTGTTTTACAAATGAAAAGCTCTAGCACATGTTAAATCACTGCTTCCCTCTGCGAAGGGCCTTTCTTTTACTTTTGTGTTGAGTCATCATCTTCTAACTTTTAAGCACCTTCTTGAGAGCATAGCTATTATTCTTAGTGTAATGTGCTTGTCCCAGAACATGGTTAATTGTGGTATAACTTTGATGCTTGTATCTTTGATATTTTTACTTCTAGTCTTCTTTTGAACTTCAGAGGTGCCTCAGCATTTATGTTTTGCTCCACAAATAAAGGCAAGCTGGATACCACTCTTCCATATCATTTATGCATATTACAATCTTGTAGCTTCTTATGTTCATGTTACTTGTTATTAGTGCATTGGCACTCTTTCATAGCTTGCTTGACTATGAGGTGACATTAGTTGCATATTTCTTATTATGAATTGCCTGAGTACTTGATCATATAGTGAGTATATATACATCATATGAAGCAAATGTGTTCGTGAAAGTTTCTTGTATCGCTCTCAGTTGTTAACTGAATTGCTTGAGGACAAGCAAATAGCTAAGCTTGGGGGGAGTTGATACGTCCAAAACGTATCCACTTTCCCGAACACTTTTGATGTTGTTTCTCCTCTAATTTGTGTGTTTTGAATACAACTAACACAGACTAACGCTGTTTTCAGCAGAATTGCTCTGGTGTCTCGTTTTTGTGCAGAAATCCAACTTTCAGTAAAAATTTGGGAAAAATTGGCAAAAATCCTATTTCACCAGAAGACCCACGGAGCCAGAAGACGAGACGGAGGGGAGGCACGAGGCCTCCACACACACAGGGGGCGCGGCCCAGCCCTGGCCGCGCCCACCTGTTGTGAGGGCGGCTCGGCCGTCTCCTCGACCTCTCCTTCCGCCTACATATACCCTCTGACCTGAATATATCGGGGTACGGCGTTTTTCCCAGATAGACTTCCGCTGCGCCACCGCCATCAGAAACCGCGACTCGGAACCAGAAACTTCGTTCTGGCACCCTGCTGGGACGGGGATTTGGAGGAGATCTTCATCACCATTATCACCGGTGTCCCTCCATCGACCATCCATGACTCCCCCATCCATGTGTGAGTAATTCCCCCGCTGTAGGTGAGGGGATGGTAGGGATTGGATGAGATTGTTCATGTAATTTGATATGAGATTGTTAGGGCATGGTGCCTAGTATCTACTATTAGTGCTTATGACATTGTTGCAACTTGTTATGCTTAATGCTTATCAGTTTGGGCCCGAGTGCCATGATTTCAGATCTAAACATGTTATTGTTTCATTACGATAATTGTTGTTTATGGTCATACCTGCAAGTTGTTTACACATATTGTTGTCCAGAACCCGAGGCCCCAAAGTGACAGAAATTGGGATAACCGGAGGGGATGGCTACGATGTGAGGATCACATGTGTTCACCGAGTGTTAATGCTTTGCTCCGGTACTTTATTACCAGTAGTTTCCCTTGAGGCCCTGCTGCAACAAGCTGGTAGGACAAAAGATGTCGTGCAAGTTTCTCCTTATGAGCACGTACGACTATATACGGAACACATGCCTATGATTGTTTAGTACTAGGATGCTTTATCATTATTTATCTGCAATTGCCCATGTCTCATTGATTTCATGAATTATCTTATCTATGCAACGCCCGTACATCCATCCCTATGCCTACAGTATTTGTTCCTACTGTTTACTATTGCTACTATTACCGCTGTTATTTTACTACTGTTGTTACTGTTTCACTACTATCACCACTATAAAACTGTTGCTACTGATAAACCACTGCAAGCAAGACTGTTTCCAGGTGCAGCTGAATTGACAACTCATCTGTTAAGGCTTAGAAATATTCTTTGGCTCCCCTTGTGTCGAATCAATAAATTTGGGCTTTACTTCCCTCGAAGACTGTTGCGATTCCCTATACTTGTCGGTCATCATAGGCCTCGTAGTGGTCATCGTCACGGCCAAGGACTGCCTCATTCTCCTTGCGAAGCTCGGCGGTCTCCTCCTCCAACTCTGACACATGACTCTCGAGAGAAGCTAGGTGGTCCTCCAAGTCGCGGACACGCTGCCGTAGGGTCCTATTCCTCTTCGAATCCTCCTCTTGGCAGCGAGGAGGTGGTGGCGAGAGAGGATAGTCTCCTGAAGGTCCTCACGAAGAATGGCTAACTCCAAGCCCCTCTCGTCAGCGACCATACGGACATGGTCCAGCTGCTCCTGAGTGTGGTGCAGCAAGGCCTCCGTGTGGCAAAGGTGGCGGCTGAATGGAGTGTGAGCGGCGGCCTGATAGGGAAGACCGTCGGAGTCAACCCACCCGTAGTGCTCGTAGCGGGTACCGAGTAGCTCGTCGTAGTGGAGGTGGACGAGGCGCGAGATAGCGTGTCGCAGAACACGCATAAGTTCATCGCCCCAAGTACGCTCAATCACCTTGAAGGTGAACCCCTGGGAAATCGGTGGGACCTCCTTCCCGCGGACCTGACAGACAAGCTGGAAAGCCAGCTCCCGAGTGCCCTCCTCGAAAAGACTGGTAACCTCGAACCTCCGGACGCGGGCGTCCGAGATGCGCGGCCAACTCCACCAAGTCGCGCTCAAAAATGAGCACATCCTTGTGGGTGCCGACCTGACGGTGTGTAGTAGGAGCGTCCATCTACACAAAGTTTTAAGGTAGACTTAATTAATAACTTACCCGAGTGTGCAATATTTTAAATACAGTAAAAACTTTGAATTAAAATGCAAGTAGTCTATATGCTTAAAGAACAAGGGAAGAGATGAGAGCAATATATATTTACCTTATATATATTAAGCCATCCCTTTTAGTTTAGTAGTGAAAATAAGTTTTGGTTCGATCTAACATCCATGCTACTCTAGGGTCTCCTAAGGTCAGGATGGCTCTGATACCAACTCTGTGGGGACCCCGGCTTACCACCCGGGATTCCCGTTATGCATACAATTCACGATCCCAGGAAGATCGTCGTGAATCCACATAACAGAGTTTGGCATTACAGAATACATCATCCATTACATAACGAGTTCAAATAGTCTTACATGGCCACTTGGCCGAATTTCAATGCCACGCAGGGCAATTTAACTAGCAGTTGCAACGGATACAAGGGTAGCGTCGGCAGCCCGGTTCATGCCTCTACCCTACAGGCAACTGACCAGGAGATGCGTCCTAGTTCGCACCGGCATCATCGAACTCCTCACCATCGTCATCATAGTCTTCACCATAATCTAACCAAGTTAATAGCCAGGGACAAAGCCGTGAGTACATTTTGAATTGTACTCGCAAACCATCTAAGAGAGAGTGATTAACATGAAGTTTGGCTGTAGCAAGGGAAGTGTTTCCAGGCTAGTGCTCTATACTAACACTAGTTTCTCGTGTCGATATAGCATGTCATACGACATCTCTATATCATAGTTTCTCTTGTCGATATAGCATGTCATACGACATCTCTATATCATAGTTTCTCTTGTCGATATAGCATGTCATACGACATCACCATATCCTTATTAAAGAAGAGATTTTATAAAACCATTTTTAGTAAAAGCTCTAGGGAAGGGGGAAACTCATTTACTTTCCAAGATCAACAATGGTCAATCGAACATGACCATCTCCTTTCCTCGGCAGTGCCCTACAAGTACTCCGAATCACCCTCGTGCCACGGCAGTACCCTCCGAGTACTCCGTCCGGCACCTTTCTCCTTTCCTTTCCAGAAAACATTTTTATAAACCAAAACTTGACATTGGGCTAAGTAACGGTCGTCCCAACCGTCCATGACCAAGGACTCGGCTATTCGAATAGATTTACACTCTGCAGAGGTTGTACACTTTACCCACAAGATTCGATAAATCCGCCGGGATTCCACCACGGACCGTCATACACCAGTATGCGGGGTTCAGATAATCAAACAGAGTCTTCCATCTATCTACCCTAGTACGGGTGCCTGCCCTGTGGAGTTAACCTCCCCGGCAAACCCTGGCAGCCTACCTCCATTTCGAGTGTAGCTCCAGTGCCACGGCGGGAGAACCCAAGTGTCTTCCGACCGGATAAATCCCGAAGGATCCCGATTCACTATTGCCCATACTCTTAGGACAACCCGGATTCTGGGGTCCTACAAACCTGTATATAGTGTGAGGCTCCCCGCACTAAAGTAAATAAACTTCGAACTAAGCCCCGTCCCATACCGGGGTAGTGTGGTTGCACGGATAAATTGTTCTGAGCGAACACTTAGTGATCACCAATGTCTTTTGAAAACCACCAACTCCTTTATCCTCCACGGATCATCTCCATTTGGTTCAAAAACCATTTTTGAAAACATTTCATTGGAGTAAATACTTCTGCAAGGTTTTCGAAGACATTTTTAAGAAACTTTTTGAGTGTTCCCAACCTAGAGTTTTTAGCTCCACTAGAGGGTTTCCAAAGGCTTTGCTGCTAATCAACAAGCCTCTCCTACAAGGGTAGAGAGTAGGTGTTCAAGGGGGTCATCTCGAAGGATGATAACAATAGGCTTGTGGAGCTTGAGCCCATATATAATTGCTACGAGAGCCGTAGCAATAATAAAAACATGCAATTTTATAAATCTTCATGCAACCTGCAAAACAAGTGAATAGGATTCAGATATGCAACAAGTTAGATGGCTTGCCTTGGGTGGCTTGTCCCTGGTCCTCCTCTTCCTGATATTCAAAGATTTCACCCTCCTCGGTACACTCCTCGTTCGACTCTATCACCGGAAAATTAATAGCACACAATGAATATACATGCATACACAAGTCTCAACATTTCATGCACTCCATACCACACAAGCAAAGAGTATCAGAAGCAAACAAGTTTAGAAGACAAAACAAGATTTTATAGGTTTTAGTTATTAAATTTACCCTATTTAGAATCTAGGGTTTTTCAAATAAGCAATTACCACATCAAATCATTCCCAACAAGCATGTAGGTGGTCCTATGGGCCAAACAACACATTCAGTAAACTTACAGGTTGACAACAATCTAAAGAATCCAACAAAGTTGGATTTACACAAAAACAGTTTGTGGTTTAATTCCTATGAATTAAACAATAGGGAATAATACTAGAATACCAAAATAAATCTCAGATATTCTTTGAGCATCAAAAAAATATGAACTAAAATGTTCTGGAAAGTTCTTCCAGAGCACAATCCAAAGAATTTGGATTCATAACAAAATTCCTATTCTACAGCAGATGATAATTTTCCTAAGATTAAATACACAAACAACCCTATCAATTACTACTGCAAAAATAATGATCCTAAAATAGTGAAACCAGTTGGTCAAGCAAACTAACATGGTAGGCTAACACTAAAAATTGGATCTACTCATTTTCAGTATACAGAACTCAAGATATAAAATAAACTTGAAAAAGGATCTAATTAACTTTACTATCTATCAATACATCTACAGAGGGTCTACAAACATGGGACCTATGCCATTTGAAAGATATCACATCAAGCTACACATGAAATTTTGAATCACCAAATTTGCACACACAGAGAATATTCTATGAATTTTACAAGTTCACAGATCTAAACAAATTTAAAACAGATTTCTGAAAAAAATAGATCCGGGCCGTATCTGACCGAGCCAGGCCGCCAAGCGACGGGCTTGCCCAGATCCGACGCGGCGCGGCGGGAACGGCAATTTTGAATTGCTAACCGGCGGGCTAGGCCAGTCAGCGGCGCAGGGTACCGAATCGGTACGGGGCGACGAGCGCCGTTCGATCAAGTGAAGATCGACGGCCTCGGTTCGTCGTCTCCGCGATAGAGGGGTTAGGGCGACGGCGAGGCTAGGGTTTTACTGCGGTGGTGCGGTGCTCACCTAGGGCTCGTCGGCGACGATAGGATGGCGTGGATCGGCGGCAGAGTGTCAGAGATGCTCGGTGATGTCGTCGGAGAGGTGAACGGGACCACAGCTTTGCTCTAACTCGCCGCCATCGTTCCCAGGTGCTCCGGCGAGGTCGATGATGTCGTCGGCTACCGGTGGATCTAGGGCACAAAAAGTATAGCGTTAGACGCAGAAGAGATCTGGGATGCCAGTGGGAAAGAGAAGAGAGGGTGGCGGCGATGAAATCTGACTGCAACCTTCCCCTTCTTCCTCGACTTCGGTGATTCTCTGGCGAGCTCGCTAGGGCTAGGCAAGGTGAATGAGAGCGTGGGATGCAGAGGGGAGAGCTCACAGAGGAGAGGAGATGAGGAGAGGGGGCAAATGGCAAGCAGAGATGGCGAGGAGAGGGGTGCCTAGGATTTATATGCTCGCGGTGATCTCAGTTTAGGGTAGACTCACTGGAAACGATTCGTCGACTGGGGCGGCTCGCTGGGGACGGCGTCGTGGACTGAGTCCAGTGATGCAAGCGAGAGGCTCGGGCGTGTGCTGTATCGGCCGGGGTTAGGTCGGTTTCAGTCCAGGTGCACACGATTTTGGTCATGAGCAGGACACATCGAGGCATAGGCGTGCTGGGCGTGTGTGTCGCGTGAATGTACGCTCGATGTCGTGCAGAACGGTGTGCGGCGCGAGGGGAGTGGACGCATGCACGAGCGGGAACGCGATGCACACTCTCGGCGTCCGCGGCGTGCAGGCGGCATGGTCAGAGCAAGGGCTGCGGCGGGACCTATGGCTGGTCAGGGCGGCTGGCAGCGATTGGGTGGCGTCGACGGTGGCCAGTGGGCGTTGATGGCGAGGCAGCAATGGCTGGCTTGCCACCGAAGCCTTGGTCTCCACGGGCGTGTGCACGGTCGGCGTCGGCGAGGGAGGGAGGGTGAGGTGCAGGGGTTGCGGTGGCTGGCAAGTGGGGTCGTGGGGGTCCTCCTAGGCGGTAGCTCGTCGCCGATTGGGGGTCTGAGGCGGAGGGGGTGAGAGAGAGGGAGTAGGGCAATCTTTGCAAAGATTGCCTCGGGCTCCTCCCCTTCTTTGTGTCCAAGCACAAGAGGACAAAGAGAATAAGAGGGAGAGAGAGAGGGGTAGCCGACTAGGGTGAACTCCTGGCCGATTTGCAAAGAGAGAAAGAAGAAAGAAGAAGAAAAGAAGAAGAAATGGCAAACTTGGCCGAAATTCATTTGAATTTTGAAAGGATCGAAATTTGTTCCAAGTGTTGGTGATGATTGGCTAAGAAGTGGTTTTTAAATAGTAGAAGTCCATCTACCAAGTTTCAGAATTTTTGATCAAGTGGAGGTGGGGTTTTGGTGATGTTCCTATTTTCAAATAATGGTTCAAAAATAAAAGAGAAAGAAATTCTAATAAAGTGTGATCAAACAAAGAGGTCTAGCTAAGGTTTTTGTTTTACCTAAGCAAGCATCAAGATCAAGAATTTCAGCATAAGATCATAGCACCAAGTATAATTCAAGAGTAAAGGTATTTCTTGTAGTGGAAATAAAATCAAGCAAAATAAATAAGCACACACATGCACTCACATAAAATCATGCATACACACACATGGAATCATACATACTGGCACTCAAGTACATATATGAATATTTTTTTTTAGTTTGTCCAAAAAAAATAAAGTGTCAAACTTTGCTCTAACAAGGTTTACAAAAAGTGGGGTGTTACAATAACACCTAGTGAAAGTCTGAATCCTCTAGCGTCATTGTCCCCAAGACGGAATTGCAGGTTGGGGCACCGCCACCAGCGCCCATTCCTTCTTTTCTCTCTGGCGGAAAACATCAGTGTTGCTCGATGGCTGTCCTCAACCTCCCCGGTGCCCTCTCTCCCTCGACCTCACCTGTGTCCTGACTACTCTAGGGCGGATGCCTGTCTGGGTAGTGGACGGGGCAGTGGCCGGGCTCTGTGCTCGCCTGCCAGAAATAGGAGATGCGGCGAAGGCCTTTCTGGGTGCGTGACGCTGGTGGAAGGCAAAGGTCGGCTCGTTGTGGTAACATGGAGAGCGGGGAGGGCCGGCGTGGATGTGCGGCGCCTCCTTGAGATAGGATAAGATACGGGGAGGAGCCGAGTTGGGTGCTCGATACACCCAACCGGGGCCGGGGCAGCGCCAATGTGATAGCTAACCAGGGAGTGGAGACAGTGGTGGCCGGGCAGTGCATGGCGCGTGGAGGCGGCGGTCACGGTGCAACACGGGGGAATTTTTGCCAGCATCGGGGGCCGGGTGAGAGTAGATATGCTGGTTTTTTTAAATTGTTTTTTTAACTTATGGGTGGCAGTGGTGGGTAATTTTATTGGACGAGAAAGCGTATTTTAGGTGGATTAATGAAAGCGTACTTGCGAGCCACGGACCATACTGATGACCCACAAGTATAGGGGATCGCAACAGTCTTCAAGGGAAGTAAAACCCAAATTTATTGATTCGACACAAGGGGAGCCAAAGAATATATGTAAGCCTTAACAGATGAGTTGTCAGTTCAGCTGCACCTAGAAATAGTCTTGCTCGCAGTGGTTTATCAGTAGCAACAATTTTATAGTGGTGATAGTAGTGAAACAGTAACAGCAGTAGTAAAATAGCAGTGATAATAGTAGCAATAGTAAACAGTAGGAACAAATACTGTAGGCATAGGGATGGATGTACGGGCGTTGCATGTATAAGATAATTCATGAAATCAATGAGACATGGGCAATGCAGATAAATAATGATAAAGCATCCTAGTACAAACAATCATAGGCATGTGTTCCGTATATAGTCGTACGTACTCACAAGGAGAAACTTGCACGACATCTTTTGTCCTACCAGCCTGTTGCAGCAGGGCCTCAAGGGAAACTACTGGTAATTAAGGTACTCCTTTTAATAAAGTACCAGAGCAAAGCATTAGCACTCGGTGAACATATGTGATCCTCACATCATAGCCATCCCCTCCAGTTATCCTAATTTCTGTCACTTTAGGGACCTCGGGTTCTGGACAACAATATGTGTATACAACTTGTAGGTAAGACCATAAACAACAAGTATCATCATAGAAATAATAACATGTTCAGATCTGAAATCATGGCACTCGGGCCCAAAGTGACAAGCATTAAGCACAACAAGTTGCAACAATGTCATAGGCACTAAATAAAGATACTAGGCACTATGCCCTAACAATCTCATATCAAATTACATGAACAATCTCATCCAATCCCTTCCATCCCCTCACCTACAGTGGGGGAATTACTCACACATGGATGGGGGAGTCATGGATGGTCGATGGAGGGACGTCGGTGATGATGGTGATGAAGATCTCCTCCAAATCCCCATCCCGGCAGGGTGCCAAAACGGAGTTTCTGGTTCCGAATCGCGGTTTCTGATGGCGGCGGCGCAGCAGAAGTCTATCTGGGAAAAACGCCATCTCCCCAATATTTTCAGGTAAAGGGGTATATGTAGGCGGAAGGAGGAGTCGAGGCGATGGCCGAGCCACCCTCACACCAGGTGGGCGCGGCCAGGGCTGGGCCGCGCCCCCTGTGTGTGGAGGCCTCGTGCCTCCACTCCGTCTCGTCTTCTGGCTCCGTGGGACTTCTGGTGAAATAGGATTTTTGATGATTTTTCCGGAATTTTTACTGAAAGTTGGATTTCTGCACAAAAACGAGACACCAGAGCAATTCTGCTGAAAACAGCATTAGTCCGTGTTAGTTGTATTCAAAACACACAAATTAGAGGAGAAACAATAGCAAAAGTGTTCGGGAAGGTAGATACGTTTTGGACGTATCAGCTCCCCCCAAGCTTAGCTATTTGCTTGTCCTCAAGCAATTCAGTTAACAACTAAGAGCGATAAAAGAAACTTTCACAATCACATTTGCTTCATATGATGCATATATACTAACTATGTGATCAAATACTCAGGCAATTCATAATAAGAAATATGCAACTAATGTCACCTCATAGTCAAGCAAGCTATGAAAGAGTGCCAATGCACTAATAACAAGTAACATGGACATAAGAAGCTACAAGATTGTAATATGCATAAATGATATGAAAGAGTGGTATCCAGCTTGCCTTTATTTGTGGAGCAAAACATAAATGTTGAGGCACCTCTGAAGTTCAAGAGAAGACTAGAAGTAAAAATGTCAAAGATACAAGCATCAAAGTTATACCACAATTAACCGTGTTCTGGGACAAGCACATTACACTAAGAATAACAGCTATTCTCTCAAGAAGTGCTTAAAGCTAGAAGATGAAGACTCAACATAAAAGTAAACGAATGGCCCTTCGAAGAGGGAAGCAGGGATTTAACATGTGCTAGAGCTTTTCATTTGTAAAACAGAGATAAAAAATTATTTTGAGAGGTGGTTGTTTCATGTCAACGACTGGCAATAGGGACTTGCTATCTTCCATAATAAACAAGTGAGAGCGGTTCCAAGTTCTTTGAAATTTTGGCACATTGGTGCTCTTTTATAAAGCTTTGGCACTCCTCCCCACCTTTTTTTCCTTTATCAAACCATGGCTAACCGATTCCATCGGGTGCCCACTGATGGCTGGCGTGTAGTTGATGATGATTATGGCCAGGCAGTTGGGAAACTCCAAGCGGAAAGTATGATGAGCACAGTGGCAAGTCTTTTCCCTCAGTAAGAAACCAAGGTTTGTCGGTCAGGAGAAGAGCAGACAATACGACTGAAGGTGATGCGGACTGGCTTAATAACAACAAGGGCGCCGTTAATGATTCTTGTTGACTCGTCTTCAACCAGTAGCAACGTGGAACCTGCACACACACAACCAAGTACTTTGTTCCCAACTTACGATGAGGTTGTCAATCTCACCGATTTGCTTGAAACAAAGGGTATGAGCGTATCGAGTGGAAAACAGTAGAAGTATGCGAGTAAAGTAAATAGTGCGAGTAAAGTAAACAGGTGATAGCAATATGATGGAAATAGGAACGGGGTCCACAGTTCACTAGTGGTGTCTCTCCATAGAATAAATAACAAATGATGGGTAAACAAATTACAGTTGGGCAATTGATAGAATAAAGATAACGTGATATGTCAAGAAGATCACTATGCGATTTACTCTGGGCATTACAACAAAATACATAGACCGCCATCCAACTGCATCTATGTCTAATAATCCACTCGTGGGGATATCATCCGAACACCCCATGAGTATTAAGTTGCGAACAACAGATAATTGCATTAAGCAAAGTGTGTAATGTAAACAAAGCATATGCCCTCGAGCATATGAATGTTGTTTTCTCCCTAGTAGCAACAGCACATCTACAACCTTAGAGGTTTCTGTCACTCCCCCAGATTAAATAGAGGCATGAACCCACTATCGAGCATAAATACCCCCTCTTAGAGTCACTAGCAACTACTCAGCCAAGATAGCTACTAACAACGGAGAGCATGCAAGATCATAAACACCATAGAGATAACATAAGATATATTTTAGTATAGCAACTCAATCATAACACCAATATTCATCGGATCCCAACAAACCAAACATGTAGAATTACATAACGGTGATCTCAATCATGTAGGGCAGCTCATGAGATCTAAACATGAAGCACATGGTGGAGAGGACAACATCTAGCTACTTCTATGGACCCATAGTCCAAGGTAGACTACTCACTCATCGCTCCAGAGGCAAGCATGGCGATGAAGAAGACCTCCGGTGGCGATTCCCCTCTCCGGTAGGGTGCCGAGAAGAGCTTCTGGACCCTCCCGATCTCGGGTCGACGACGGCGGCGGATTGCGATGTGTTTCTGGAAAATTGATCGGGTCCTTAGGTTTTTCCCGTCGGGGGGTCTTTATAGGCGAAGGGGCTTCATCAGAAGTGGACCGAGGCGACCTCACACATAGGGGGCGCGGCCAGGGGCTGGGCCGCGCCGCCCTGGTGTGTGGGGCCCTCGTGGCCCCACTCCGTCTCCTCTTCGGATCTCTGGAAGCTTTCGGGAAAATAAGACTTCAGGAACTTGTTCGAATATTTCCTGTGTAGCTTTTCTGAAACACAAAAACAGCAGAAAACAGGGAACTGGCACTGTGGCGACTTGTTAATAGGTTAGTTCCAGAAAATGCATAAAAGTGCCACTAAGTGTAACGAAACATTAGGCAAATGGTGTAAAAACAAGCATGGAGCATCAAAAATTATAGATACATTGGAGACGTATCAGCATCCCCAAGCTTAACTCCTGCTCGTCCTCGAGTAGGTAAGTGATAACAAAAGAAATAATTTTTGAGGTGACATGCACCTACACAATCTTGATCACATATGTAAGCGTTGTGAGCTGGGATCAAAAGAACTTAAAACATAGGCATGAAAGATATAATCTTGACAATAAGAACTTAGCAACCATGTTATAACATGAAAATGAACACAAACAAAAGATCATGAAAATGAAACAATGAAAGTCAAACGTGTGTTCAAATCATATGGAAAACATACAAATGGTTTTCAGCTTGTCCTTCATGGAGAGCAAAACATAAATGCATAGGACACCTTCAAGTTTAAGAGGGCGACTAGATACAAATAATTTGAGAACAACTGAAACCAACAATATGAATCAATCAATGAAAACTTTGGCACAATGCACATTATACTAAGAATGACAACTATGCTCTCTTAATGGTGCATAAAGATAGAAGGTGGTGACTCAACATAAAAGTAAAAGAAAGGCCCTTCGCGGAGGGAAGCAGTAATTGCAAGTTTTATAACCTTCAAAAATTATGGTACTTACCGGCTTTGAGCTCTCATTGCCCCCATCATAAGCATCTTGAATGGTTAAAGTTAATGCGAGAACAATTATGATGCATATGCTTGACAAATCATAAGTCGAAAACCTCGTGTCCCGTGAATACAAGTACCCAAACCTCATGCTACTTAACTTAGAGTCCCAAGCAAGGCTCTTGTCATTGTAAGTATGTATGTATCATCGAGAACCGCCAACGGGGTACCTCCGTGCCCGATGACATGGAACAAGCCCACATCAAAATGACAGGACAAGCAGACAATGAACACCTCGAGATCTCTTTTATTTACCAATTGTTTAGCTTTTTATTTTGAGATGCGTCGTCGAATGTCCACTATGGGCATGCTGCAAATTTCCACCATGAATTATGCATGGCTTCGATTGGCGGCCCAGGCGTTTCCCTAACACATATACAAACTCCATGATCCCCACAAGATTCCCAATTCATTTCACACCGCGGGCATCCATAAACAAAAGATCACGATATCAACTCAAATAAGAAGTGCAATGTTGAAAGCTTGCCCATGACAGCATGGCTGGGCTAGTCTCCAACTTACAACTTGCAAGCATAACAACTCAACATAAGAGACCACAATGTCAAATATTTAAGAACAGAAAAAAGTAAAGTGTGCCTTCCGGTTCGTGAGAGCTTTACTGACCAATTTTCGCATAACACTGGTAAGAGTTTAATTTGAAGAGTAAATAAAAGCAAGTCAAATTTACTTGGAATAGCAAATTGCTAGTAGGTATGTATGGTGGACACTTTGGAAAACTTGGTTTTTAGGAGTTGGATGCACGAGTAGAGCTCATACTCAGTACAAGGCAAGGGCTAGCAAAAGACTGGGAGCGACCAACTAAGAGAGCAATAATGGCCATAATCATGCAAAGCGACAAAGCGACATTAAAAGAAGCATAAGATGGCATCAAAAGTCAAAAACTAAATGATCATAGAGGCTATTGGCAACTTTGTATGAGTCTAACATGTGTGAGCATGCGCCAAGTCAACCCAAATAAAGCATCAAGGAGAAAACCAAAATAATGCTTCCAAACAATAAAAAAATGCATGATTTTTTCAAAGGCTCATTAAGCAATCTCTGTTATTTGAGACAAGTCATGCTACAGCAAAACCACTAAGCATACTATCAAAAAGACATCAAGCACGACATGAAAAAGCCTAAGCCGCAGTCTACACAAGCTCCTTCTTGTACCACTTTTTTGCATAAAGCTTTTTCTCTCTTCCAACACCATTCAAACTTTTTTAAATCCAACTCTTTTGAGGAAAACCAACATTGTCCAGAGGCAAAAATACACCTTGATAAATAAATATAAGGAGATCTGAACGCAAATCAAGGCGAAAACGAAAACCAAAAGCAGTAGCAGAAAAAGAAGAACACTCGGTTTTTGATAAGAGTGAAAACTAGAGCGTTCTTGGCAAATGAAAAGCAAGGCAACTTCTCCAAAAGAAATTTGTTGGAGTCCAACCATTTATTACAGCAAACAAAACTAAACTAAATAAGAAAACTAAAACAACTGACGCTCCAAGAAAAACACATAGTGCATGAAGCAATAAAATTATAATGTCTTGAAAGGTGACCTGATTTTTGCCGATGAAGAAGGTGTGCCTCGGGGGCATCCCCAAGCTTTGACGCTTGTACTTCTTGGATATTTCTTGGGGTGATGCATGGGCATCCCCAAGCTTGAGCTTTTGTCCATTCTTCAACTCATCTCATCATTCTCCAATCCCTACACTTGAAAACTTCCTTCATACAAAACTAAACACAAATCTATTAGCAACATTAGTGTAGGGATAACATATAATCAACCTCTTTTGCTTCAGGTTTCAACCCAAAAACCACCACATATTAAGTATATACTACTGTATCAACTTCCCCAAAAGTTCCCTGATCAAAAGAACTAAAAAAGAAAGCGATAAAGCGGCAAAAACGAATAGTGGCAGAAATCTGTCAAAACAGAACAGCTGACAAAGGCCGAATTTTTAAGGGGTTTTCTGTTGCTCAAATCAAAAAGTGTTCAACTAATGAAAGTTTGGATATGACCTGGGGCATATGCATAAGAAATCGCAGGTCCAAAAGATATACAGAGAATTTTTACGAATTTTTACGGTGCAGAACCGAAAACAGTTTCAGGACAGCAACATCCCCAAATCTTTACCTCACTCAAATTAGAGGCTTCTCTTGGCACAACAATAAAATAAAAATGATAAGGAGAGGTCATTACAGTAGTAATGACTTCCAAGACTCAAATAAAAGAAAAAGTACTGAAAAATAAAACATTGGGTTATCTCCCAAGAGTGCTTTTCTTTAACGCCTTTGAGCTAGGCGCAGAAAATTGCGAATCAAGTAACATCAAGTGATGAAGCATCAAGCTCATAATTTGCTCTAAGAATAGAGTCAAAAAGCAATTTCTTTCTTTTCCTAGGGAAGTGTTCCATACGTTTCTTGAGTGGGAATTGATATTTGATGGTACCTTCTCTCATATCAATGATGGCACCTACAGTTCGAAGAAAGGGTCTTCCCAAAATAATAGGATATGAAGCATGGCATTCAACATCCATAACGAGAAAATCAACGGGAACAAGGTTATTATTAACCACAATAAGAACATCATTAATCCTTCCCAAAGGTTTCTTCTTAGCAACATCAGCAATAGGAACATCATAATAACACTTTTCAAGTGGTGGTAAATCAAGCATGTCATAAATTTTTCTAGGCATAATAGAAATACTAGCACCTAGATCGCATAAAGCATGGCAATCAAAACCATTAACATGCATATCAATGATGGGTTCCCAACCATCTTCTAACTTCTTGGGAACAGAAGCTTTTTGCTGCAACTTTTCATCCCTAATTTTCATGAGAGCATTGGTAATATGCTTAGTAAAAGCAATATTTAAAGAACTAGCATTGGGAGTCAAAGCAAGCTTTTGCAAGAACAAAATAACTTCAGATATGTTGCAGCCATCAACATCAAAATCATTAAAGGAAATAGAGCTATTATCTCCTACACTCTGAAAAATTTCAGCACTCTTTTGAGAAAAAGTTTTGGCAGTTTTAGGCTTTTTAACACAAGGAGTGGGAGCTTTCTCTACACCGATCAAAGTAAGAGGATTGCTATCATTAGGAACAACATCATTAGAGGTAGTAATAGTACAAACTTTAATATTCCTAGCAATCTCATCCTCTCTTTCCCATCTAGCATGCAATTCTGCTAACAATCTAATATTTTCATCTATTCCAACTTGAATAGCATTAGCAGTAGCAAAAACATTGTTCTCTTTCACATCATTAGGCAACACTTTTAATTTCAGAAGTTCAACATCATGAGCAAGGCTATCAACTTTAGAAGCAAGAATATCAATTTTGCCTAACTTTTCCTCAACGGACTTGTTAAAAGCATTTTGCTTACCGATGAAGTCTTTGAGCATTACCTCAAGCTCGGAGGGCGCGGCCCTAGTGTTGTTGGAGGAATTACCATAAGAGTTACCATAACCATTACTAGAAGGATACGGCCTATAATTGTTACTAGCAAAATTGTTCCTATAAGCATTGTTGTTCAATTTTTTTGTTTCTAATGAAGTTCACATCAACATGCTCTTCTTGAGCAACCAAAGAGGCTAAAGGAACATTATTAGGATCAACATGAGTCCTATCATTAGCAAGCATAGCCATAATAGTATCAATCTTATCACTCAAGGAAGAGGTTTCCTCGACAGAATTTACCTTCTTACCTTGTGGAGCTCTCTCGGTGTGCCATTCGGAATAATTTACCATCATGTTGTCAAGTAGCTTTGTTGCGGCACCCAAGGTAAGGGACATAAAAGTGCCTCCAGCAGCTGAATCAAGTAAGTTCCTTGAAGAAAAATTCAGTCCTGCATAAAAAGTTTGGACAATCATCCAAGTAGTCAGTCCGTGAGTGGGGCAATTCTTTATCATAGATTTCATTCTTTCCCAAGCTTGAGCAACATGTTCATTATCAAACTGACTAAACTCTATAATATTGCTACGCAGAGATATAATTTTAGCAGGAGGATAATATCTACCAATAAAAGCATCCTGACACTTAGCCCATGAATCAATACTATTTTTAGTCAAAGACAGCAACCAATCTTTAGCTTTTCCTCTCAAAGAAAAAGGAAACAACTTAAGCTTAATAATATCACTTTCAACATCCTTATACTTCTGCATCTCACATAGCTCAACAAAATTGTTGAGATGAGCTGCAGCATCTTCAGTACTAGCACCAGAAAATTGCTCTTTCATAACAAGGTTCAATAAAGCAGGCTTAATCTCATAAAAGTTTGCAGCAGGAGCAGGTGGTGCAATAGGAGTGCAGATAAAATCACTATTGTTCGTGCTAGTAAAGTCACACAACTTGGTGTTTTCAGGATTAGCCATTTCAGCAAAACTAAAAGTAGACAAGTAAAAACAACTATCAAGGATTCTATTTTTTTTGGGTTTTTGATAAAACAATGCTGGTAAAAATAAAGTAAAGTAAAGCAAAGCAAATAACAAAGTAAAGGATGTGCGTGTGAAAAACTCCCCTTGCAGAGGTCTTCCACTTCTTCCCCGGCAACGGCGCCAGAAAAGGGCTTGATGGCTGGCGTGTAGTTGATGATGATTATGGCCAGGCAGTTGGGAAACTCCAATCGGAAAGTATGATGAGCACAGCGGCAAGTCTTTTCCCTCAGTAAGAAACCAAGGTTTATCGGTCAGGAGAAGAGCAGACAATACGACTGAAGGTGATGCGGACTGGCTTAATAACACTCCAATAAGGGCGCCGTTAACGATTCTTGTTGACTCATCTTCAACCAGTAGAAATGTGGAACCTGCACACACACAACCAAGTACTTTGTTCCCAACTTACGATGAGGTTGTCAATCTCACCGATTTGCTTGAAACAAAGGGTATGAGCGTATCGAGTGGAAAACAGTAGAAGTATGCGAGTAAAGTAAACAATGCGAGTAAAGTAAATATGTGATAGCAATATGATGGAAATAGGACCGGGGTCCACAGTTCACTAGTGGTGTCTCTCCATAGAATAAATAACACATGCTGGGTAAACAAATTACAGTTGGGCAATTGATAGAATAAAGATAACGTGATATGTCAAGAAGATCACTATGCGATTTACTCTGGGCATTACAACAAAATACATAGACCGCCATCCAACTGCATCTATGACTAATAATCCACTCGCGGGGATATCATCCGAACACCCCATGAGTATTAAGTTGCGAACAACAGATAATTGCATTAAGCAAAGTGTGTAATGTAAACAAAGCATGTGCCCTCGAGCATATGAATGTTGTTTTCTCCCTAGTAGCAACATCACATCTACAACCTTAGAGGTTTCTGTCACTCCCCCAGATTAAATAGAGGCATGAACCCACTATCGAGCATAAATACCCCCTCTTGGAGTCACTAGCAACTACTCGGCCAAGATAGCTACTAACAACGGAGAGCATGCAAGATCATAAACAACATAGAGATAACATAAGATATATTTCAGTATAGCAACTCAATCATAACACCAATATTCATCGGATCCCAACAAACCAAACATGTAGAATTACATAACGGTGATCTCAATCATGTAGGGCAGCTCATGAGATCTAAACATGAAGCACATGGTGGAGAGGACAACCATCTAGCTACTGCTATGGACCCATAGTCCAAGGTAGACTACTCACTCATTGCTCCGGAGGCAAGCATGGCGATGAAGAAGACCTCCGGTGGCGATTCCCCTCTCTAGCAGGGTGCCGGGAAGAGCTTCTAGACCCTCTCGATCCCGAGTCGACGACGGCGGCGGATCACGATGTGTTTCTGGAAAATTGATCGAGTCCTTAGGTTTTTCCCGTCGGGGGGTCTTTATAGGCGAAGGGGCTTCGTCAGAAGTGGACCGAGGCGACCTCACACATAGGGGGCGCGGCCAGGGGCTGGGCCGCGCTGCCCTGGTGTGTGGGGCCCTCGTGGCCCCACTCCGTCTCCTCTTCGTATCTCAGGAAGCTTCCGGGAAAAATAAGACTTCAGGAACTTGTTTCGTCCAATTCTGAGAATATTTCCTGTGTAGCTTTTCTGAATCACAAAAATAGCAGAAAACAGGGAACTGGCACTGTGGCAACTTGTTAATAGGTTAGTTCCAGAAAATGCATAAAAGTGCCACTAAGTGTAACGAAACATTAGGCAAATTGTGTAAAAACAAGCATGAAGCATCAAAAATTATAGATACGTTAGAGACGTATCACCCACCAACTTTCACATACCTTGGAGGAGTGCCTTTTTTTCTTTCTTTTTAGAATTAGATTATAATGGTCTGACCAGCTCTCATGCAAAATTAATGACGAGCAGATGAAGCTGCCTAGTCGAGGGGTACTTAATTTAATATGGAAGATAGCAATTCCGACCACTACGTCCCCATGAGCTAAAAACAGTGGCACAAAATGAGAAGTAGTTGAAAGTTTTGAAAGGTAGCACATGGAAATTTACATGGAATGGCTTTGAAATACCATGCATAGGAATTTATAGTGGACTCTTTGGTAGACTTGGTTTTTGGGTAATTGGATGCACGAGTAGAGCTCATACTCAGTACAAGTGAAGGCTAGCAAAAGACTGGGAAGCGACAATCGAGAGAGCAATAACTGTCATAATCATGGTTGCGACAAAACAAAATTAATATAGGCATAAAAATAATACAAGAACTCTAAGGCAAAGTAAATCATCGAGGCTTAATTGACTTTTTGTTCAGTCATGTGCATGCTTGAGCATGTGCCAAGTCGATTCAAATGAAACTTTCAGAGGAGGGTACCACAATAACATACCATATTATGAATAGAACAATGCATGCAAGCGTCTACATGACATGCTACAAACTATTAGTAAATTGAAACTAATCATATGAAAGCAAGAACTACAAAGCATCCATTAGATAACATATACCTTACATGAACCGACTAAGCATGTCCACATAGATGAGTATATGTACAAAAATGAAAACAAATAGAGTTCATACTAGCCTCTTACCACATCTCGGGTTGTCATATATCATCATTATTGCTTTTTCACTTGTGTGGCTTGAATAATATAAAGTGAATACCAAGCTCCAATGGAGTAACGGGAGACTGAACCCTGCAACAAACTTTACAAAACCGAAGAAGAACAACAAATATTTTTGGGTTTTCGATTTTTGAAACAAGAACGAAAGGAAATAGCAACCAAGCAAAATATTTTTGGATTTTTTTGTGTTTTGGAAAGAAGAAATAAGAACAAGAACAATAAAGAAGGCGAAACATGGATATACATAGGACCGACAAAATATGATATGTAGATGAGTGAATCATCGGCTTACCTCCCCCCAAGCTTAGGCTTTTGGCCTAAGTGGAGATCAATCCCAACTCGGCCAACTCGGCCACGAGGTGGCGCCTCCGTAGTGCGACAAAGAAGCACCATCGTCCTGATATGAGTTTGAAGACGCCCCAGAGTGGTATGTGGTGAAGTGATAGGCCGGCTCCTCCTCTTCCTCCTGGTCCACGATGCCATGCTGTACGTTGAAGCCAAGCACCCTAAGCCGCTCGTCCAACTCCTCCTT
Source organism: Dactylis glomerata (assembly GCA_007115705.1). Classification (NCBI taxonomy): domain Eukaryota; kingdom Viridiplantae; phylum Streptophyta; class Magnoliopsida; order Poales; family Poaceae; genus Dactylis; species Dactylis glomerata. The sequence goes on along the minus strand of QXEO01001032.1, from coordinate 724,740 downwards.
CGTGCGTGACCATGGCCTGTTATCAATACTGAACAAACTGGGTTGTGGCAAAGGCACTTCCCTTTCCTCTCCATCAGTGAATAACATCCTGTAAACTAATTTGCCTGCACGTGAGTTAGCAGTAACAAAATGATGGAGCTTCATGGCAGCAAGATCAAGCCTCTGTGGAGTCAACAATATATCATGAGGAGCAATAGGAAGTTCAAGAGCAGTAACAATGCGCGCAACAATAATACCTCCATAAATAGGTCCCCTAGCAGCTAGGCGACGAGCAATAATAGCACCGAGGTTATACTTCCTACTAACATCAAGAGCAGTAGCTAGAAAAGCTAAATGATAGTTGGAGATATTGCTAGTGTTTCCTCTACCAAGTACGCTAGTGGCAAGATAGTAAGTAAAATATCTAATAGCTGGGAGTTGAATGTTTCTTATCTTGCCACGCTGTGCGGTGCGGTCATCATCGTTGGTTACTCCTCGGTAGAGCTCCACTAAATCAGCGGGCTGCTGTAGCATCTTCCTCGCCGTCCCAAACATGGGTATACCTAGAATGTTACAAAATCTTTCCAAAGACATGGTGATAGGTCTATCATAAATCTTGAATGCAATGGAAGGATTGTAATGAGCATTAGTGAATTTAAAACTTTCAACGAAAATCTTTGTGAGAATGGCATATTGATTACTCTCATCCATCATGTATGTAGTCAATCCAACCCTGTTAACAAGGAGCAAGAAATCATTAAGAATCCCTGCATCACGCAAAAAGTTAGTACAAGGGAAGGTTGATGGATGTGCATCTCCATCGTCCCCCTCGAGGTTCGGTGACATAAGATCTTCATTGTAGGATATCCTATATTGAGAAGTGGATCTTGAAGGCCTTGAGGACCTTGGTGCTTCTCTTTCAAACACTTCTCCATAGGTGTAGTTATCCATGTCCCTTTTCTGAAATTTTTAACAAACCTCATAAAATATGATTTTGAGACAAACAAATATAGGGAACTACTATAGTGAGTTACTAGAGAGCTATCATGCATCAAAATATCATTTCTAAGCAATAGAACAAGCATGCATACTCATTTATCCTGCCATCTACAATGCTAAAATACTCAAGAAATACTCCATCAAAAGAAATTCTACTTGGACAAGCGGAGGAGTCACATACCGGAGAACAATTGCTCCAATTCTTAGCAGAAATGATGGGCTGAGCAAGGAGATCAAAAAATCGAGGTGAAGAGCAGCAAGAACTCGGGTATGAGCTGAGTGTGTCGTTGTTTTCGGGAGAGAGAAAGAGTAGGGGAGGAAGAGATAAGTGAGAGGCCAGGTGGGGCCCTCTCACACTAGGTGGGCGTGCCCCAGGCTGGGCCGCGCCCCCTATGTGGGAGGTGGCGTGGCAGCCCCTCCTGGTGTCTCCAGGTGCCTCTCTGCCCCATTTTTGACATAAAAATTTATAAAGAATTTTCTGGAATTTTTCGAGAAACTTTATTTTTGAGGATTTTTCAGAAATTGGCATATCGATAAAAACTCAGAAAAACGAAGGTGAAATGATTTCAGGCAAATCAAAACCAAGCATGCAGCAGCTCTGAGATACTCTTAACCATGTAACTAAGCTAAAGGAATAAAATTGAACAAGTAAATATAGGCGAGGTGGAGTAGATGCGGTGAAAACGAAGTTTCGTTCATATAAAATCACTTTGTTAACAAGGTTGATCAAGTCTTGTTACCAAACTAACTTTATATGAGGCAAAACTTTGCACTTCACTAAATGCTTATGTTACCTCAACTTTGATAGGCATAGTCCCAATCATAACAATTTTATATTATTCCTTGGGCTGTGGCTCTGAACAAATAATTTGACCAACTCTGATGGTCTCAACATTCTTGACGGAATTTAGAGCATTCTTTCTATCAATCTTCTTGGGAAAATAAACCGTATACTCTTTCTCATTGACATTAAAAGTTACTTTTCCTTGATTGCAATTAATAACAACACCTGCGGTGTTTAGAAAAGGTCTCCCAAGAATAATAGACATATTATCATCTTCAGGCATTTCCAACACAACAAAGTCAGTTAAAATCAAACAACTGTTAGCAACTTGAACAGGAACATTTTCACATATACCAATAGGAATAGTAGTAGACTTATCAGCCATCTGCAAAGATATATCAGTTGATACCAACTTTTCTAGATCAAGTCTCTTATAAAGAGAAAAAGGCATGACACTAACTCCAGCTCCCAAATCACATAAAGCAGTTCTAACATAGTTATTTTTAATGGAGCAAGGAATAGTTGGTATACCTGGATCTCCAAGCTTCTCCGGAACTTTACCATCAAAAGAATAATTAGCAAGTAAGGTGGAAATTTCCTCATTAGGAATCTTCCTTTTGTTAGTAACAATATCTTTCATATATTTTGCATAAGGAGGCATTCTAATAGCATCAGTCAAAGGAATTTGCAAAAATAAAGGTTTCATCCACTCACAAAACCTGTTGTAGTGTTCTTCTTCCTTGGACTTGTGTTTCTTACTAGGAAAAGGCATTGGTTTCTGCACCCAAGGTTCTCTTTCATTACCATGCTTGTTGGCAATGAAGTCTTCTTTGGTATACTTTGCATTCTTATCAATCTTTTCTGGTTCCTCTTCAACTTCTTCTTTATCGGAAGCATCACCTGGTTCAGTTTCAGCATCAGAAATAGAAACACTGTTAGGATCTTTACCTGCATCAGAGGATTCTGCAGTTGTTTTATGCTTCTTCTTCTTCTTCTTATTCTTGGAAGGAATATCATCATTTGAAGTGCGTTGAGAATCTTGCTCGACCCTCTTAGGATGTCCTTCAGGATATAAAGGGTCTTGGGTAGTAGCACCACTTCTTGTGCGTATTTTACATGCTTGCTTCTCTCTTGCGGCATTAACTAGCAAGTCTTTTTGCACCTTAGTAAGCTGATCAATTTGTGTTTGAACCATTTGAAAATGTTTAATAAGTATCTTCACATCATTGGCGGTTCTCTCCACAATATCCTGCTGATGTCTACGCACGTGTCTGTTCTTGTAGACAGTGTTGGGCCTCCAAGTGCAGAGGTTTGTAGAGCAGCAGCAAGTTTCCCTTAAGTGGATCACCCAAGGTTTATCAAACTCAGGGAGGAAGAGGTCAAAGATATCCCTCTCAAACAACCCTACAATTACGATACAGAAAGTCTCTTGTGTCCCCAACATACCCAATACACTTGTCAGATGTATAGGTGCACTAGTTCGGCGAAGAGATAGTGAAATACAAGTGGTATAGATGATTATAAGTTGTAAATGCAATCTGGAATAAAAATGGCAGCAAGCAAACAAGTAACAAAATAGCAAGTAAACGGTGTGCAAAGCTTGGAAACAAGGCCTAGGGATCATACTTTCACTAGTGGACACACTCCCAACAAATATAACATGATTGAACAAATAAATAACTTCTCTTCACTATGCTACTCTGAATTACTCTCCTATTGAATAACACTAATCATTGCGTAGTGGCTACAGAAGCACCCCTTAAAGTTCATCAAGTACTTGACAAACACCGCTCATAGAGATATCCAAATCAAACCACAACTCAAGATAAATATTATTGCAACTTAGACCAAGTACTAACACGGTGCACACACTGTCAACATTACACCATGAAAGGAGGAATAGATCACTTCAATACTATCATAGTGATAATTATTCTCATAATCCATAAGAGATCACAATCGTAGCCTAGAGCAAGTACCACCATGATGCACACACTGTCACCGTTACACCATGGCAGTAGGAATAGATTACTTTAATAACACCACTAGAGTACGCATAATGATGAAGAGTAGCATCTACTTATTCAACATGATACAAAGCTCACGATCACATAAAGATCACATCATGGGAGAGAGAGGTGAACCACATAGCTACCGGTAGATCCCTCAGCCCCGGGGATGAACTACTCCCTCCTCATCATAGGAGACAGCAAGGTTGATGGAGATGGCGGTGAGGTCGATGGAGGCGGCAGAGACGGCGATGGAGACCGATGGAGATGGCTCCGGGGGCACTTCCCCGTCCCGGCAGGGTGCCGAAACAGAGACTTCTGTCTCCCAAAATTTGGCTTCGACGGCGGCGGCGCTGCGGAACTGTTTTGTAAATTTTGCCGACTCCCCTAGGGTTTTCCGTCCCGAGGCTTTATATAGGCGAAGGGGCGTCGTCAGGGGGCTGCCAGGGTGGCCTCACCCATAGGGGGCGCGACCAGGGCCTGGGCCGCGCCGCCCTTGTGTGTGGGCAGCCCCTGGCCCCCCTCCGGCTCTCGTTTGGTCCTCGTCCTTCGTCCGGGAAAAATAGGAGTTCTGGAACTTGTTTCGTCCAATTCAGAGAATATTTCCTGTGTAGCTTTTCTGAAACACAAAAACAGCAGAAAACAGGGAACTGGCACTGTGGCATCTTGTCAATAGGTTAGTTCCAGAAATCGCATAAAAACGCCACGAAGTGTAACGAAACACAAGGCAAATGGTGTAAAAACAAGCATGGAGCATCAAAAATTATAGATACGTTTGAGACGTATCAGCATCCCCAAGCTTAACTCCTGCTCGTCCTCGAGTAGGTAAGTGATAACAAAAGAAATAATTTTTGAGGTGACATGCACCATCACAATCTTGATCATATAGGTAAAGCATTGAGTGCTGAGATCAAAGAACTTAAAACATGGGCATGAAAGACATAATCTTGACAATAAGAAACTTAGCAATCATGTTATAACATGAAAATTAACACAAACAAAAGATCATGAAAAATGAAACAATGAAAGTCAAACGTGTGTTCAAATCATAAGGAAAAACATACAAATGGTTTTCAGCTTGTCCCTCATGGAATAGCAAAACATAAATGCATAGGACACCTTCAAGTTTAAGAGGGTGACTAGATACAAGTAATTTAAGAACAAGTGAAACCATAGTCATGAATCAATCAATGATAAACTTTGGGACAATGCATATTATACTTAGAATGACAACTATGCTCTCTTAGACGGTGCATAAAGGTAGAAGGTGGAGACTCAACATAAAAGTAAAAGAAGGGCCCTTCGCGGAGGGAAGTAGTGATTAAACATGTGCTAGAGCTTTTCATTTGTAAAACAGAGAGATAAAACTTGAGGTTTGAGAGGTGGTTGCTTTTGTCAATGACTAGCAATGGGGTTCTTACTATCTTCCATACAAAAATGAAGTAAGTTTTTGAGAGAGAGATTGGCACTTTTGTGCTCTTTTATAAAGCTTGGCACTCCTCCCCACCTTTTTTCCTTTCTCAAACCATGGCTAACCGATTCCATCGGGTGCCCACCAACATTCACATACCATGGAGGAGTGCCTTTTTTTTCTTTCTTTTTTTTTCTTTTTTTTTCTTTTTGGAATAAGCAATATGGAAGATAGCAAATCCAACCACTACGTCCCCATGAGCTGAAAACAGTGTTACAAAATGAGAAGTATTTTGAAGGTTTTTTTTGAAAGGTAGCACATGAAAATTTACTTGGAATGGCTTACAAATACCATGCATAGGAATTTATAGTGGACACAATGGCAAACTTGGTTTTTAGGAGTTGGATGCATGAGTAGAGCTCATACTCAGTACAAAATGAGGGCTAGCAAAAGACTGGGAGCGACCAACTAAGAGAGCAATAACGGCCATAATCATGTATAGCGACAAAACATCATTGAAAGAAGCATAAAGTGGTATCACAAGTCAAAAACTAAATGATCATAGAGGCTATAGGCGACTTATTTTTTAGTCAACATGGTGTAAGCATGCGCCAAGTCAACCCAAATAAAGCATCAAGGAGAAAACCAAAATAATGCTTCCAAACGATAAAAACAACGCATGATTTTTTCAAAGGCTCATTAAGCAATCTCAGTTATTTGAGATAAGTCATGCTACAGCAAAATCACTAAGCATACTATCAAAAAGACATCAAGCACGACATACAAAAGCCTAGGCCGCAGTCTACACAAGCTCCTTTTTGTACCACTTTTTTGCATAAAGCTTTTTCTCTTTTCCAAAACCATTCAAATTTTTTATAAACACCTCTTTTGATGAAAACCAACATATACAGAGGTCCAAATACATTTTGATGCAAAGATAAAACAAGATCTGAACAAAAATCAAGGCGAAAAATGCCAGCTAAACGCAGTAGCAGAAAAAGAGAACACTCATTGAACGATAAGAGTGAAAACTAGAGTGTTCTTGGCAATGAAAAAACGAGTTCATCTCCTCCAAAAGAAACATGATGTGATCTAACCATTTATTGCAGCAAACAAAGCAAAATAAAATTTAAAACAAAAGCAACTGACGCTCCAAGAAAAACGCATAGTGCATGAAGCAATAAAAATATAGTGTCTTGAAAGGTAACCTGATTTTTGCCGATGAAGAAGGGGGTGCCTCGGGGGCATCCCCAAGCTTTGACGCTTATACTTCTTGGATATTTCTTGGGGGTTGCATGGGCATCCCCAAGCTTGAGCTTTTGTCCATTCTTCAGCTCATCTCATCATTCTCCAATCCCTACACTTGAAAACTTCCTTCATACAAAACTAAACACAATTCTATTAGCAATATTAGTGTAAGCATAACATTGAATCAACCCTTTTTGCTTCAGGTTTCAACCTAAAACCACCACATATATAGCATATAATACTGTAGCAACTTCCCCAAAAGTTCCGTGATCAAAAGAACTCAAAAAGAAAGCGATAAAGCGGCAAACACAAATATTGGCAGAAATCTGTCAAAACAGAACAGCTGACAAAGGTCGAATTTTTAGAGCGTTTTCTGTTGCTCAAATCAAAAAGTGTTCAACTAATGAAAGTTTGTATATAACCTGGGGCATATTCACAAGAAATCGCAGGTCCAAAAGATATACAGAGAATTGTCATGATTTTTTACGGTGCAGCACCGAAAACTGTTTCAGGACAGCAACATCTCCAAATCTTACCTCACTCAAATTAGAGGCTTCTCTTGGCACAACAATAAAAAGGATAAGGAGCGGTTATTACAGTAGTAATAACTTCCAAGACTCAAATAAAAGAAAAAGTACTGAAAATAAACAATGGGTTATCTCCCAAGAGTGATTTTCTTTAACACCATTGAGCTAGGCTCAGTAATTTGCAAAGATGCTCATGTGAGCGCCATATAAGAGCTTGAGGCAAAGGCGCCATATAGGAACTTAAAGCAATAGAGAGCATCAAAAATAAAATGTAAAAGATATTTAAATCTAAACCACTTCCTATGAAAAATAATCTTGTAAAGAGACAAGTCATGAAAGCGCAAAGCAAAAAGCATAGGAAGGCAAAACAAGTACAACTTCAAAAATTGCAACATAAAGAGGGGGAACTCAATATTATGGAGATCCATCAAACCATGTTTCCCTCTCTCATAATAACTTTCAGTAGCATCATGAATAGGACTAACAATATAACTATCACATAAAGCATCCCTATCATGAGCCACATGAATAAAAGAATTAATACTCCCCACATGAACAATCGTAGTAGGAGCAGATTCAACAGAATAATTATTCTCATCACCATAATCATCAAAAACAGGAGGCATATTGTAATCATAACTATTTTTCTCCTCAAAAGTAGGTGAACTGAAAATATTATACTCATCATCATAACCATCATAAACTAGAGGTTTAGTATCATCACAAGCTAGAGAACAGCTATTTTGCAAAGCATATTCATCAAACATATCATCATAAGAAGGAACATGGATAGTACTAATGGTACAACAATTATTAATCTTAGAACTGGTACCAAAAAGATTTTCAATATCAAAAGTAGAGTGCTTTTCCCAATCATGATCACTAACATAGGTAACAGGCATAGGAACATCACATAGGGGAGATAAAATATCATAAGAGCAAACTTTCTCCACTAAAGCTGGGGAACTAAAAATATCATGCTTAACAAAACCAGCTTCCCCAAGCTTAGACTTTTCTATAGCATTAGCAATAACGGTGTTCAAAGCATTCATACTAACAACACTATTAGCATGCAAATTAAGCTCCAAAGGTTTTTCAATTTTCTCTTCAAATCTAAACTCAGAAAAAAGACTAAAGAACTCTTTGTTTTCCATTAAGCCTAACTAGTGAAAATAAAAACAAGAAACAAAAAGATGTAATTGCAGAATCTAAAGGAAATAACTTCGAGCACTCACTAGCAACTAAAATACTTAGTAGCCAAAGGATGTGAGTACCTTTTACCTTACCTCCCCGGCAACGGCGCCAGAAAAGAGCTTGATGTCTACGCACGCGTCTGTTCTTGTAGACAGTGTTGGGCCTCCAAGTGCAGAGGTTTGTAGAGCAGCAACAAGTTTCCCTTAAGTGGATCACCCAAGGTTTATCGAACTCAGGGAGGAAGAGGTCAAAGATATCCCTCTCAAACAACCCTGCAATTACGATACAGAAAGTCTCTTGTGTCCCCAGCACACCCAATACACTTGTCAGATTTATAGGTGTACTAGTTCGACGAAGAGATAGTGAAATACAAGTGGTATAGATGATTATAAGTAGTAAATGCAATCTGGAATAAAAATGGCAGCAAGCAAACAAGTAACAAAACAGCAAGTAAATGGTGTGCAAAGCTTGGAAACAAGGCCTAGGGATCATACTTTCACTAGTGGACACACTCCCAATAAATATAACATGATTGAACAAATAAATAACTTCTCTTCACTATGCTACTCTGAATTACTCTCCTATTGAATAACACTAATCATTGCGTAGTGGCTACAGAAGCACCCCTTAAAGTTCATCAACTACTTCACAAACACCGCTCATAGAGATATCCAAATCAAATCACAACTCAAGAAAAATATTATTGCAACTTAGACCAAGTACTAACACGGTGCACACACTGTCAACATTACACCATGAAAGGAGGAATAGATCACTTCAATACTATCATAGTGATAATTATTTTCATAATCCATAAGAGATCACAATCGTAGCCTAGACCAAGTACCACCATGATGCACACACTGTCACCGTTACACCATGGCAGGAGGAATAGATTACTTTAATAACACCACTAGAGTACACATAATGATAAAGAGTAGCATCTACTTATTCAACATGATACAAAGCTCACGATCACATAAAGATCACATCATGGGAGAGAGAGGTGAACCACATAGCTACCGGTAGAGCCCTCAGCCCCGGGGATGAATGCTGATGTCAAGTTGATGCATAGCAGACGGTCCTTGTGCGTGGTGAATGACCAACCCGTTGGGAACCCCAAGAGGAAGGTGTGATGAGTATAGCAGCTAGTTTTCCCTCAGTTAAGAAACCAAGGTTTAATCGTTCTAGGAGAGGAGAGACAAACGACTGAAGGTGATGTTTGCTAGTTTGCGATAGCTTCGGGCAATTTATATATGGCGCCTCGTCCAAGCTTTGCTTGCTAGCTGCAACGCGGAACCTGCACACAACACAACCAAGTACTTCGTTCCCAACTTGCGATGAGGTTGTCAAGCTCACCGGTTTGCTTGAAACAAAGGTTATGAGCGTATCGAGTGGAAAACAATAGAGTATGTGAATAAAGTAAACAGTGCGAGTAAAGTAAACAGGTGATAGCAATATGATGGAAATAGGACCGGGGTCCACAGTTCACTAGTGGTGTCTCTCCATAAGATAAATAACACATGCTGGGTAAACAAATTACAGTTGGGCAATTGATAGAATAAAGATAAACGTGATATGTCAACAAGATCACTATGAGATTTACTCTGGGCATTACAACAAAATACATAGACCGCCATCCAACTGCATCTATGACTAATAATCCACTCGCGGGGATATCATCCGAACACCCCATGAGTATTAAGTTGCGAACAACAGATAATTGCATTAAGCAAAGTGTGTAATGTAAACAAAGCATATGCCCTCGAGCATATGAATGTTGTTTTCTCCCTAGTAGCAACAGCACATCTACAACCTTAGAGGTTTCTGTCACTCCCCCAGGTTAAATAGAGGCATGAACCCACTATCGAGCATAAATACCCCCTCTTGGAGTCACTAGCAACTACTCGGCCAAGATAGCTACTAACAACGGAGAGCATGCAAGATCATAAACAACATAGAGATAACATAAGATAATATTCAGTACAGCAACTCAATCATAAACACCAATATTCATCGGATCCCAACAAACCAAACATGTAGAATTACATAACGGTGATCTCAATCATGTAGGGCAGCTCATGAGATCTAAACATGAAGCACATGGTGGAGAAGACAACCATCTAGCTACTGCTATGGACCCATAGTCCAAGGTAGACTACTCACTCATCGCTCCGGAGGCAAGCATGGCGATGAAGAAGACCTCCGGTGGCGATTCCCCTCTCCGGCAGGGTGCCGGGAAGAGCTTCTGGACCCTCCCGATCTTCGGGTCGACGGCGGCGGCGGATCGCGATATGTTCTGGAAAAGTGATCGGGTACTTAGGTGTTTTCCGTCGGGGGGTCTTTATAGGCGAAGGGGCGATGTCAGAGGAGGGGCCAGGTGGCCTCACGCCAGGGTGGCGCGGCCCAGGCCCTAGCCGCGCCAGCCCTGTGTGGGGGGCCCTGGTGGCCCCCCTCCTACTCTCCTTCGGATCTCTGGAAGCTTCCGGGTATAATAAGACTTCAGGAACTTGTTTCGTCCAATTCCGAGAATATTTCCTGTGTATCACTTCTGAAACACAAAAACAGCAGAAAACAGGGAACTGGCACTGTGGCAACTCGTTAATAGGTTAGTTCCGGAAAATGCATAAAAGTGCCACGAAGTGTAACGAAACAGTAGGCAAATGGTGTAAAAACAAGCATGGAGCATCAAAAATTATAGATACGTTGGAGACGTATCAAGCATCCCCAAGCTTAACTCCTGCTCATCCTCGAGTAGGTAAGTGATAACAAAAGAATAATTTTTGAGGTGACATGCACCTACACAATCTTGATCATATATGTAAGCATTTGTGAGCTGGGATCATAAGAACTTAAAACATGGGCATGAAAGATATAATCTTGACAATAAGAACTTAGCAACCATGTTGTAAACATGCAAATGAACACAAACAAAAGATCATGAAAATGAAACAATGAAAGTCAAACGTGTGTTCAAATCATAAGGAAAACATACAAATGGTTTTCAGCTTGTCCTTCAAAGAGAGCAAAACATAAATGCATAGGACACCTTCAAGTTTAAGAGGGCGACTAGATAGAAATAATTTGAGAACAAGTGAAACCAACAATATGAATCAATCAATGAACTTTGGGACAATGCATATTATATTAAGAATGACAACTATGCTCTCTTAATGGTGCATAAAGATAGAAGGTGGTGACTCAACATAAAAGTAGAAGAAAGGCCCTTCGCAGAGGGAAGCAGTGATTGCAAGTTTTATAACCTTCAAAAATTATGGTACTTACCGGCTTTGAGCTCTCATTGCCACCATCATAAGCATCTTGAATGGTTAAAGTTAATGCGAGAACAATTATGATGCATATGCTTGACAAATCATAAGTTGAAAACCTCGTGTCCCGTGAATACGAGTACCCAAACCTCATGCTACTTTACTTAGAGTCCCAAGCAAGGCTCTTGTCATTGTAAATATATGCATATCATTGAGAACCGCCAATGGGGTACCTCCGTGCCCGATGACATGGAACAAGCCCACACCAAAATGACAGGACAAGCAGACAATGAACACCTCGACATCTCTTTTATTTGCCATTTGTTTAGCTTTTTATTGTGAGATGCGTCGTCGAATGTTCACCATGCGTATGCTGCAAATTTCCACCATGAATTATGCATGGCTTAGATTAGCGGCCCGGCGTTTCCCTAACACATATACAAACTCCATGATCCCCACAAGATTCTCAATTCATTTCACACCGCGGGCATCCATAAACAAAAGATCACGATATCAACTCAAATAAGAAGTGCAATGTTGAAAGCTTGCCCATGACTGCATGGCTGGGCTAGTCTCCAACTTACAACTTGCAAGCATAATAACTCAACATAAGAGACCACAATGTCAAATTTTTAAGTACAGGAAAAAGTAAAGTGTGCCTTCCGGTTCGTGAGAGCTTTACTGACCGAATTTCGCATAACACTGGTAAGAGTTTAATTTGAAGAGAAAATAAAAGCAAGTCAAATTTACTTGGAATAGCAAATTGCTAGTAGGTATGTATGGTGGACACAATGGAAAACTTTGGATTTTAGGAGTTGGATGCACGAGTAGAGCTCATACTCAGTACAAGGCGAGGGCTAGCAAAAGACTGGGAGCGACCAACTAAGAGAGCAATAAAGGCCATAATCATGCAAAGCGATAAAGCGACATTAAAAGAAGCATAAGATGGCATCAAAAGTCAAAAACTAAATGATCATAGAGGCTATTGGCGACTTTGTAAGAGTCTAACATGTGTGAGCATGCGCCAAGTCAACCCAAATAAAGCATCAAGGAGAAAACCAAAATAATGCTTCCATACAATAAAAAAAACAACGCATGATTTTTTTCAAAGGCTCATTAAGCAATCTCAGTTATTTGAGACAAGTCATGCTACAGCAAAACTACTAAGCATACTATCAAAAAGACATCAAGCATGACATGAAAAAGCCTAAGCCGCAGTCTACACAAGCTCCTTCTTGTACCACTATTTTGCACAAAGCTTTTTCTCTTTTCCAACACCATTTGAAATTTTTAAAGACACCTCTTTGGATGAAAACCAATAAAGATCAGAGGCAAAAATGCACCTTGATGAAAAGATATGACAAGGTCTGAACGCAAATCAAGGCGAAAACGAAAACCAAAAGCAGTAGCGGAAAAAGAAGAACACCCGGTGAAATTGTAAGAATAAAAAACAGAGTGTTCTTTGCAAATAAAAACGAGTACATGTCCTCCAAAAGAATTTTGTTGGGGTCCAACCATTTATTGCAGCAAACAAACTAAAATAACTAAGAAAGCTAAAACAACTGATGCTTCAAGAAAAACACATAGTGCATGAAGCAATAAAAATATAGTGTTTTGAAAGGTGACCTGATTTTTGCCGATGAAGAAGGGGTGCCTCGGGGGCATCCCCAAGCTTTGACGCTTGTACTTCTTGGATATGTCTTGGGGTGATGCATGGGCATCCCCAAGCTTGAGCTTTTGTCCATTCTTCAACTCATCTCATCATTCTCCAATCCCTACACTTGAAAACTTCCTTCATACAAAACTAAACACAATTCTATTAGCAACATTAGTGTAGCATAACATATAATCAACCTCTTTTTGCTTCAGGTTTCAACTCAAAACTACCACATATATAGCAAATACTACTGTAGCAACTTCTTCAAAAGTTCCATGATCAAAAGAACTCAAAAGAAAGCGATAAAGTGGCAAACACAAATATTGGCAGAAATCTGTCAAAACTGAACAGCTGACAAATGTCGAATTTTTGAGGGGTTTTATGTTGCTCAAATCAAAAAGTGTTCAACTAACGAAAGTTTGGATATAACCTGGGGCATATGCAAAAGAAATCGCAGGTCCAAAAGATATACAGAGAATTTATACGAATTTTTACGGTGCAGCACCGAAAACAGTTTCAGGACAGCAACATCCCCAAATCTTTACCTCACTCGAATTAGAGGCTTCTCTTGGCACAAAAACAAAATAAACAAGATAAGGAGCGGTCATTACAGTAGTAATGACTTCCAAGACTCAAATAAAAGAAAAATTACTGAAAATAAAATATTGGGTTATCTCCCAAGAGTGCTTTTCTTTAACGCCTTTGAGCTAGGCGCAGAAAATTGCGAATCAAGTAATATCAAGTGATGAAGCATCAAGCTCATAATTTGCTCTAAGAATAGAGTCAAAAAGTAATTTCTTTCTTTTCCTAGGGAAGTGTTCCATACCTTTCTTTAGTGGGAATTGATATTTGATAGTGCCTTCCCTCATATCAATGATAGCACCTACAGTTCGAAGAAAGGGTCTTCCCAAAATAATAGGACATGAAGCATGGCATTCAACGTCCATAACAAGAAAATCAACGGAAACAAGGTTATTGTTAACCATAATAAGAACATCATTAATCCTTCCCAAAGGTTTCTTCTTAGCAACATCAGCAATAGGAATATCAAAATAATATTTTTCAAGCGGCGGTAAATCAAGCATGTCATAAATCTTTCTAGGCATGATAGAAATACTAGCATGTAACAACCCAAATTTTTGGGAAATAGAAATAAATGGATTTATTAAAATACCAAATTTTGGAGACAACAAAAACTTTTATTTTGAATACAAGATTAATTTCTTGTCTTTTAAAACTTGTGAATTTGAGCATTTGCTCCCATGCTTCAAATAAAAAGAGTATGAGAAGGGTTTAAAACAAATCCTTTGAGTCCAAATTTTTAATCGTTTAGAAAGTAAATATTTGGAATAGAGGTAAAACCTTTATTCTCAAGAAACCTATCTTTGTTTTAAAAAGAGGAGAATAAAAATATCCCATTTCAAAAATTACTATTTCTCCTTTCTCAAGTTGACATTTCCAAAAATGTTGGAATCAACTTTTCGAAAACTTATTTTCAAAACTTTGAAAAAACTCCCAAATGTTTTCTTTAGCCATGTTTTGGAAAACAAATAATGATACCTGTAAAATGTTTTTGTTAAATTGAAATAGTTTTCTCACTATTAAATTTTGTGCATGGTTACATGCTAAACTCATTTGGGTCAATTGCCAAACCAAAATTAAGTCAAGCAATCACAAACAAATAGAAAAGCATCAAGAAAATAAACCGCAACACAAAAAAACCTAAGTAAGAAAAGAGGAAGTAGTGATCTTAAAAAAATTACTAGTTACACTACTTTGCACTTATATATTAAGCAATATTTGAACTATACCATCATGCATCTCTCCACCACCACTAAGAACAAGTTACAAAGAATCAAATACAATAAAGTTTGAAACAAAAATCAACTTGGAACTCTATTAAATATTCCGCCAAAGTTTGAATTCAAATAAGAGGTCATTCCCAACTCCATGTCATCTCCAAGAAAACCAACACCTTTGGACCAAGATAAAACTTTTGCACTTCATATTGCATGTATGCATAGATGTTTAATATACGTCTTTTATGATTTCATGTGGATTAGTTCTTGTTGTGTGTGGTTAAGATGATAAAGTCCTAACTAGCATAAGCATCAGAGAAGAACCACAAGGACTAAAGAAACCAGAAGCAAAAGAAATAAAGAAAAGAAAAGAAAAGTTTGACCTAGAAAATATTATTGACTACCCTACTTTGGACTTCTAGATTAAGAAATCCTTAACTCAACTGCAGGTGAGATCAGTTGGTTGAGTAATAACAAACTACCCTCTTGCATGACTGCAAAAGTTTGGACCAAAAATCAAACCCTAACCTCTTTCAAATTTCAGCCAAACTTTGAATTCTATATAGAAACCATTCCAAGATCTTATTCTTTTTCAACCAAACCAGCACCTCTGGACAAAACAAAAACATTTCTAGAACCCTTATCCACTACTGGTGCAAACTCAATTCGAAAAATTTCAAAATTTGAAACTTTGTTTCTTGCAAGCATTTGATCAAACAGTTGGCGGGCAAGAATCAAACAAGGTCAAACTCACTATTTGTGCAGTGCATCCCTGCACCTCTGACGTGCCCATGTCCTTCCCACAGTGCCCTGGACTCTCCTTTGTCGATCCCCTGTCTCCCCTGCCCGGACCCCGACCATGAGACCCGGAAGAACATCGCCCGACCACGTCCACCAGGCATCACTTGCCCCCTCTGCACCAGACCACCCCACCGCCCGCAAGCGCGCCAGCAGCACGCCACAGCACGCCGCAGCCCTCCGCCGAAAGCACCGACCGCCTCGTCCCTTCTTTAGCCGACACCGGCCGTGCTCCGGCCGCCGATCCACTCACCTCATGCTCCCTCTCCCGTCTATAAAAAGCCGCCGTTCTTGACTGGAAAGGTGCACAACACCTTCCTCTACCTCCTAGACAACATCTCCCTCTCTCCCGTGCCCTAAGTCGAGCTCGGCGACCTCGACCGCTCTGCAGATCACCGCCCGTTCCCGGCGCTACTGAGCCGCCCCCGATGCAGCGCCTGCGGGAAGTGGCCGAGAAGACCTCCCTCCACCGCCAGGACACCTAGCCGCTGCTCCCCGTCGCCGCCGGTGAGCCTCCCCGTCGCCGCCTCCTCCCAGTGCTCTCGCTCGCTGTGTCGTCGGGCTAGGGAAGAAGACATCCCCCGATACCGATTCGATCCTGACCGGCGGGCCCCTCCGGTCAGGCCCCCTTTTTCCTTTTTTTCCCCGCGCGCACCCGGTAAACCCTAGCTGGGCCGGCCCGAGTTCGTTTCTCGGCCCGTTTCGAATTCCGGCTGTTTACTTTTTTTTTCTGGATCCAGTTTAATAGTTATTTAAATTGCTGCAACTTCGAATTCAAATTCTGAGAGATTTAGGAATCCAAATCTAGCAAATAAATACCTTTTGGAAAGCTTAGAATATTACCTAGCCAATGGAAGTGGTGTGAACCTGTTTAGGTGTATGGATTAAATCTAGTAAAAATAACAAAACGGGTTATTTACTACCTTAGAAAAATTGTATAAAATCAAATAAAATTCATAAAAATATGAATCCAACTCTCAGAATCCATAATTAGTAGTATGTATCTGTTTCAAAGATTAGATTCAAATCTAAACCTTTTAAGTTCAATGTTGTGTACTATATGGCCTATAAGTTTTTCCTAACTTAGGAAATAGATAGAATTAATTGTTTGTAAATATAAATTTATAAATCCACTTAGGATAAATCCCATTTGAAATATTAAGACGTAAGAATTGGCCTTCATCCAAGTTGAACTTGCAAGAGATATTTGAAACTCCCATATTTAATAATAGCTCTTTATCGGCTTGAAACTTGTCTCAATAATTCAAAGGAAATCAAAATGATATGACGCTAATCTTGAATACCTACCTGTAGTCCATGACCTTGGTCAATAAGGACTTGCAAGAGATAATTTCATGATCAAAAATAAATAAACCCTACTTAGATACAGCAACTCAATAATCTCATCCATCGGAACTCAATTATCTTTGAAACCACTCTCCATAGACTTCCTAGATCGTTTTCCCTACCCAAGTATTCTTATTGTAGTGAATATGTGTTGTTTGTGAATTTTGTGGTGATTGTATGCTTATTTACCTTCCTACGATTAGACGTCAACGTGAGTAAGGAGAATGGATCCCGAAGTCAACCAAGCAATGGTAATGGAGACTACACAACCCGAGATGAAGATGAAGAAGCCTATGACCTTGCCAAGCCAGGCAAGCCATCTTTTGATCATACCATTACCCAGTTTTATAATGCATGTTTACTTGCTTTTAACTAAACGTGCATGCTAAAATAATTGTTACCAAGTTGCAAATGAGTAGAGATGTCTTTCTTGACAAGTTCATCCAACCTTTTTGTGGATGACATCAAGGGCATCAAACTTAGCCTACCTTTGAGAACCCTTTTCTTAGTGGATGCTAAGTAGAGCATCAAGCTAAGCCTATCCAATATACCTACCTAGATCCTTGTGCCCTCATAAGGATCATGCTTGAGCTGAAGGCATTCATGGAAAATGACTAGGTGGGAACCCCAATGAAGATCATGAAGATTTTGAAATGAAAACCTTGGAAAGGGGCAACCTTGCCCAAGGATGATTTTGCAATACAAACCTTGGAGACGGGCAACCTTACCCAAGGGTGACTTTGAAAACTATTTACAAAATGGTGACATGAAGGTTTGACAAAAATGATAAATGTGTGAGGTACCATACTGGACCAACCATACAGTACGACCACATTACCCTGGTATGGGACGGGGCTTAGTGGAGTAGTGTGTTTCGCCTTAGTGTAGACCCTACAAATGTAGTGGAAGTCTGACCAGGGACTCCTCTTCCAGGGCACCCAATGGCTGCGGCCTAGGTTCGCCTTGTCCTCCTCTTCAGGTGGTTGGGGTACAAGCCAAGGAGCCCTCATTGAAAATGGACTACCGGGTGTAGGACTCTACCTCGGTTAGTGGCATTCCGGAGGGTCAAGCGGCTGGGAACTTTGCACACTCTGGATAGCTTCTTGGACCCCGGTGTTGGGGGATACATCTCTAGGCGGTAGTGTTTATGCTAAGGCGGGCAGGTGAAACATTAATAGTCGGCTGCTTGTCGTGGCATATGTCGTTATGCAGGGAAGTTGCCCACACAATGAGTAGTCAGATGATGTGGGTAAAGTGTACAACCTCTGCAGAGTGTAAAACTATTCGAATAGCCGCGTCCGCAGGTCATGGACGGTTGGATTGGTTGTACTTGGCCGTTGTCAGGTTTTACTTTGAAAATGATTGAGAAAGGTGACTTGACAATGAATTTCGATAACCATGGAGGTGACTTGGTGAACAAAAGAATTGACATTTGGGGGATTCCATCTAGAGATTTATAAAGAGCTAAATGTTTTCTTACCATGTTAAATAAAAGATCTTTGAAAGGAAATTCTGCTTTATGCAAATGAACCTAGAGCTTAGACCACTATATGAACTATGCATTCTCTATTCATTTATTTATAAGATGGTTTGTGAGTGCATGCAATGTACTCATGGCTTTGTCCCTGGCTATTAACTTGGCCAGACTTGAAGGAGAAAAATCAAGAAGGAAGGAATCGTTGACGACTTTGCGAATTAGGCTCGTTTCCTACTGTCGGCTCTGCCTGTGAGGTTGAAGCTTGATAATATGGACCCGACGTGTTATTCCGCTGCATATTGATGTATTGTCAGGTTTGGTCTGTACGACCACTTATGTAATCCCTTTTATTTACCATTTATAGCTGGAACTGGTTACCAACTACGTTATGTATATCACAACAATGATTCTGGGATTGTGATGGAATACATAACGGGCACTTCGAATTTGTTATAAATTCGTGGGTGTCACAAGTTGGTATCAGAGCCTAGGCTGACTCTAGGAAACCCTAGTTAGCATGGTCGTTAGAAAATGACACCTCTGATATCACTAGTTTGGTATCAGGGTTATCATGACTCTAGGAGACCTTAGTTAGTTTGGTCGTTAGCTAAGAAAGTGATATTTGGAAAAATACTTATTTCGACAAAGGAAACTTATTTATTTTGGTATCCAAAGCCAATCTCATACCCTCATCTTATTCACTTAAAATATCTTACACTCTCAACTTATACTCTCAAATTAGTTTGACAAGGATTTTTTTTATCATCTTTGACTTCAAAATCTTTTAAAGATTTGTTTTACTCCATTCCTCATCTACTTCAAATTTATAATCTAGACGATTCCAATATAAGACCCAAGATACAATGGATTCGCAAAGTGGACTCGATATTTTCCAAGACTTTAACCTTTGGCGCCAACTACGACTGCTACCGTTGAAAGAGAGATGAATCTTCACACTACCCAGAAATCTTCCGATAAGAGTCAACCCTGCGACATAAAGACTTCAAGAGCAAATCAAGAGTGATCGGAACTGATGAAGATCTTAGCAACCCTGGCCCATAGGACTTATAGGAAATGCTCAGTTGTTGTGATTGAGCTACCCTTACCTCACAATTATTAAGTGTACTGAGTGCCTTGTGTGTTCGAATGATTGATTTGTTTTGAGGTGTGTTGCTCATATGCCATTCGGCAACATGTAGTAACCACTCCGAAAACTTGTTTGCTCAAAAATGTTTTTTGTCTTTCTCGCCCAAACCAAACTCTGAACCATACCAATCCCATGTTAGAAACCTTTTGAAAGATGTTCCCTCTCATCTACTGCAGGTCTTGACCCCTCTGATGCACCCCATGCTCTCAAATCCACCATTTCAGTTATGTACGAACAAAGGTAAGGCCAACTCAGAGTTCGAGTTTCACCTCAATAGAATTGCCCGAGAATACCAAAGGAGGTCCCATCTGAACCTAATTCTGAAGAAGAAGCAAGGAGATTTTTGCACTCAACCCTTATGTTATGATTGTGGAGAAGCACTCCACGCAAAATGCCCCTGTCCCAATAAAAGTATTCCCAACCTAGATCACCTCAGTATGAAGGCTTGTAGCCGTTGTGGAGAAGAAGGTCATCAATCTAGCCAATGTACTAGCAACTGTCCCAATTGCGACATCAAGCATCCAACCGGGGAATGCCCTTCAAGCGACATCACATGCTTCTTATGTGAGAGTAGTACTCATGTTCCAGCAAACTGCTCCATGAATCACCTGGTGACAACTATATCCAAGATCAAGAAAAAGCATTTTCAGCTAGCAGCTCAAGTTGTCAAGACTAGCAAAGAGCATGACAGTCATAGAAAACAACAGAAAGCTCGTAACAAAAAGAAGAAAGAAAGGAGGATAAGACGTCAAGAAAGTAAGCCTCCAGCACCCTCTAACCTATGCTATAACCTAAACCTACGATCCGGAAGAACCTTGTCAAAGGATACCTATCCCAAGCATGGCGACATGACCAACATCATCTGTTGGAATTGTGGAATCAAAGGGCACTATTCCAACGAGTGCCCAACGAAGTTGAATGCTGCACCAGAACCTCCGGTCGCTCAAGATCCGGTCATAACTAAAGAAAGTGTCAAACCCAGTTGCTCGGAAGATCCTACAAATGTTCTTTCATCTTCAGGAGGCAACCCTATCAACACCAACCTGGGCAGAGTTCGAAACCGCATCATTATTGAAGATAGTGGCAAAGGACTCTATAGCCTCAACTTCCGCAGGGGAAGGAAGCAGCCTTACAAACCACCGGGAAGTAACTTTGGCAACCTCAAGACACGAAGAGAAGAAAAAGATCAATCATCATGAATCAGCCATAGAATACCCCGAAGTTGCTTGTAGCCATAAAGTTAGTAAGAACAAGTTGAATCAAGTGTGAGGATCCAAGCCGAGAAGAAGCCTTAGTCACCTTAGTTTGGGACTAGTAGGCTTGTTTATTTCCTTGTAAATCAAGAGCGAGACTTGTATTCTGCAAAACCCTTTTTAATAAAAGCCTATGGTTTAGATGCGAAATACTTTGTTTTTGAAAAGTATGATTGTTTGTTGAAAATGCTATGTGATTGATATGGGTTTTGGCCCATCTGGCCACATCACCTTTCGGGTGTACCCAATCTTTCCATCTTGATACAAATTAATACACACTCTATCTTTTATGTAGTAATCTCATTTCTCAATCCATCTCAATCTTAACTTATGAATCCCGGGACGAGATTCTTTTTAAGGGGGGGAAGATTGTAACAACCCAAATTTTTGGGAAATAGAAATAAATGGATTTATTAAAATACCAAATTTTGGAGACAACAAAAACTTTTATTTTGAATACAAGATTAATTTCTTGTCTTTTAAAACTTGTGAATTTGAGCATTTGCTCCCATGCTTCAAATAAAAAGAGTATGAGAAGGGTTTAAAACAAATCCTTTGAGTCCAAATTTTTAATCGTTTAGAAAGGAAATATTTGGAATAGAGGTAAAACCTTTATTCTCAAGAAACCTATCTTTGTTTTAAAAAGAGGAGAATAAAAATATCCCATTTCAAAAATTACTATTTCTCCTTTCTCAAGTTGACATTTCCAAAAATGTTGGAATCAACTTTTCGAAAACTTATTTTCAAAACTTTGAAAAAACTCCCAAATGTTTTCTTTAGCCATGTTTTGGAAAACAAATAATGATACCTGTAAAATGTTTTTGTTAAATTGAAATAGTTTTCTCACTATTAAATTTTGTGCATGGTTACATGCTAAACTCATTTGGGTCAATTGCCAAACCAAAATTAAGTCAAGCAATCACAAACAAATAGAAAAGCATCAAGAAAATAAACCGCAACACAAAAAAACCTAAGTAAGAAAAGAGGAAGTAGTGATCTTAAAAAAATTACTAGTTACACTACTTTGCACTTATATATTAAGCAATATTTGAACTATACCATCATGCATCTCTCCACCACCACTAAGAACAAGTTACAAGGAATCAAATACAATAAAGTTTGAAACAAAAATCAACTTGGAACTCCATTAAATATTCCGCCAAAGTTTGAATTCAAATAAGAGGTCATTCCCAACTCCATGTCATCTCCAAGAAAACCAACACCTTTGGACCAAGATAAAACTTTTGCACTTCATATTGCATGTATGCATAGATGTGTAATATACGTCTTTTATGATTTCATGTGGATTAGTTCTTGTTGTGTGTGGTTAAGATGATAAAGTCCTAACTAGCATAAGCATCAGAGAAGAACCACAAGGACTAAAGAAACCAGAAGCAAAAGAAATAAAGAAAAGAAAAGAAAAGTTTGACCTAGAAAATATTATTGACTACCCTACTTTGGACTCCTAGATTAAGAAATCCTTAACTCAACTGCAGGTGAGATCAGTTGGTTGAGTAATAACAAACTACCCTCTTGCATGACTGCAAAAGTTTGGACCAAAAATCAAAACCTAACCTCTTTCAAATTTCAGCCAAACTTTGAATTCTATATAGAAACCATTCCAAGATCTTATTCTTTTTCAACCAAACCAGCACCTCTGGACAAAACAAAAACATTTCTAGAACCCTTATCCACTACTGGTGCAAACTCAATTTGAAAAATTTCAAAATTTGAAACTTTGTTTCTTGCAAGCATTTGATCAAACAGTTGGCGGGCAAGAATCAAACAAGGTCAAACTCACTATTTGTGCAGTGCATCCCTGCACCTCTGACGTGCCCATGTCCTTCCCACAGTGCCCTGGACTCTCCTTTGTCGATCCCCTATCTCCCCTGCCCGGACCCCGACCATGAGACCCGAAAGAACGTCGCCCGACCACGTCCACCAGGCATCACTTGCCCCCTCTGCACCAGACCACCCCACCGCCCGCAAGCGCGCCAGCAGCACGCCACAGCCCACCGCAGCCCTCCGCCGAAAGCACCGACCGCCTCGTCCCTTCTTTAGCCGACACCGGCCGTGCTCCGGCCGCCGATCCACTCACCTCATGCTCCCTCTTCCGTCTATAAAAAGCCGCCGTTCTTGACTGGAAAGGTGCACAACACCTTCCTCTACCTCCTAGACAACATCTCCCTCTCTCCCGTGCCCTAAGTCGAGCTCGACGACCTCGACCGCTCCGCAGATCACCGCCCGTTCCCGGCGCTACTGAGCCGCCCCCGACGCAGCGCCTGCGGGAAGTGGCCGAGAAGACCTCCCTCCGCCGCCAGGACACCTCGCCGCTGCTCCGCGTCGCCGCCAGTGAGCCTCCCCATCGCCGCCTCCTCCCAGTGCTCTCGCTCGCTGTGTCGTCGGGCTGGGGAAGAAGACTTCCCCCGATACCGATTCGATCCTGACCGGCGGGCCCCTCCGGTCAGGCCCCCTTTTTCCTTTTTTTTCCCCGCGCGCACCCGGTAAACCCTAGCTGGGCCGGCCCGAGTTCGTTTCCCGGCCCGTTTCGAATTCCGGCTGTTTACTTTTTTTTCTGGATCCAGTTTAATAGTTATTTAAATTGATGCAACTTCGAATTCAAATTCCGAGAGATTTAGGAATCCAAATCTAGCAAATAAATACCTTTTGGAAAGCTTAGTATATTACCTAGCCAATGGAAGTGGTGTGAACCTGTTTAGGTGTATGGATTAAATCTAGTAAAAATAACAAAACGGGTTATTTACTACCTTAGAAAAATTGTATAAAATCAAATAAAATTCATAAAAATATGAATCCAACTCTCAGAATCCATAATTAGTAGTATGTATCTGTTTCAAAGATTAGATTCAAATCTAAACCTTTTAAGTTCAATGTTGTGTACTATATGGTCTATAAGTTTTTCCTAACTTAGGAAATAGATAGAATTAATTGTTTGTAAATATAAATTTATAAATCCACTTAGGATAAATCCCATTTGAAATATTAAGACGTAAGAATTGGCCTTCATCCAAGTTGAACTTGCAAGAGATATTTGAAACTCCCATATTTAATAATAGCTCTTTATGGGCTTGAAACTTGTCTCAATAATTCAAAGGAAATCAAAATGATATGACGCTAATCTTGAATACCTACCTGTAGTCCATGACCTTGGTCAATAAGGACTTGCAAGAGATAATTTCATGATCAAAAATAAATAAACCCTACTTAGATACAACAACTCAATAATCTCATCCATCGGAACTCAATTATCTTTGAAACCACTCTCCATAGACTTCCTAGATCGTTTTCCCTACCCAAGTATTCTTATTGTAGTGAATATGTGTTGTTTGTGAATTTTGTGGTGATTGTATGCTTATTTACCTTCCTACGATTAGACATCAACGTGAGTAAGGAGAATGGATCCCGAAGTCAACCAAGCAATGGTGATGGAGACTACACAACCCGAGATGAAGATGAAGAAGCCTATGACCTTGCCAAGCCAGGCAAGCCATCTTTTGATCATACCATTACCCAGTTTTATAATGCATGTTTACTTGCTTTTAACTAAACGTGCATGCTAAAATAATTGTTACCAAGTTGCAAATGAGTAGAGATGTCTTTCTTGACAAGTGCATCCAACCTTTTTGTGGATGACATCAGGGGCATCAAACTTAGCCTACCTTTGAGAACCCTTTTCTTAGTGGATGCTAAGTAGATCATCAAGCTAAGCCTATCCAATATACCTACCTAGATCCTTGTGCCCTCATAAGGATCATGCTTGAGCTGAAGGCATTCATGGAAAATGACTAGGTGGGAACCCCAATGAAGATCATGAAGATTTTGAAATGAAAACCTTGGAAAGGGGCAACCTTGCCCAAGGATGATTTTGCAATACAAACCTTGGAGACGGGCAACCTTACCCAAGGGTGACTTTGAAAACTATTTACAAAATGGTGACATGAAGGTTTGACAAAAATGATAAATGTGTGAGGTACCATACTGGACCAACCATACAGTACGACCACATTACCCTGGTATGGGACGGGGCTTAGTGGAGTAGTGTGTTTCGCCTTAGTGTAGACCCTACAAATGTAGTGGAAGTCCGACCAGGGACTCCTCTTCTAGGGCACCCAATGGCTGCGGCCTAGGTTCGCCTTGTCCTCCTCTTCAGGTGGTTGGGGTACAAGCCAAGGAGCCCTCATTGAAAATGGACTACCGGGTGTAGGACTCTACCTCGGTTAGTGGCATTCCAGAGGGTCAAGCGGCTGGGAACTTTGCACACACTGGACAGCTTCTTGGACCCCGGTGTTGGGGGGTACATCTCTAGGCGGTAGTGTTTATGCTAAGGCGGGCAGGTGAAACATTAATGGTCGGCTGCTTGTCGTGGTATATGTCGTTATGCAGGGAAGTTGCCCACACGATGAGTAGTCGGATGATGTGGGTAAAGTATACAACCTCTGCAGAGTGTAAAACTATTCGAATAGCCGCGTCCGCGGTCATGGACGGTTGGATTGGTTGTACTTGGCCGTTGTCAGGTTTTACTTTGAAAATGATTGAGAAAGGTGACTTGACAATGAATTTCGATAACCATGGAGGTGACTTGGTGAACAAAAGAATTGACATTTGGGGGATTCCATCTAGAGATTTATAAAGAGCTAAATGTTTTCTTACCATGTTAAATAAAAGATCTTTGAAAGGAAATTCTGCTTTATGCAAATGAACCTAGAGCTTAGACCACTATATGAACTATGCATTCTCTATTCATTTATTTATAAGATGGTTTGCGAGTGCATGCAATGTACTCATGGCTCTGTCCCTGGCTATTAACTTGGCCAGACTTGAAGGAGAAAAATCAAGAAGGAAGGAATCATTGACGACTTTGCGAATTAGGCTCGTTTCCTACTGTCGGCTCTGCCTGTGAGGTTGAAGCTTGATAATATGGACCCGACGTGTTATTCCGCTGCATATTGATGTATTGTCAGGTTTGGTCTGTACAACCACTTATGTAATCCCTTTTATTTACCATTTATAGCTGGAACTGGTTACAAACTACGTTATGTATATCACAACAATGATTATGGGATTGTGATGGAATACATAACGGGCACTTCGAATTTGTTATAAATTCGTGGGTGTCACATAGCACCTAGATCACATAAAGCATGGCAATCAAAACCATTAACATGCATATCAATGATGGGTTCCCAATCATCTTCTAACTTCTTAGGAACAGAGGCTTTTTTGCTTCAACTTTTCATCCCTAATTTTCATGAGAGCATTGGTAATATGCTTAGTAAAAGCAATATTTAAAGAACTAGCATTGGGAGTCAAAGCAAGCTTTTGCAAGAACAAAATAACTTCAGATATATTGCAGCCATCAACATCAAAATCATTGAAAGAAGTAGAGCTATCATCTCCCACACTCCGAAAAATTTCAGCACTCTTTTGAGAAAAAGTTTTGGCAGTTTTAGGCTTTTTAACACAAGGAGTGGGAGTTTTCTCTATACCAATCAAAGTAAGAGGATTGCTAGCATTAGGAACAACATCATTAGAGGTAGTAATGGTACATACCTTCATCTCTCTAGCCATCTCATCTTCTCTTTTCCACCTGGCATGCAATTCCGCTAACAATCTAATATTTTCATCAATTCCAACTTGAATAGCGTTAGCAGTAGCAAAAACATTGTTCTCTTTCACATCATTAGAAACACTTTTAATTTCAGAAGTTCAACATCATGAGCAAGGCTATCAACTTTAAAAGCAAGAATATCAATTTTGCCTAACTTTTCCTCAACAGACTTGTTAAAAGCTGTTTGCTTACCGATGAAGTCCTTGAGCATTACCTCAAGCTCGGAGGGCGCGGCCCTAGTGTTGTTGTAGGAATTACCATAAGAGTTACCATAACCATTACCATTGGTAGAAGGATACGGCCTATAATTGTTACTAGCAAAATTGTTCCTATAAGCATTGTTGTTAAAATTATCGTTTCTAATGAAATTCACATCAACATGCTCTTCTTGAGCAACCAAAGAGGCTAAAGGAACATTATTAGGATCAACATGAGTCCTATCATTAGCAAGCATAGCTGTAATGGTATCAATCTTATCATTCAAGGAAGAGGTTTTCTCAACAGAATTTACCTTCTTACCTTGTGGAGCTCTCTCGGTGTGCCATTCAGAATAATTTACCATCATGTTGTCGAGTAGCTTTGTTGCGGCGCCCAAGGTAAGGGACATAAAAGTGCCTCCAGCAGCTGAATCAAGTAGGTTCCTCGAAGAAAAATTCAGTCCAGCATAAAAAGTTTGGACAATCATCCAAGTAGTCAGTCCATGAGTGGGGCAATTCTTTATCATAGATTTCATTCTTTCCCAATCTTGAGCAACATGTTCATTATCAAACTGAGTAAACTTTATAATATTGCTACGCAAGGATATAATCTTAGCAGGAGGATAGTATCTACCAATAAAAGCATCCTTACACTTAGCCCATGAATCAATACTATTCTTAGTCAAAGACAGCAACCAATCTTTAGCTTTTCCTCTCAAAGAAAAAGGAAACAACTTGAGCTTAATAATATCACTTTCTACATCCTTATATTTCTGCATCTCACATAGCTCAACAAAATTGTTGAGATGAGTTGCAACATCTTCAGTACTAGCACCAGAAAATTGCTCTTTCATAACAAGGTTCAATAAAGCAGGCTTAATCTCATAAAAGTTTGCAGCAGGAGCAGGTGGTGCAATAGGAGTGCAGATAAAATCACTATTGTTCGTGCTAGTAAAGTCACACAACTTGGTGTTTTCAGGAGTAGCCATTTCAACAAAACGAAAGTAAACAAGTAAAAACAACTACCAAGGATTCTAATTTTTTTGGGTTTTTGATATAAAACAATGCAGGTAAAATAAATAAAGTAAAGCAAAACAATAACAAAGTAAAGGATGTGTGTGCGAAAACTCCCCTTGCAGAAGTCTTCTACTTCCTCCCCGACAACGGCGCCAGAAAAGAGGCTGCTGATGTCAAGTTGATGCGTAGCAGACGGTCCTTGTGCGTGGTGAATGACCAGCCCGTTGGAACCCCAAGAGGAAGGTGTGATGAGTATAGCAGCTAGTTTTCCCTCAGTTAAGAAACCAAGGTTTAATCGTTCTAGGAGAGGAGAGACAAACGACTGAAGGTGATGTTTGCTAGTTTGCGACAGCTTCGGACAATTTATATATGGCGCCTCGTCCAAGCTTTGCTTGCTAGCTGCAACGCGGAACCTGCACACAACACAACCAAGTACTTCGTTCCCAACTTGCGATGAGGTTGTCAAGCTCACCGGTTTGCTTGAAACAAAGGTTATGAGCGTATCGAGTGGAAAACAATAGAGTATGCGAATAAAGTAAACAGTGCGAGTAAAGTAAACAGGTGATAGCAATATGATGGAAATAGGACCGGGGTCCATAGTTCACTAGTGGTGTCTCTCCATAAGATAAATAACACATGCTGGGTAAACAAATTACAGTTGGGCAATTGATAGAATAAAGATAAACGTGATATGTCAAAAAGATCACTATGAGATTTACTTTGGGCATTACAACAAAATACATAGACCGCCATCCAACTGCATCTATGACTAATAATCCACTCACGGGGATATCGTCCGAACACCCCATGAGTATTAAGTTGCGAACAACGGATAATTGCATTAAGCAAAGTGTGTAATGTAAACAAAGCATATGCCCTTGAGCATATGAATGTTGTTTTCTCCCTAGTAGCAACATCACATCTACAACCTTAGAGGTTTCTGTCACTCCCCCAGGTTAAATAGAGGCATGAACCCACTATCAAGCATAAATATCCCCTCTTGGAGTCACTAGCAACTACTCGGCCAAGATAGCTACTAACAATGGAGAGCATGCAAGATCATAAACAACATAGAGATAACATAAGATAATATTCAGTACAGCAACTCAATCATAAACACCAATATTCATTGGATCCCAACAAACCAAACATGTAGAATTACATAACGGTGATCTCAATCATGTAGGGCAGTTCATGAGATCTAAACATGAAGCACATGGTGGAGAAGACAACCATCTAGCTACTGCTATGGACCCATAGTCCAAGGTAGACTACTCACTCATCGCTCCGGAGGCAAGCATGGCGATGAAGAAGACCTCCGGTGGCGATTCCCCTCTCCGGCAGGGTGCCGAGAAGAGCTTCTGGACCCTCCCGATCTTCGGGTCGACGGCGGCGGTGGATCGCGATGTGTTCTGGAAAAGTGATCGGGTACTTAGGTTTTTTCTGTCGGGGGGTCTTTATAGGCGAAGGGGCGATGTCAGAGGAGGGGCCAGGTGGCCTCACGCCAGGGTGGCGCGGCCCAGGCCCTGGCCGCGCCAGCCCTGTGTGTGGGGCCCTGGTGGCCCCCCTCCTACTCTCCTTCGGATCTCTGGAAGCTTCCGGGTAAAATAAGACTTCAGGAACTTGTTTCGTCCAATTTCGAGAATATTTCCTGTGTATCACTTCTGAAACACAAAACAGCAGAAAACAGGGAACTGGCACTGTGGCAACTCGTTAATAGGTTAGTTCCGGAAAATGCATAAAAGTGCCACGAAGGGTAACGAAACAGTAGGCAAATGGTGTAAAAACAAGCATGGAGCATCAAAAATTATAGATACGTTGGAGACGTATCAATGAACTACTCCCTCATCATCATAGGAGACAGCAAGGTTGATGGAGATGGCGGTGAGGTCGATGGAGGCGGCGGAGACGGCGATGGAGACCGATGGAGATGGCTCCGGGGGCACTTCCCCGTCCCGGCAGGGTGCCGGAACAGAGACTTCTATCTCCCGAAATTTGGCTTCGACGGCGGCGGCGCTGCGGAACTGTTCTGGAAATTTCGCCAACTCCCCTAGGGTTTTCCATCCCGAGGCTTTATATAGGCGAAGGGGCGTCGTCAGGGGGCTGCCAGGGTGGCCTCACACATAGGGGGCGTGGCCAGGGCCGCGCCGCCCTGGTGTGTGGGCAGCCCCTGGCCCCCCTCCGGCTCTCGTTTGGTCCTCGTCCTTCGTCCGGGAATAATAGGAGTTCTGGAACTTGTTTCGTCCAATTCCGAGAATATTTTCTGTGTAGCTTTTTTGAAACACAAAAACAGCAGAAAACAGGGAACTAACAGGTGTAACAGTGGTGTTTCCCAACTTAGCTCTAGCAATAGTAGCATCTAAAAAGGAACCTAGTGAACCACTCTCATCAAGCACAGTAGAAGCATCATCTAAATTATCAGTGGCATTTTCAATCTCAGCAGAAGTAGTAGCAGTAGCATGTGGGTGTGGTGGTGTAAGCAACTTACTCATAACAGATGGCGAATCAAGAGCAACAGAGGTGTTGAGAGTCGTACCTCTTCTTGTAGTGGATGGCAATATAGCAACTTTTCCATCACGAGGTTTACCCATGATGAAAGGATTGCAGCGAACAATATGAATACCAAGTGAACTTAAAAATAAAGCTATGCTCCCCGGCAACGGCGCCAGAAATTAGTCTTCATGACCCACAAGTATAGGGGATCGCAACAGTCTTCGAGGGAAGTAAAACCCAAATTTATTGATTCGACACAAGGGGAGCCAAAGAATATATGTAAGCCTTAACAGATGAGTTGTCAATTTAGCTGCACCTGGAAACAGTCTTCCTTGCAGTGGTTTATCAGTAGCAACAGTTTTATAGTGGTGATAGTAGTAAAACAGTAACAACAGTAGTAAAATAGCAGCGATAATAGTAGCAATAGTAAACAGTAGAAACAAATACTGTAGGCATAGGGATGGATGTGCAGGCATTGCATGGATAAGATAATTCATGAAATCAATGAGACATGGGCAATGCAGATAAATAATGATAAAGCATCCTAGTACAAACAATCATAGTCACGTGTTCCGTATATAGTCGTATGTGCTCACAAGGAGAAACTTGCACGACATCTTTTGTCCTACCAGCCTGTTGCAGCAGGGCCTCAAGGGAAACTACTGGTAATTAAGGTACTCCTTTTAATAAAGTACCAGAGCAAAGCATTAGCACTCGGTGAACACATGTGATCCTCACATCATAGCCATCCCCTCCGGTTATCCCAATTTCTGTCACTTTGGGACCTCGGGTTCCGGACAACAATATGTGTATACAACTTGTAGGTAAGACCATAAACAATAAGTATCATCATAGAAATAATAACATGTTCAGATCTGAAATCATGGCACTCGGGCCCAAAGTGACAAGCATTAAGCACAACAAGTTGCAACAATGTCATAGGCACTAAATAAAGATACTAGGCACTATGTCCTAACAATCTCATATCAAATTACATGAACAATCTCATCCAATCCCTTCCATTCCCTCACCTACAGCGGGGGAATTACTTACACATGGATGGGGGAGTCATGGATGGTCGATGGAGGGACGTCGGTGATGATGGTGATGAAGATCTCCTCCAAATCCCCGTCCCGGCAGGGTGCCAGAACGGAGTTTCTGGTTCCGAATCGCGGTTTCTGATGGCGGCGGCGCAGCGGAAGTCTATCTGGGAAAAACGCCGTCTCCCCGATATTTTCAGGTAAAGGGGTATATGTAGGCGGAAGGAGGGGTCGAGGCGATGGCCGAGCCACCCTCACACCAGGTGGGCGCGGCCAGGGCT
Source organism: Dactylis glomerata (assembly GCA_007115705.1). NCBI lineage: Eukaryota > Viridiplantae > Streptophyta > Magnoliopsida > Poales > Poaceae > Dactylis > Dactylis glomerata. Next base: position 693,185 of record QXEO01001032.1, on the reverse strand, counting down.
GGGCCACGCCCCCTGTGTGTGTGGAGGCCTCGTGCCTCCACTCCGTCTCGTCTTCTGGCTCCGTGGGTCTTCTGGTGAAATAGGATTTTTGATGATTTTTCTGGAATTTTTACTGAAAGTTGGATTTCTGCACAAAAACGAGACACCAGAGCAATTCTGCTGAAAACAGCGTTAGTCCATGTTAGTTGTATTCAAAACACACAAATTAGAGGAGAAACAATAGCAAAAATATTCGGGAAAGTAGATACGTTTTGGACGTATCACATACCTCTAGCAATCTTATCTTATACTAGCACATTGCCCGTGCTTCGCTACGGAATAACGACGAAGGAAACCGTTCTATTGTGACATATAAATCTTTTTTAATTTTGCTCTGATCGGTGATGGAAAAACAACTTAAGCTTTTGGCGTGTTGACAATATTATTTCTTCACTTCCCCTTGTGCTGCTATTTTGCTATATTCCACAGAGTGCAACCATGAGCAATGAAAGAACTTTAAGGTAAAGACAACATAACAACTATCAATGTATGGAAACCAAAGTAACTATAAGTACATGTATTGGATAGGACAAAAGCACGTGTCAATTAGTGTGGCCTGTGATTTGCAACCAGGTAGTAGATCGTTGTCGCTGCCAAGGACCAAGGTTAATTAATGGTAGTTCTTAGAAGACACTGAAGCTTGATACTTTACCTTTAACCTTCATCTGAATATCAGTCAGCATTTAGTTAACTCACATTATCACCAAAATAACAAATTCATCTCTCCCTGTTAGCTTCTTCTACACACGCGCGAGCAGCCCAAGCCCCCAACCTCCGTTTCTCTACACACACACGAGCAGTCTGAAGACCACAACGACGGCCACCTCCCTCTGCTCAGCAACAGCACAATTGCTTCCTCGTCAGTGCTGTGCGTCGGTGAGCATGCTTTCACCGAGTTCGCGACCAAGTCAAAGGAAATTCGGACCCGGCGACGTGGATGTGCCGTGTAGAACATGCTCAAGCTCTAGTTCACCGACACAGGCTCACCTCGTCAGCATATGTACCATGAGCTTGTCTAAGATGAGAACAGCGCCGACAACAGCCAAAACGACGGCCGCGGCTAGGAAGTAAATCCGGTGAGAGGTGGGAGCCCGCGGCTGCCGAACTATGGAGCTAGTAGCTCGAATCGCGCATCTGCCCCTTCATCCCTCCTTCCCAAACGCAAGGCACCGACGACGGCCGAGACGACGGCTAGATAGTAAATTCACGAGACGACTTCTCGTCTGGTAGGTAAGGGGAATCACCGAATCACGTGCACGATCGAGGAATCACGATAGCGGTGGCTAGGGAGTTTCATGGAGATGACTTCTCATCTTGTAGCTGAATCGCCGAATCACACGCACGACTCAATCGATCGCGCGCCTCGACCCTGACGCCTTCCTCCCCATTGTTTCTTGACTCTCCGCACGCCACCATATCCATGTGGCCAAGAGCTTGCCGCCGCCGCGTGCTGCTAGTATCCCAGGTTCCCTGTTCCCGTCGGCCCTCTGGACTCCATACTCATCTGTCCTCGACGACCGCCAGTCATGCTCTGTACGCCATGCTCCACCATGCTCGGCAGCCCAGCACTGCGACGCCGCTCATGCCTCTGCAAGGTGCTCCACCTCTGCCTCCCCGAGCTATGTCCCGTGCTCCACGTTCAAGATGCGGCCCCTCACACCTCCTATCTCCGGAGGAAAACGTTTGTGAGCCAGAGGGTCTTTTTAGATGCAGCGAAGGGCGGGTGCAACTCGCGCACGGACGCGATACAGGGACGGAAGGATGCACAAGCGTGCTCCTCCCGGAGTCTCTGCGCGCGGCTCGCACGAAGGGACGACGTACCTACGAACCTATGGACCGGTTGCATCGCCGCTTTATTGGTTAGCTGAATACTCGTGCGTTGCTACCGGTTCTTAAATTTTCTTTCTTATTGTGTTGGCACATATGTTAATATTTTTGCTTTCTCTCTCCCCTTCTCTCTAGTAAAACATAAAACCACCAATGCATGACAATGATGCATCTTTGTTGTCGTCCACACCAGTATTTTCTCCTAATTCGTGAAATTACATTGGCTTTTCACTCGGCCTAGGTTGGTATTCAAATAAATATGCCTATACATTAAGAGCATCTTCAGTCGGTTGTCCCAAATCATGCCCGGCACGGCTTTTTTGGGGAACCGTTTGAAGCATCCCACGGGCAAAAAACTAAATTTAGAGACGGTGTTTACGGCTTACCGAGTCTTAATCCCTAAAAATCCTCTTAAATTTCTCTCAAGCGGTGGTGGGCAAGGCAGGCAGCGGGGGTAGGACGCGACAACTACACAGCGGTGGGCAGGGCAGGGCCGCATCGGGGCAGCGCTACTGGAGATGCTCTAAGTCTCGAATCAACGCTAAGCATTTGACAATTTAGATAGAACAATGAAGAGGTTGGCACATTAGAGATAGTTAAATACAAAGCCAGGAAACACAGTCGAATTGATCTGTAATATATTCTGTATCGTGGACCAACGTGAATCAATTGTTTGCAATATTCTACTATTTGGTTTATCCTTTTCTTTCTCCCTGGCCTCCTTTTCTATTGTACTCCGTATTATACTTTTTTTTCTGAATTAAAAAAATATCTGAAGGGAGAGGCAGCCCAGCAAGGCCTAGCCAGGCCCAGCCAGGCCGATGCCTCCCATCCTGACCGCATGTATGCACATAACGCAACCCCTCCCATCATCAGCCGCCTCTCTATCTCTCTCTTCCTCACAAACTCCAGAGCCGCACAACCCGAGCCGACCACCGGCCGCCGCTCACTCGCCTGGCCGCCCTCTTCCCCGCAGCTCCGCCCAAAGCACGCGCCAGCCTCGCGTATTCCCCTCTCCTCGCGGTTCCCTGTCGCTCTTGTCACCCGTCTTGGCCCGCCTCTCTCGCCTGCACGAGCTCGACCACGAACGGCCGTTTACGCCGCCCAGCAGTGCGCCGCTCGCTCCCGCCTCCCTCGCCTGCACGAGCTCGACCACGAACGGCCGTTTACGCCGCCCCTGCACGAGCTCGACCACGAACGGCCGTTTACGCCGCCCAGCAGTGCGCCGCTCGCTCCCGCCTCCCTCACCTGCACGAGCTCGACCACGAACGGCCGTTTACGCCGCCCAGCAGTGCGATTACTAACTGGAGGCACCACGCTAATCCTCAAAATCTGAAGTAATCATCCGTCCGATATCCTGTTTATTTATTTACATCCGTCCGATCAAATATCACTATCCTCCCACATAACACGTCCCGGATGAATAGTCTAGAGCCCGGTCTCTATCCTCCCGCAGGACACGTCTTCTCCTTTTTTTTGAAGGAGACACGCCTTCTCCTCTACCCTAGAAAAATGTATCTTCTCCTGTTGCCTTCTCATCGATCTCGCGGCGAGTCCATGCGGCAGAAAAATTAAGCCTCCCACATTCTCTCCTCCAACTGATTCGCGAAGCTCCTCCAATTGATTCGTGATACACAGCACGAGGCATAGAAGGTTCCCGTCGCTGTTGGCCTCTCTACGTTTCTTGCTCTTATCTGGGAAAAGCGATACTGAGAAGCGCACATGATACACAGCGCGAGGAATAGAAGGCTCCCATCGCGCTTCTCGCATTCTACAACATCGAGGGCAGCATGATCGATGCCGGTTCAGTTTGGCTCCACCCGAGAGGAGGTGCAGCAGTGCTAGCAAAAAGGATGGCAGGCGATTCAACATGTGGTTCGACCAGTTACAATGGACGAGGAGGCTACATGTCTTGAGCGTTCTTTAACTGCCTGATCTGGCCGTGACAATTTCGATTCGGCAGTCGTCCTCCAATCTCCCGCTACCTTAGAGATCGCTCGACCTCAATTGTTTTTTGCATTGTCCTTCGCCAGTACTCACACGTTGTAGTCAGTTGGAGTTGCCGGTACCTGCTACGGCCGTCAACGGACTCCATTCGCCCATGGTAGTAAAATTGCTCCTCGCCTGCTCGTGCCGCTGTTGTAAGCGAGACCGATCAGCCCCAATTTCTTCACCGAGCTGTACGACCAGTTGGTGTTCATGCAAGGCGATGGTGGCATTGAGGAGATAGCTAGATCGATGCATGCATGTTGCATGGCTGCATCCTACTGTTGGAGTAGACAATGTCTCGCTCTGCCTGTAGACGCTCAATTTTGCTTCATAGAAGGCATCATTTTTCCACCATCCCATTATGTTTGTAAGCATCATTGGTATGTATTCAGGCATGGTAGTGTTGAACCTTGCTCTCTCTGAATTTGCTAACAGAGACGCATGTTAACTCGATGAGATCACGTGTTGTAAAATGACTATACTGCAGGTGAATACACCTTTCAAATGTTCGATGAAAATTCTCATCAAGATGGCAACAACTGGACAAAACACAACCTTTGGTGTTTTATGTACCAAGGTAAGCCGAGTCCACCTTGCAAGCAGTGTCAAAAAATAACCTGACCCTGATTGTTTAGCAAGGGCTGTTTAGACCTCACGTTTTCATGGACTTCGAGCAAATACAGGCATGTATATACATGCGCCACTGCACAATGCATCCCTAACCCTAGGCCGTGGGTTACAACAGGACGGCAGAGAACAAGCTGCAGCTCGGCGACAGAGGCGAGCGGACGGACGCTGCGAAACCAGAGAGCTACACGGCTCCAACGGCGGCCTGTCGTTCCTGTCTACAACTACATGCAGTAACAGAAAGGTGTGTTCGAGTCTGCAATAATTCAAATACTGTTTTTAATAGTGGCTTGATCCTGAAGGGGACGGCGATGCAACCTCCTTACTTATTGGATACATAGATCGTGCAATTAGCATCAGGTGGAGTCAATAAGGCGTTCCTTTTTACAGTCTAGGATGATTCTATCAGTGATTATATCAAATAAGTTATTTTGGATCCCATCAATGCAATCGGCAGTCCATAATAAGGTAAGTAGAGTTTTTTATGGAGCTCCTGCACCTTGGCTATTTAGTGTAGGAGTTCATGCGCATACAGTTGGTTCTCGGTGATACTATTTTCATATGGATTGTGAATTTGTGATTAATTGGTGGTGCACGGCTCTGTTCCTTTCTCACAGTCGATAGTATAGCTTGCCGACATTGTTATGAATTGCTTTACTCTTGCAGCTTCCAATGTTCTCTTACTACACCACTTGAGTTTATTGGCATGTGCGTTAATTAATTGATGTGTTCTCAAGTTCAATTCCGATTTGTACGTTCTCAATGAATTACCCGTGGCCCCATGTGATAATTTTAGAAAAAATAGGTGTACGAAACTGAATAAATACATAAAAAGCCTCACGACAGGCCGTTTCTATTCTCTACCACGGAGCTCCATGTTGTATCACTACCTATGTAAATCACATATAATTGTAATGATGCAATCCATGTGTTGAATTTGTAGAATGATGTACAATCAGTAAGTAGCTAGGAGTGATCATCAAGTGTCAGTAAGTGCATTATTGAAAAGGAAAGTTATGGTTCAAATTTAATCATTTCTAGTAATACTTTAGAAATACATGGACTAACATAGAAATGTCTTGAATTACATAACAATAATTTTAAAAATATATAAAGTAACTAGCCCGTGCCGGGACACGGGTTGATGACTAGTATTATTAGTAGAGATAATGGTGTGCTATAGCAAATTTTCTAAAAAAAAAGATTATATGCAGAAATTTGTTTCTTCTGCCGACGGATGTCTCTTTGTCGCCTCATATTTCCTTTTCGAGCGACCTCCTAATATGAGTATTTCTAGTGTTTCGCTAATATGCACTTCTTGTATCCGGTGAGTATTTTTGGCCCCCGATCTTATGTGATCCCTTCATTTTAAAATAAATAATAATAATATTTCTAGGTTTTTAAAATATATGAAAATAAATCTTGACATAGTCAAAGATGTAACCTACAAGCATGCAATTTTTATTATGATTTTTTTTATATTGTGTGCTACATAAAAGTAAGAGAACCTGATAAATTTGTAGATTAAAACATATACATACCTAAATCTACACGTTTGTCATTTTTATGTAGTCTAGAATATAAAATATTTGAACATAATTTTTTACACTACACCTTAATATTTTTTCACATTTTTTTTGAAAATCAAAAATAAGATTTTTGTTTTTTATAAAAAAGAGATCACTGATGATGTTGAACGGATCGTATGGGCACCTAGAGGGGGGGGGTGAATAGGTGCTACTCAAATTTTAATTCTTTTTCAATTTAGGCTTGACACAAAAGGTAAATTCTCTAGATATGCAACTAAGGTGAATTTACCTATATGTCAACAAGCAAGCTAAGCAAGATACAAGTAGTAAAGGCAATAAAGGATAGAGGTAACCAAGAGTGGAGCACACGGAGACACGGATGTAATTCCCGTAGTTCTTTCCTTTTTATGGGAAGTACGTCTACGTTGGAGGGGTGTGGTTGCCACAAAGGCCTAACCAACGCCACAAAGGCTCACCCTATTCTCCGGTGCAAGCTTCCGCCACAAAGGCCTAGCTCACTTTCCACTAAGGGATTCCTCAAGGCGGAACCGGCCTTTACAAAACTTGGGGCACAACTCCACAACTGAATTGGAGGCTCCCAAGCACCACAAAGATCTCAATCAACAAGTATCAAGATATCAATCACACAAACAAGGTCAAGGGACACAAGGGAACCCAAGACCAAAGGGCCCTCTAGCAAATGAGAGGGGAAATCAAATCGCTTCGGTGAGGGTGTAGATCAAGGCCTTCTCCTTCGATTCTCCAAAGATCAAGAGCTTTGGTGGGTTGAGGGAGGAGATCTTGCGAATTTGGTGGCTCAAAATAAGGTGTTCTTCTTCATCAGCTCGAGCAGCTTGAGGTGGAAGAAGGGGAGGGGTATTTATACCCCCTCCCAAAATGTAGCCATTGCTGACTTGGAGGGGCGGATTATCCGACCAAAGTTGGACCGGATTATCCGGCTGGCCGGAATATCCGGCCCCTGGCCGGATTATCCGCCCCCCTATACTGGGTGACGCCGCGTCTGGTCCTTAGCCGAATTTGGGGTCGTCTCCGGGGGGGGGCGGATTATCCGGCCCCTGGCCGGAATATCCGACCCCCTATACTGGGTGACGCCGCGCCAGGTCCTTAGCCGTTTTTTGGCCACTCCCCGAGGGGGCGGATTATCCGGCCACCCCTGGCCGGAATATCCGGCCTGGCATTTCTTCATCTGTCAAAACTGCACAGCTTAGCACACACTTAATATCCCTAATGTTGTTATCTAACACACAAAATCTGAGGGAAACAAAGTTTGCACTTTCAATCTCCCCCTTTTTGGTGTTAGATGACAACACTAGGATTTGCAAGAAAGATCGAATATTTCAAACAACAAATATTTGAGCAAGATAAAAGGCTCCCCCTAGATGTGTGCATCTTCACCAACAAGTTTAGAGGAGACATACCTTTGCATAGATAACTCAATCATTATGGAATTCCGAATATGATAATATGATATACCGGACAATAATTTCATAGCCATTTCACCAATAACCATGAGCTAAAAAAATAAGTGAACAACGCATAATGATCCACATGGCACATATAGAACATGTAACATAGTCTCATACACCACACGGTAGCACATAAACGACACGAAGTTCAACCACACACAAAGTTCAACTTAAGACGAACGAAATAAGAAGAAACACAAGCGCCAAAGAATGATAAGCGCGCAAGCTTGTGTTTCCACCCATGCAAATCCCGTAAGACTCCTAATAGAACTACTTCTCCCCCTTTGGCATCAAGACACCAAAAAGGGAGAAGAGCGATGCTACACGCCCTGAGGAATCAATCCTCCAAGTCATCGAAGTCGCCGGTGTCCACATCATCATAATCTCCGCCATCACCCTCGTCATCTCCAGCATCTTCATCCTCATCATCAAAGTCCTCCTCAGCCTCAAAGTCCTCCTCAGCCTCTGCACGAGCACCTCCTGCGGGAGCATCTGGAGCATCAAAGAGATGCTTCTGCATATCCATCCAGTTGTAGCGATCGGTGTTCCAAGCATTATAGGCCACAGGAGCAGTAGGAGTGGGATCGGCGGACTGAGCACCACTGAGACGGTGAAGGATAAGCTGCTGAGTGTCCTGGATGCTCTTCCTCTCGACATAGGCCTGGTAGTTCTCACGGTGGATCTCTACCTTCATGCATAGAACATTCCGCTCAAACCAACTGAGCTTCCTCACCTCCCTAGACACAACAGATGCAGCAGCCCTCTGATCACGAGCAGTAGCACTAGTCCTCGCATCAGCCATGAAAGTGTCAGGATATGCAGCTGAAGGAGCAGATTTCGCCTTTCTCTTGATATACATCTTCTTGACCTTGTGCTCCACACAGTCATCATGAATATCATAGTCTCCAAGGACATGCTTAATGAGAAGCATGATGAAAGGAGCATATGGCACAGTGTTCCTCTGAATAATAGCATCCTTGATCTCATAGAAGATGAAATCCATCACATCAAGGGTAAAGTCCTCAGCAGGGTCAGTCGATGTGGCACACTCATGAGCAAAAGCAAGTAGATCAACAAGAGAGGTGCGAATGGCATCATTGTTGCCACCACTAGGAGCAATGTTCTCCCTGAAAATGCGGACCAGCTGATCATAAAGCGGATGCAGCCCATGGATGAAGCCTACAACACCTGTGGAGTCATAGAGATCATACAACTTATCTTTGTCAGGCTTGGTCCCCGGGTTGTGAATACGGCGACCCAGTGGAGTGTCTCCATCATACGCATACCCCAAGAGAGAGGCAAACGTAGTGAAGTTCGATGTACACTCATGCTCGCCGGTCATCCACTTCATAGATTTCTGAGCATTTGGCAGGATCACAAGGGTAGCATAGAACTGCTTGATAAGACCGGGATTATAGTTGCACTGAATGTTGGCCAACCCCATCAAACCCAACTTCTCAACCACAGAAAGTGCTTCATCAAAATAAGACTTGCTGCGAAGGTGATCAAAATCAATAGGATGCATCGGACGACAAGGGTTCTTGAATGGCTCATAAACATCACGAAAAATCCCCCACTGCTCCTCATTCCAGAAACCACGGTCCTCAATGTCTTCATCTCTTGCTGTGGCATACCAATTGTTGCGCCTCACAAGAATGTACTCGGCCTCGGGCATGCTCTTGTAGTTAGGACGTGGCTCTTTGCCTTTGCGACGACGGGCTTGAGCTTTGGCAACCTTGGCAGCTTTCTCCTTCTCAGCCTTTCTAGCAGCCTCCCTCTGGCGCTGACGGATTACAACCTCATCAACTAAGACTCTGTGTTCATCCGGAATAAACCGACGCTTGCGCTTCGGCACACTCGAACCACCTGAAAAAGAGAGGTGCAAGGATAGCATGGGGATAAGCGGATGCACACGAGTTACGGAAAGGATCAATGAATTATGTAGTATGAACAACAATCTTCACCAAAGTATCAAAGTGAAAGCAGCAAAATATAAAAAAAAGCACTCCCAGGCCGGATTATCCGGCCAGGGGGCGGATAATCCGGTCACTCAGATATTCCGCCCAGGGGGCGGATAATCCGGCCCCTCGAGAAATTTTTCTAATAGTTGCTGCAACCTTCAATTCGATAGATCGGGGAAGACAATCATACAACATAGTTCATAGGATAGGAAAACAACACCTAGAAGGCTAAATCACCAAGAACATGCTAGGGTAAAAAAAATCCTAGAGATAGAACAATACCCGCATCCATTGCGAAATCGGCTTGGTGAATGCCTTCTAGAGGAGGAGGAGAGCAACCTCCGAAGAAATCCGGCCAAGGGGGTGGTCGGAGCTCCAGCGGCGGCGACGGGAAGACGGCGGCGGCGGCAGGGAACTGCTGGAAGGGGTGGGGAAGGGACTGCCCTAGGGCAGCCCGACCCTGCCCCTTATATACCCAGGTGCCACTTGGGCCGGATTATCCGGCCAGGAGGGGGCGGATAATCCGGCCCCCCCGGATATTCCGCCCAGGGGGGCGGATATTCCGGCCTGGGAACCAAAAACTGGCCAGTTCGAAATTTTCAAAAACAGATGTTGTTTTGATGAAAAATTTGAACTCGTGTGCATAGTGTGCATAGTTAGATGTCTTGAGAGAGGATGGCTTAGGTGAGAGAGCAAACACGGAGTGGTTCTCGGCACTTAACATTGCAAGAGCAAATCGACTAAAAATCCAATGCAAGTGCCTTCCCATATAAAAAAAATGAGAGAGAACACCAAAACCTCAAATAAGATATGCAATGAATCAACTCTTCGAAAAGAAGAGGTCGGTGGCCGAAGCCACCATGTTTGAGTGTTATGGCATTGGACCGCGAAGATGTATCTTGAGTCCATAACCACTACTCGTCATTGAAGCTCAAAAAATCATAAAATGATATTAAGAGAATGATATGATTACTATCGGCATTATGGGGGGAGGGATAGCCCAATTAATTAGGACCGCACTCCCCCTATTTCCATGCCCACACCTAAACCAAACAAGTATTGAAGAATAGGTGTATTTGCAAGATGCTCAAGCCACACTCCTTGAATCAATGATATTTAGCTCATTCCTCAAATATCCAAATCTTGCTTCATCAAGGGGCTTCGTGAATATGTCGGCAAGTTGATCCTTGGTGCTTACATATGCAAGCTCAATATCACCACGGGCAACATGATCTCTAATAAAATGATTCCGGATCTCAATATGCTTGGTTCTTGAATGTTGCACCGGATTATATGCTATCTTGATAGCACTCTCATTGTCACATAAAAGAGGCACTTTGTCACAATTGACACCATATTCCTTTAAAGTTTGCCTCATCCATAACAATTGAGTGCATCCACTTGCGGCGGCAATATATTCGGCTTCGGCGGTGGAGAGAGATATACAATTTTGCTTCTTAGAAGACCAACACACCAAAGACCTACCAAGAAATTGGCAAGCTCCGAGGTTGATTTCCTATCATCCTTGTCACCGGCCCAATCCGAATCCGTGAAGCCACAAAGAGAGAAATCCGAGCCTTTGGGATACCAAAGCCCATAAGTTGGGGTATGAACCAAATATCGAAAGATTCTCTTAACCGCCACAAGGTGGCTTTCTTTAGGAGCGGCTTGATACCTTGCACACACACCTACACTCAACACAATATCGGGTCTAGATGCGCAAAGGTAAAGCAAAGAACCGATCATAGAACGGTATACCTTTTGATCCACATCTTTACCATTGGGATCAAGCTCAAGATGACATTTTGTGGCCATTGGTGTGGCGGCCCCATTTAGTTCCTTCATCTTGAACCTCTTGAGCATGTCTTGGACATATTTGGCTTGATAAATAAAAGTCCCTTCTTTCAATTGCTTGATTTCAAAACCAAGAAAGAACTTCATTTCGCCCATCATAGACATCTCGAACCTATCGGTCATAAGCTTTGAAAATTCATCATTAAAAGCTTTGTTAGTAGAGCCAAAGATAATATCATCAACATATAGTTGGCATACGAAAAGCTCCCCATTGACCCTCTTAGTAAAAAGAGTAGGATCGATTTGCCCAACTTCAAACCCACGGTCTACCAACAACTCCCTAAGGTGCTCATACCACGCACGTGGGGCTTGTTTAAGGCCATAGAGTGCCTTATGGAGTTTGTAGACATGGTTAGGAAAGTTGAGATCCTCAAACCCCGGGGGTTGCTTAACATACACTTCCTCTTTCAATGGACCATTAAGAAATGCACTCTTAACATCCATTTGTTGCAACTTAAAATTATGATGAGTGGCATAAGCAAGAAGGATACGGATGGACTCAAGATGAGCCACGGGAGCATAAGTCTCTCCAAAGTCAATGCCTTCAACTTGAGAGAAACCTTGAGCAACCAATCTTGCCTTGTTCCTCACAACAATTCCATGCTCATCTTGCTTGTTCTTGAATATCCACTTTGTGCCAATCACATTGCGGCACTCCTTTGGCTTCTCTACTAACACCCATACATTATTGCGCTTGAAGTTGTTGAGTTCTTCATGCATAGCATCCAACCAATCCGGATCTTCAAGAGCTTCAAATACTTTCTTGGGTTCAACCATGGAGATATAAGCATGATGAGAGCTAAATTGTGCCAATTGACGCCGAGTTGACACTTTGCTTCTTAAATCTCCAATAACCCTCTCAAGGGTATGACCTTTAAGTTCCAAATCCCTTTCAACTCTTTTCTTGCGACGGGCTTCGATCTCCTCATTTGACCTTGGAGGAGTCTCTTGATCATCTTGATCATTTTGGTCCCCGTCTTGACCATTAAATTGACCTTGATCATCATTATCTTCATGAGTAGGTTGATCTTGGTCTTGTGAAGAATTGGGGGCGGTTGAGATAACCGGAGAGGATGGTGGTGCCCCTTCTTCTTCATGAAGGTCCTTGTCTTGTTCTTCGGTTGGTGCATTAGTTGCATCCTTGGGAGAGGCTTGTTGAGCTTGTGAAGATGAAGGCTCCACTTGAGTAGAGCATAGTCCTTCCCGGTCGGCCACAAGGTGTCCCTCAATGGGGCGGAAAAATCCCACGCCCATTCTTCCTATGGCTTCTCGAGGTATTTCATCATCTATATCACAAGAAACAACATCTCGCCCCCCTTGGGAGCCGTCATTCTCTTCGAATACCACACTACAAGATTCTTCAACACGTCCGGTGGACTTGTTGAAGACTCTATAAGTGTGGGATTCGGCACCATAACCAACAAAAATACCTTCTAATGCTTTTGGATCAAATTTACCTAAACGAACTCCTTTTCTTTTAAAGAAACACTTACACCTGAAAACCCGGTAGTAGGAGATGTTGGGCTTCCTTCCGGTGAGTATTTCATATGGAGTCTTGTTTAGGCCTTTGCGGAGGAAGAGCCGGTTTGAAGAGTGACAAGCCGTAGAGATAGCTTCGGCCCAAAAGTTGTATGGAGACTTAAACTCTGCCAACATGGACCTAGCCATATCCATAAGAGTCCGGTTCTTCTTTTCGGCTACACCATTTTGTTGAGGGGTATATGCAGCGGAATATTGATGACAAATCCCCTCATCACTAAGAAATCCATTTAAGGTGTAGTTCTTGAACTCCGAGCCATTGTCACTTCTTATTGCCAAAATAGTTTGCCCATGTTGACGTTCAACTTCCTTGGCAAAGTCGATGATGGTTTGTTGAGTCTCACTCTTATGCTTGAAGAAGTAAACCCAAGTATATCTTGAATAGTCATCAACAATCACCAAACAATATTTCTTCCCACCAAGACTTGCATGAGAGGGAGGACCAAAAAGATCCACATGAAGGAGCTCCAAGATCCTCTTGGAAGAAATGATAGTCTTGCTTGGGTGGGGAGAATCATGCATTTTTCCTAGAACGCAAGCCCTGCAAACACGATCTTTGGCAAAAGAAACATTCTCTTTTAGTCCGAGTATGTGGCCACCCTTGTGAAGGCTTTGCAAAGTTCTCATATTGACATGGGCTAGTCGGCGATGCCAAAGCCAACCCACATCGGCCTTTCCAAATAAACACATTGCACTTGTAGTGGTTTTCCCCGAAAAGTCCACCACATACAAGTTATTTTCAATGTGTCCAACGAAAGCGACCTTTAGAGACTTGCTCCACAAGAGTACCACAATATCATTATCAATGAAGACGGCAAAGCCCATCTTACCAAGTGCACGAACTGAAAGTAAATTATAACCTAGGGTCTCAACAAGCATGACGTCCACAAGGGAAATATCCGGTGCGACCACCACCTTGCCAAGACCCAATACCTCGGATTGTGACATGTCTCCATAAGTGACGGTTATATGATTGTCATTTGGTCTCATCTCCGTCATAATCTTCTTGCTTCCGGTCATATGACTTGTGCATCCACTATCAAGCACCCATTTTGATCCACCGGAAGCATAGTCCTACAAGAGATCATTGCTTGGTTTTAGGTCCCCATTTTTCAATGGGTCCTCTTTTGTTAGCAACAAGGGTCTTTGGAACCCAAATAGACCATGCAACATAACCATCATTTGGACCAACATATTTTGCATAAACATCACCATAATAATCACGAAATAAAACATAGTGAGGGTTAGCAATTCCCGCATGATCATCATGAGTGGCTTTGCCACTCACAATAGGATCCTTCTTTGCTTGAGCGGGCTTGGCCTTCTTTTTCTTGTTGATCTTCTTCTTCTTCTTTGAGACATAGCCAATCCCCGTTTTATCACCAAATGCCTTTTGCTTACTCAAAAGGTCATTCAAGTTTTTCTCACCTATGGGAATGGAGGACTTGGCAAGCTCATCTTTCAACCTAGCATTTTCTTCAATAACATTTGCATGATCACAAGTAGAAGTAGAAGAACTAGGCACATTATTCTTAGTCAATTGAATTTGAAGTTGTTCATGTGACTTGGTAAGAATAGAGTGTTCACTTTTCAAGGCCTTGTGAGCCTTGTCAAGATCTTCTAAATCCTTAACAAGTATATCATGACCAACACCAAATTCAACCTTTTCCTTTTTAAGCATTTTTACTTTAGCACGAGCATGATCACGCTCTTTAGTGAGTTTGGAAACCACTTCATTATTAGCTTCCTCAATGGAATCGAGCTTCTCTTCAAGAGTTGCTCGTTCCTCTTGCTCTTCTTCAAGAGACTCGGTTAGTGAGGCAATATCTTGAGCATATTCTCTTTCAAGCCTCATTTATTCATCTAGTTTTTCAAGAGTTTTACCATATTGGCTCAATAGACGTTCAAAGTGAATCTTATGAACACCATCTACACTAGACACATAATCATCAAAAGCAACAATTTCTTCCTTTACTCTAAGACTAGCAAGATCAATCAAGGAAGCATCATTTGTCTTAGAGGAAGAGAAAGATGTGGGTGATACCTCGGAAGATTTGGCCATAAGGCACTTGACGTTCTTGACAAGAGAGTCCTCATTTGGGGATTCAAAGAGTGATGTTGAGGAAGTGGAGGTGGTTGCCATTGCGGCCATCTCACTAGTTGTAGTTTCTTCTTCTTCACTCTCACTTGCGGAGTACTCTTCTTGAGTCAAGAACACAAACTTCGGTTGTTTCTTCTTTGGTCCACCCTTCTTCACAAATGGCTTCTTGGATGGTGACTTGGTCTTGCTTTTGAAGATGAGCTTTCCACCATGGTCTTCTCTCTTCTCGTAAGGGCACTCGGCAACAAAGTGAAATCTATCATTGCAATTGTAGCAAGTCCTCACCCTTTGACCATTGTTGTCATTCCTTTGATAGCCACTTGACTTGCTTCTTCTTTGATTGTCTTCTTTAGCCTTGTGTGGATCAACCCAAAAGGTTTTTCCATAGAAGGCCATGTGCTCATTGTACTCATGCCTTATGTCCTCGGGACACATCTCTAGTCTTGCTTCAATATTCGCTTGAAGAGGAACCTCTTTATCAACCACACTAGCTTTCAATGCAAGATTAGAGCTTCTTTGTATTCCTATGGCACGGGCACGAGCATCTTCCGCATTTTGTGCGGAAACCTTGTAGGCTTGAATCTCTTGCATCACTTGATTGGAGGTCATCTCATTGAAGTTGTGCTTTCCTTGAACACTCTTCACATCCGCGGGCTCATATGGAGTGAGAGCAAGAATGTACTTCATCTTGATCCACTCATCATCAATATGGTGAGCACCGAGGTTCTTGAAGGTGGTAGCAATAGCCTTGAGTCTTCTATACATCTCTTGATGATCCTCACCATCCATCATGAAGAAACCCTCCGCTTGATTTGAGAAGGCAATGTATCTTGTTTTCTTCATGCTCTCGTTGCCAACAAAGACGTCGGAGAGTCCTTGCCAAGCTTCTTTGGCGGTGGAGAAGTGTTGGATGTGAGGCAAGTCCTTGGATCCCACGGCGACTTGAATCATGTGAAGAGCGGTAGCATTGAGTTGGCTATCGACCGTCTCTCTTCTTGTCATGTTGTGGGGATCCACGGCCTTGAATCCTTCCTCAACGATCCTCCAAAGCTCGATGCAAGAACTGCGCATATGAGAGATCATTTGATATTGCCATTGACCAAAGTTTAATGCATCAAGCTTAGGCGGATCACCTCTATGGTTAATATGAGGATGAGGAACCGGCGGGTCGGGTGAATACCAATGCGGGTATTCACCTTTCCCGTCGGCCTTGGTGGAAGACTTAGCATCGCCATTTTTGTCGGCACCCTCCTCATCTATCCCCACATTCTCCACTTGTGGAGTAGCGGGTTTTTCCGGAGGTGGAGATGCATTAGCAGTTTTAGCTTGCATGAGTTGCGCCATCATTTCACGCAACTCACTTATTTGAGATGTCATGGAAGCCATGGATGATTCCAAAGATTTGAACTCACCCATGGAAACTTGACCCGAGCCCTCACTAGGTGAAGTTTCCATACTCTTAGGCGGTTAAGCCCGAAATAAGAGCCGAGGCTCTGATACCAATTGAACGGATCGTATGGGCACCTAGAGGGGGGGGTGAATAGGTGCTACTCAAATTTTAATTCTTTTTCAATTTAGGCTTGACACAAAAGGTAAATTCTCTAGATATGCAACTAAGGTGAATTTACCTATATGTCAACAAGCAAGCTAAGCAAGATACAAGTAGTAAAGGCAATAAAGGATAGAGGTAACCGAGAGTGGAGCACACGGAGACACGGATGTAATTCCCGTAGTTCCTTCCTTTTTAGGGGAAGTACGTCTACGTTGGAGGGGTGTGGTTGCCACAAAGGCCTAACCAACGCCACAAAGGCTCACCCTATTCTCCGGTGCAAGCTTCCGCCACAAAGGCCTAGCTCACTTTCCACTAAGGGATTCCTCAAGGCGGAACCGGCCTTTACAAAACTTGGGGCACAACTCCACAACTGAATTGGAGGCTCCCAAGCACCACAAAGATCTCAATCAACAAGTATCAAGATATCAATCACACAAACAAGGTCAAGGGACACAAGGGAACCCAAGACCAAAGGGCCCTCTAGCAAATGAGAGGGGAAATCAACTCGCTTCGGTGAGGGTGTAGATCAAGGCCTTCTCCTTCGATTCTCCAAAGATCAAGAGCTTTGGTGGGTTGAGGGAGGAGATCTTGCGAATTTGGTGGCTCAAAATAAGGTGTTCTTCTTCATCAGCTCGAGCAGCTTGAGGTGGAAGAAGGGGAGGGGTATTTATACCCCCTCCCAAAATGTAGCCGTTGCTGACTTGGAGGGGCGGATTATCCGGCCAAAGTTGGACCGGATTATCCGGCTGGCCGGAATATCCGGCCCCTGGCCGGATTATCCGCCCCCCTATACTGGGTGACGCCGCGCCAGGTCCTTAGCCGTTTTTCGGCCACTCCCCGAGGGGGCGGATTATCCGGCCACCCCTGGCCGGAATATCCGGCCTGGCATTTCTTCATCTGTCAAAACTGCACAGCTTAGCACACACTTAATATCCCTAATGTTGTTATCTAACACACAAAATCTGAGGGAAACAAAGTTTGCATTTTCAGATGCCCATGTGCATTAAAATTTCACTCGCTCTTATCACTCTATATGTACGCAATGTCATTGTTAAAAAATCGATCGATATGCTGATTAATCTCCTAATTAATCATGAATCATTGGATGAGTGATACAATTACAACTTACCGGGATGCCTGCTTTCAAATGGCTTTGGAAATCCAGTTGCATGATGAGAGTCAATTTTTTTGCATGGTTGTTATTAGTGGACAGATTGAATACTAGAGACATGCTACAGAGACGACATTGGAAGGTTACTGAGGACACCCATTGTGTGTTATGTCCAACAAGAGCTAGAAAAACTAGAATGCATTTGTTTTTTGAGTGCAATTTTAGTCAGAGAATTTGGAATTATTTTCAGATTGATTGGACCTTGGCTCCTGATATTCAAGGATCTTTATTGGCAACAATATTAGCTTTTAGGAAGCCTTTCTTCATGGAGGTGGTTATGTTGGGGTGCTGGAATATTTGGAAGCAGAGAAATGGATTAATCTTTAGGTTTGAAAGGCCTACTTTTTGCTGCCTGGAAGAGAACGTTTGTTCATGATATTTCTATGCTTGGACATAAAATCAAGAGCAAACATCATGATGAGTTAATGGCCTGGATAGGCAGCTTGTATTAGTAAAGTTTTTTGCTTCCGTTAGCCTGTATATGAGTAGGTTTTTGTATATCCCCTACCCTCTTGTACATATTTGACTCTTTTTATGATGGTTTAATAAATTGCTGTGGGGCTTTGCCTCATAGTTTCATGTTCAAAAAAAATTACAACTTACCAGCCTAATTTATCGCATAGGCCGATATACCAATCTTCTAGCCGTTATTTTAGCCAAAATATCCCATTTTTTTCACTTACCGCGATTTGGCAACCGATTTATCGGTCTATAAGACGATTTGTTGGCCAATACTCTTGTAGAAGTGTTCATTAACTAATATTTTGCCATTAATTGATTCAAATGCATGGAATCAAGGTAACACTTTTATCCAATACTCCAACGTTGTTTTTTGTATCGCATATTTTTGAACTTTATTGCCAAAACATGGGATTTACAAGAAACTAGCCAATAAATAGTCAATCGATAAAATTGATCAATTAATCGATAATCGACTAATCTTAAATTTCAGGTCGGATGAGAAGTTAATGATAAACAATTTCTCGAACATTGCTCAATGATATATCCCAAAAACTTGCAAGATCTTATTTTGAAATAATTTGTATTCTATACTATTTTTTTTTAAATAAACATGGATCTAAGTATACTAAAAAAAATTATCAGGCCCCATCAGTTTTACGTAAGAAAAATTCCAAAGATTTTAGCGTTATCATTTTACATGCTAATAGTAGGATACAACATTGACTCTATCTTGATTTTTTTTTTTTAAAACATATTAATGTGATTTTTTTGGATTCTTGAAATAAATAAATCAGCGGAGATGAGAAGCCAAATAGAGTTTAAATTCCTTAATTCCATAGAATCACTTTTAGATGTCTATGCATATAAACTACTCTTTCAATTTGGCATCAACATAACTCATGTTTCATGTTCCAATGTTACAATATTCAACAACATTTCAAAATTTATTTTAAATTGTAAATTCAAAAATGAAGTAAGGACAAGAACAACAATGATCCAAATAAACATGAAAAAGTACCACGAAACTAGTGACCATATAGCTACAACTGATGCTTAATAAGATGTTCACGAAGTTGTTTATGTGACAACGATCTTCAATCCTCTTGTACACCTTAATAAAATGCTTGACCCGGTCCATATTGGTACTGGAGATGAGATTGTGCTGGCATTAGCACACTCATAGTCCACTTCCCGACCCCTCTCATTCTCTATGCTCATCTTGTAGAGGATCGTACACATGGACCTGATGTTTCCTAGGATCATTATGTCCTAGAAAGGAGTTGGATCTCGAGCAATTGCAAACCAAGCCTGCAACATACCAAAATATTGTTAACCTATTGAAAGAATCGATATGAGCGGCTAGAGGAGGGTAAATATGCTCTACTTAATTTTTAGTGTTTATTTTTTTCAATTTCAATTAAGGCTTGACAAGAAAGGTAAATTCTATCAATATGCTACAAACAAGTAATAAACAAGTAAATATACAATAGTAAAAGATAGAAATAACCGCGAGGAAGACAATGGAGATACACAGATGTATTCTCATAGTTTTTTGTTACGGGAAGTACGTCTACGTTGAAGATGTATTGTACCACAAAGGACACAAATATCACAAAGGCTCACACTGATCTCCACTGAGCAAGCCACTAAAACGAGCTCACGCTCTACTAAGCGGTGCACTTGAAGGCGACAACCGAGACCTTTACACAAAGATTTGGGTCGAGCTCCACAACTTAATTGGAGGCTCCCAATAACAACATCAAGCTCTCACATACAAAGATTGAACAAGCATTAGAAGAAAAGTTTCCATCTACCATGACTAGCTTTGCCAACTGTTGCCGAAGACCCCCTTCTACCATGATTTTGGTCGGTTTTATGGTAGATGGAAAAAATTCTCATTTCAGTGGCCCTCTACTGCCACGAATTTGGAAAATCGTAGTAGATGGTCGTCCGGTACGTGGTAGATGTTTTTTTCTCGTCCGCTTTTGACTCTGATCGAGATTTTCAAGGTTGTGGCCTGTGGAGTCCTGATATCAGTGTCTCTAGCGGACTTATTTTTTTTCTTTCCATGACCTAACTCACGTTGCTCGATGTAGCCATCTATGGTCTGGCTTGTGTGTCCCAATATCAGCCTGACTAGTGGGTCCCACCGGCTAGTGGGCTTGTTAGTTTGTTTCTAGAATTTTAGGAGGATCCTTTTTGTAAAATTGTAGTTTTGGGATCAGCGTAGAGACACGTCAGCAAATATAGGGCTATACGGGCTCCGATAATGACACATGAAACAAGCGCACGTATTTAGTGACCATAAATTATATATCGCGATGTACGGTGACCACGGCGAGTAACAGAGTCAAGTCTAATAACTTATTATGTATTTTTCTCCCCTCTAATCCATAATAAGTATCGCTGATTTAGTACAAAACTATACTAAATAGAAACACTTAACATGGATTGAAGACGGTGTATTATTTCAATATGAGTGAAAACACTACTACCTCCAATCAAAAATGAGTGTGAGTGATGAAACATACGGAGGAAGTAGCTTTTACGACACTGCCACTTGATGGAGCCGAGCCCGAGCTAGAAGAGAAAAGGAATTCGAAACATACGGCGGAGGGATCGAGCAACGAACGGTTTTCGACCCTGACGGCTTCGACGACGTTCAGTCCTTACACTTGTATCCGGGATAGCAAATCTGTCGTGTTCCTCACCAGTGTTTCGTCGGTCCACAGCGCGTGCTTGCAGCGGGACGATGCGCGTGCACTTCCGGAAAAGGAGCGCTCACGCACCACCTACAGCTCCCTTCACTTGTGTACTTCATCACTTGGAAACAAACAAACTCGAACGCCGAGACGAACGGACGGACGAACGCGCAGCTCACCGCGCTACGCCAAGATGGATGGACGGACGGACGGACGCAGCGCTGCTCGATCGCTTGTCTCCAGCCAGGCTTGCGCTAAATTAAAACGTTCGCTGGTTTGGAAACTTGTTGACAGCTAGCCTGGTGACTGCCGTGCGTGTAAGTCAAGCTTGGTGTAAGTGCCTCTTTGATTCGCATCTCGCATGTCTAGCTATATACATAAAAAAATAAACTTTAAGTTATACCAAAAAATACATACCATTCTCTGAGAGTTTTTTGAGATTTCTTATGGTAAAAACCAATTGCTCCGTTTCATAAAACATGCTGCTAATATGAATATATTTAGATGCTAAAATAAATCTTCATACATCTATTTTAGCGACAAGTCCACGCCGTCATAGTGGTGCTTGGGGGGCCTATAGTTTTTGCCGGCCACCCACTCCTGTCACCCTGTCTACAGCGGCCGTAACTGAATTCCTTTTGACATGTCATGCCGCGCCATGCCCGTCATGATTTTTCTCCTACTGCTCCTAGCAACTCGTCGTGCTAGTGTTGTTGTGCTAGTGTTGTTGCACACGCTTGTCGCAGCTACTGCAAACACCGGCCCCCAAATGCTACAAAAGCCAATCACAGGTGATGCATGCTCTGCCATCGCTAGCTGCTTGCTGCAAACGCTTGTCGTCGGTGCTACAAAAGTTGGCCGTATGTTCTACATGGGCAGGTCAGTTCGCCACTGCTCCCAGCAGCCATGGCGGAAGGTGCAGCTAGCGACAACGGTGTTGCGATCGTGGAGTGGTGGTGTGGGGCGGCGTTGGCAAGTACTAGGGATGAGGTGTGCCGGGACTCGGGAGACATGGGGAAACTTTCCTCCTGCACGTGGGCAAACATGGACAACCTAGTAAATCCTGATCCTAGACGTACACACGATTGCATCTCACGGTCCAAGAAACGGGGGATCGATCCCCCCGAGGACGCCCAACACGACTTTCAAACATACCATGTTCACTCAAAACATTGGCAACATTAACATACAAGCTAGAGATGAATCATTAAATGATATTTTTCTTTTCCTATCTACTTAGTACAAATCCTACCAGCCACATAGCCCTCATCACCGCCTACTGATTCCATTAGTCTCCTTCGCCTCCAGTGGCCATTTTCTACGCTACGCGGCGAGGAGACCACAAATCTTCATGCTTGAGGGCAGGGACAAATCCAAGAATTAGAAACACGGGGGGCTAACAAAGTTCTACCATGTACTCTATTCAATAAGGGCAGGAAAATTGTAGCTAACACAATTAAAGTATTCAATAAATGTCTAGATGTAACCATAATTTAGGAATGATGGAAAGGTCCATGGCCCTTCTCATCCACCCCTAGCTCCATCCCTGCTTGTAGGGAGTCTTAATCAAGTTTTCTAGGTTTGTGTCCCGTGTATTGTTTGTCTAGATGGTGGATCAACGCAGCAATGGAAAAATTACCTCTGGCCTTTTCCTATTGCGGTGGTGCAAGTGGTTACGACATCATTACATGCACGCGGGTGGGCTGATTTCCCTAGATCCGATCCTTCGGGTTGTGGAGGTAGAGTCTTCAACTACATTTCTTCCACCTTGGCTCGCGACACACAATGGTGGTCTTTTCCATAAGATCCTATAATGACATTTACAACATTGGTTTGTGGTTGGTTCTCCTTGTTCATCCTTCACCTTCTTTTTGAGATCATCATTGGGGTCTCTTGGCAATTTTTGGCGACTTCCCTAGGGTCTTCCTAGCTAGTTCCGACATTGGGGACAAGGTGCGACATCAAGCTAGGCTTAGGCCGCGCCATCGGCTTGTGTAGGTTGGAGAGGACAATTAATTCCTCTCAGTTCAGGTTGTAATTCCATTTTTGTTAGGAGTATTCTTGTAAGAAGTAGACTTGTTCAAAATATGGCTCCCTTAAAAAAAAAATCAAAGAATCTGGTACCTAGGTGGCCACTTGCTTTTGGATCGAGCTTTGCCATTTCCATCGACATCTCGACTTCTATTGCTTATTGGTGGATTTTCCACCTCTACGAGAGAGAAGTGAAGAGATTCCCTCAGAAAAGGATGTGGTCTTGGAGACTTTGGTAGCTTAATAAATTCAGAAAAAGTTGAATACCAGTGTATATGAGGACCGTTACTGAGCGTTGCAAACAAACATGATTTTACGTAAAATTTATCTTCATGATACACGACTTCACCGTTTACCATTATCCTCCTATCATAGAACCAAAAGAAAAAAAAATGGTAGTACTTAAACACAATGTGATTTGGGACTTGCAGCGTGCCGCTACACTCTTCATCTTCGACCTTCTATGCTCACTCCTCCGCACACACACCCTTCAAACACCACTGACTCCATTATCCTCTCCCTCCTCTCCCATGTGCGGCGACCCTCCTCTCAACCCCTTCATGTCTCTACTCCTTCGCTGTTGCCGCCATTCGCTCCCTATGTTGTCACCTGGCGAGGAGTCCGGTTATGCGTAGGGGTGCCGATACACTCAAATCAAGCCTCCATTACCGATCCAACAACCATGAGTCGGGACTAAGGGTGGAGACATGATTGAACCTTAAAGAGGACCAAACATGGTAATCCTCAGTTAGGGGCAAGAGGACCGAGGGAGGGCGGGCGGGCGCTGCTGCTATCAAAATCCAATCTAAACCCGGCTTATGTGCAAAAAGGTTATTGTTATACCATGCCGTAGGGGGATTTGACCATTGCTAGTCTCCCTAGCTCTGCCAACGATCACGACTTCTTCAAGGTTGCCATCTCATCGCCCGCCGCCGGTCAGCCCACTTCCTCTCCTACCTTCCTCTCCTACCTTCCTCTCCTACCTTCCCCTCCTTTTTTTTCGCCCCTTTCTTTTGCACTCATTTTTTTTAGGTTGTCACGCCTTAAGGATTCTGCGCGAACATTCACACTGAAGATCATTGGAAAGAAAAAAACAAAGAAAATGGAAATCACCACTGTCCGTTCACCACCGTCTGGCACTGGACCACACTGCCCACAGCATGGCACTCGCATTTCCATGTGTGCGCATGAGAACCACCTCCGAACAAGAGCCCAAACGAAAAGAACGGATCAAAATTGATCTGAGAAAAGGTTGAAGGACTACGGAGCTTTTATGTTGTGCAGATCCCCAAGCAAGAGGCGTGCCGCGCTGTGGCTGTGCTGCATTTCCAGTTCTTTCCTCGTGAGCAGGGGAGGCTAGGTAGGAGGGAGAAGAGCCGAGGGAGGGGGCGCTGCTGCGTGGTGGGTTTTGCGGGGTTTAGGAGGCTCTTGGAAATGGAGATGGCGCTCCGGCCGCGGAGCCCTCTCTGCCCTCGGAGCACGCGGGCGCTCGTCGTCCGGCCGGCCGGTGGCGGCGGCGGCCTTGCGCAGGTACTGTTACGTTCTTGGTTCCCTGCTGCTCATATGGTTCCGTTCTTGATTGGATTGATTCACGGAATGTTCTTTGATTTGGGAATTTTAAGTAGCACGCGTGATGATTTCGCTCGTTTCTTGTTCTGGGTTGGTGGTTTTGATCTTTTTCATCTCGGTAACATTTCTCTTTTGGGGATCAAGGCGAATTTGGCCCCGCTGTTCATCCCTGGGGTTTCTTATGGTTCCTGGGAGGATTTTGACTGGAATTTCGGAAAGTACTGCTTATTTTGGTGCTCCGAGATGCATATTGACTGAGAACGACGTTTTTTTAAAATTCTTGTTGGAAATTATAGAGAACGTGAATTCTGCTCCGTTCTTTCAAAAAAAATCCATGTTTTGGTGTTTCGGTCTGCACGATCATAGGAAGGTTTCGTGTTACTGTTAATTCAGAGTGAATATTTTATGGCAAAACGTTTCAAAAAAAGAAAATTCGTCGCAGAAAAAGGTAGAGGGATTTGGGGCGAACCTACTTTATGTGTATCTTGTATGTTTGTTCATACCTTCAGGCATTTACGTAGTACATTTTCCGGGATGAAGTCATACCAAATATGGCGTGAGCGTTCCAAATATTGCTTTCCTCACCACATATGAATAGTAGTAGTTTGAATTACGCTAACATGTTTGTGGAAGCGATACGAGATTCCTCTCTGTTGCATCAAAGATATTTATTATTGCTCAGAAGTGGGTCAGAAGGCAATTCAGTACAATATCTGAGAGGCATAAATAATTATGTACTCCTAGTGATTAAAATTACGTTGAGATTCCTGTTCCAATAGTTCATAAATTCCAGTTTCATTCGCTAAAGCATTACTTCATGAAAAGATTTCCTTTTTGTGTCCAAACATGTTCTGCAAACTTACTTCCCTTTTGTTTTTCAGACTTTCTTGATGGCTAGCAGATTTACTCGAAGCAGGATAGTCCGATGCATTATACCAAGTTCAGGTTTGGGCAATAATTTGTCAAATAATTATTGAGTCTATTGGATGATCTGTTAAGTTCATGTCTGCCCAACTTGCATCATGCAGATTCTCTTAATAGGAAATTAAGGAGGATGGTATCTTCTCAGGTTAAAGTCATTTCTTCTGAAGGAAGACTCACTGTCGAACCAAGCACAAAGAAGAGAGAACACAACTATGTTGATGAAGAAACTTTTGGCACGTACAATACGCTAGTTAGAACCGACACAACAGAATGGACTGACAGTGCAGAAGCCGAAACTGATGAAGTGGATCCGTCACAAAATGCTTCAAGCAGTTCGATAATAGGGGCATTAGATGTGGTAGACAAAGACATATTTGTGGTGGATTTGACAGTACACGCATTGAGCAGCGTAACAAAGGGGGAGATGGATGTGGTGGACGAAGCTAGAGTTGAAGAAGACATATTTGAGGCCGATCTGCCAGCTTCTGCATTAAGTAGTAAAATAGTGGGTGAATTGGATGAGATGAATGAAATTGGGGCTGTACAAGACACATTTGCGGCAGATTTGTCAGGTAATGTTTCAAGTAGTGTGACAATCGGGGAAGAGGGTATGGTCGATGAAGATGTGACTGTTCAAGACATATTTGAGGTGACTTCGTCGGGAAATGTTTTAACCAGTGCAAAAATGTGGGAAGTGGATGCGACTGATGAAGCTGAGACTACACAAGCCACATTAGAGGCAATATCGTCAGGAATTGTTTCAGCCAGTGCAAAGGTTGGGGAAGTGAATTTGGTTGAAGCTGGGGCTGATCAAGACTCATTTGAACCTGATTTGTCAGGACATGCTTCAAGCAATGCAACATATGGGGAAGTGGATGAAGCTAGAGTGGAAGAAGAATTATTTGAGAATGATATGGTAGGCAGTATTTCAGGCAATGAGAAACATATGGCAGTGGATTCTGTGGGTAAAGCGACTGATAAAGAAGAGACCTACCAACAGCAATATCCAGCACTGTCTTCAATATCTATGTGGAGCAAGGCTATTGATAAAACTGGTGTAAGTTTGAAGCCTGTGCTTCCGCTTGTCAGGGTTGAGGAACCAGGCAAATCAATTCCTAGTGTTCACGTGCAAGAAGGATCAATTGTAGCTTTCAGTGAACATAATCAACCGACATTAACATTCCATGAGCAACAACAAAGTAGTATTGCTATTGACAAACAAAACAAGCCAACTGCCACATTCTCTAAACAAGACCAATCTATTTCTGCATTTCTTGATAAAAACAAATCCATGGCTGCTTCTGATGAACAAGGGCGATTTATTGTTGATTTACCAGAACAAGACCAATCAATCATAGGTTCCCATAAACAACATAAATCATTTCCAGATGTCCCTGAACAGATCCAGTCCATTGTTAGTTCTAGCAATCAACACCAATCAATTGTTGCTTTCCGCAAACAGGACCAATCAATTGTTAGTGTCCCCAAACAAAAGCAGCCCATAGTTCCATTCCGTAAACATGATCATTCGATTGTTGGTCTCCATACACAAAATCAATCAGTTGTTGGTACCTTGGGAGAGGGTCAAACAAAGCAAGTTCATGCCATTGATAGACAGGATACATTGCTTGTGAAGGAAGTGGAAGCTAATGATGGATATTACACCCCTCAAATAAATGATGAGGATGCACTTCATGTAAAGTTTGATACTGAAAGCCTGTCGCAGGAACATCAGACAGATACCGAAGAAGCACTGGAAATAACAACTAGCAAGAGAGTTGATGAGCCACATCTTTTCATGACTGAACATCAGATAGGTGTCACTGAAGGGCAGATGATAGTTACAGAGAACGGGCTTTCTGTGACTGAAGATGGAACTAGGATAGATGATAAAAATAAACACCTGCTTTCTGCAGAAGAGTTCTCATGGGACGAAGATGAAGTGGGGTCAATCCAGGATGATGAACAGTATGAAGCTGATGAGATCTCTATGTCCGTTGAACAAGATATCCAGAAGTCACCACAGGATGTTGTGGATCCACAGGAAGTGCTTCAAGAACTTGCTGACAGAAATTATTTGATGGGAAACCAACTTTTTGTATTTCCAGAGGTAGTAAAAGCTGATTCAGTTATTGATCTATATTTGAATCGTGACCTAACAGCTTTGGCAAATGAACCGGATGTTGTCATCAAAGGAGCTTTCAATGGTTGGAGATTGAGGCCTTTCACTGAAAAATTGCACAAGAGTGAATTGGGAGGGGTTTGGTGGTCTTGCAAACTGTACATACCCAAGGAGGCCTACAGATTAGATTTTGTATTCTTTAATGGCCGTTCAGTCTATGAAAACAATGGAAACAATGATTTCCTTATAGAAATAGAAGGCACTATGGATGAAGATATGTTTGAGGATTTCTTGGTTAAACAAAAGCAAAGGGAACTTGAGATGGTTGCCACTGAAGAAGCTGAAAGGAGGACACAGACAATAGAACAACGTCGAAAGAAGGAAGAAAGGGCAGTGGCTGAAGCTGTCAGGGCACAAGTGAAGGCTGAGATAGAGATGAAGAAGAAGAAATTGCACAATATGTTGAGTGCAGCTAGAACATCTGCTGATAATTTGTGGTACATAGAGGCTAGCACAGATACAAGAGGAGGTACTGTAAGATTATATTATAACAGAAACTCGAGGCCACTTGTGCATAGTACTCAGATTTGGATGCATGGTGGTTACAACAATTGGACTGATGGACTCTCTATTGTTGAAAGGCTTGTCAAGTGCAATGACAAAGAGGGCGATTGGTGGTATGCAGATGGTACGACATCTCACACTTTCTCCAACGTGGTATTTACACAACATTGTTTTGATGCTGGCATGGTTCTCCAATACACATGGCATGAATTTCCTTGTTTTATTAATGCACAGAGTGAAAATATTTTATTAACTTGAAGTCCATGCATGTAATCTTAGCATTTACCGTATACGTTTAAAGATTTGTTTGTGCTCTATAGATCCTATATGTAACACCTACGCTTTCTGTATGTACAGTTATTCAACCTGAAAATTCACTAGTGTTAGACTGGGTTTTCGCTGACGGGCCACCTGGAAATGCAAGGATTTATGACAACAATGGTCGGCAAGATTTCCATGCTATTCTTCCAAACAACCTGACTGAGGAAGGGTACTGGGTGCAAGACGAACAAAATATCTATGCAAGGCTTCTGCAAGAAAGAAGAGAACGGGAGGAGGCTATCAAAATAAAGGTCAGTTGCGACATAATCTGTGCATATGTATCTCCATAAATTAATCAGTATTGAATTACTTGTTAATGGTGTACTTAAGGTTTTAACGTGAACTTGTCTGTAGCTTACTGATGCCATATTATCTGTTCAAACTTCATAAACGTGCAAATTCACCCATAATTTGTCATTGTTGTCAGTTAATCAGCAAGTGCTAGAAAAATTTATCTCCTTTCGATTGTTTATCCATATTCATTGAATAATCTTCCAAACGCAACCAAATTTAATTTACCATTTAGAGCATTCCTACTTGAAGCTTTGAAGTTTCTATTGGAGCTAGCTGGTTTGAGGACTTACTGGCAACAGCCTGCACAGTTTTTTCGCGAAAACGCAAAAAGCTTTGCGTTTCGATGCATTGATAGAAAAGAGAGTTTTTACAGATTTACAAGCTCAGAAGAGCCAACACCGCGCCGAACAACTCAACCCACTAGACCTAACCTGCGGTGGGGATCAAAGCACGGATGCCGATCGCTCCCGCGGATGCCCAAGAGCGAGCCTCGTCACGGATCGTGTGGCACAGTTGGCACTGTTTTTCTAGAACTTGGTTACCATTTTATTTACCGAATACAAGAGTAGTTGATCTTTGTGGGATGTTTGAAAAAATGTGGTCAGATGTCTTTGGTTTGACTCCTATTCTTTTTACTTACACAGGCCGAGAGAAGTGAAAAAATGAAAGCTGAGATGAAGGCAAAAACTATGCGTAGGTTTCTGCTTTCCCAGAAACACATTGTTTATACTGAACCGCTTGAAATACGTGCTGGAACCACAGTGGATGTGCTATACAATCCTTCTAATACAGTACTAAATGGAAAGTCAGAGGTTTGGTTTAGATGCTCCTTTAACCTTTGGATGCATCCAGGTGGTGCATTACCACCCCAGAAGATGGTGAAATCAAGCGATGGATCTCTCTTGAAAGCAACAGGTTTGAGCTTGTCTTCTTACATCAAAGTTATTAGCAGATAATTTTTCTGGGTTACATGGATGGATAAATATTTATGCAGTCAATACGGTCAAGTTCCACTAATGATCCACATATGGTATATAATATCTATTTTATGAGACCTGAATCAAGAGGTATATAGTTATATTATAGATTAAAAATTAGCCATTTTATTGCCATAACAGATATGGACATATGGTATATATAAGCTTGTAAGTGGTTTCTTTGTGAGTGTGACTGGGAGAATCTATCTGGTATAAGGCCTGTAAGCATGCCACTTTGATATATTTATGTTGTGATAGTCACTCAAGCTTGGTAAAACGTGTAAATTTAGTGGCCAAATCGCTGTTAAAATGGTTTACTGTTTAGCTGGTTTGTGGAACCTTTGTAGCAATATTCCTGAAGTGGGGCATTATTTATCCTACTTCCCTTGGTATTACAACAAGACCTAGAAGCTGTATATTTCCTACTTCATTGATTTTATTTATGTTCCTTGTCCAGTAAACGTTCCACCGGATGCCTATATGATGGACTTTGTTTTCTCCGAGTCGGAAGAAGGTGGGATCTATGACAACAGGGATGGGATGGACTATCATATTCCTATTTCTGATTCAATTGAAACAGAAACTTACATGCATATTGTCCACATTGCCGTTGAGATGGCCCCCATTGCAAAGGTAATCCATATTTTAAAGGCTACTGATTGTGATTAGAGTCCGGTTGCCATCACCTATTGCCCAATTTTCTTTGTATACCATAATACTATGTTCTGCCTGCTCTCATAGGTTGGAGGTCTTGGTGATGTCGTTACAAGTCTTTCACGTGCTGTTCAAGATATAGGACACACCGTCGAGGTTATTCTTCCAAAGCACGACTGCCTGAACGAAAGCAGTGTAAGTTGAAGTTCTATACTAAATGTTCTATTGTTCATGTCCTCTTATGCGACCCCTCATTCTGAAAGGCTTTGTCTATTGGTCACTGAAGCTTAAACTTGATTCCTGTATTTAATAGCATCCAGAAATACAGAAATAGTCTTATACTACTATATTTTCATATCACCCTTTGACTCACAAAGTACCCAAACTTCCAACTCGAAATGCCACAAATGCTCAGTAAGCTATTTAGCGTTCCTCTCACTGCGATGGAGAGGCACCGTGGTGTCGCTGATCCCAATACACAAGTATATGGCTCCGACAGGGCGATGCTGAGCAGTTGGCACTAACTAATTTCTACTGTATATATCGATTATTAATCAAGTTACATCTGTTTCAATGCAGGTGAAGAATTTACATGTATATCAAAGTTTTTCTTGGGGTGGTACAGAAATAATTGTTTGGGTTGGACTAGTTGAAGACCTTACAGTTTACTTCCTTGAACCTCAAAATGGGTATGCATCAGCTAATTTATACTGCAAGATATCTAAAATATTATTCCTCTTCACAAAATTCTGGGCTAGAGTTTTCTACTCGATTCTTATGTGTATTGTTGTGTACATATAAGTATTATCTTCTTAGAGACTCGAGAAGCTAATTAGTTAAAACAGGTTGGCCTTGGTGCTCCAGTGCGCTGGTCCAGAGCTAGTTGTAACAATGATATGAAAGATTAGTGGTCCATGACTACTTTTGAGCTAAAATAATTTGCTAGATGTGTCAGTAAGTCCAACCAATTTTGAAAGTTCTTGAGCATGCATTTGATTGCCACAAGTGGTTTAACTTTTCTGATTGGCACATTTCAGTTTCTCTAGGGCAGACACATGCTGCAAGTGCGGTGTATAACTTCCATTTTCAGGGTACATGAGTACCCATTTCTAATTAAACGAAGTGTAAAGAAAAAATTCCTCACATGAATGTTAGACGATTTACTTTTCTGCTTGTCTCTGTTTGGTTCTTTTCGTGTAAGTGAATGTCAGTATCTCCAGTACAATCGTGAGGATTTTCCAATTAGTAGGCTTCACAAGCTAATATTTCATTCTCGAAAAAATGAGGCTAATAATTTTGATATTTCCTTTTCTAGGATGTTTGGGGTCGGATGTGTATATGGAAGGAATGATGACCGTAGATTTGGCTTCTTCTGTCACTCTGCTCTGGAGTTTATCCTCCAGAATGGATCTTCTCCGGTAAGTGTCATTTGGAATAACAGTGGTCACATTGGTTTTCTTTCCTTATGACGCTATACATGCTTACCTCATGTCTGCAGTGCACCAGTTCTGTATGAGTCACGTTACTTTATTCCTTCTTATTTCTTTTTCCTTATACCATGTTTTGTATAAGAGTTTTTCTTTTTTTGTCTTTTTGGCTGTTGACAAGTTCTTGACATTATGTTGGTGCAGAGGCCGCGTGCAATTGATATCTTCTTGATATTAGTATATTCCCTCTGTCAAGAAAAATGAATCATGCTACTTTCAGTTTCTATACTACTCTAGCACATTTGCTGCACCAGCCTTTCCTTTTCTGCTTTATTAACTGAATGCTGCCTGTGTATTCACTATTATGAATAGTTACGTGTTTCTCCCCTTTCACTTCAGTTACAAGAGTTAATACTTTTAACCTCCTGTCACTCTGACAGCATATACTACATTGCCACGATTGGACGAGTGCTCCTGTTGCCTGGCTGTACAAGGAACACTATGCCCAATGCAGATTGGCAAGTGCTCGGGTTGTATTTACCATCCACAATCTTGAATTTGGAGCACATTATATTGGTAAAGCAATGACATATTGTGATAAAGCCACAACTGTGAGTGCCTTACTGTCTTGTAAAAATATAATTATTGTGTTCAGCTAAATTTGTATCACGTACAGATAATATTTTTCACATTTCGACGAGTCATGTTCTTATGCTCTGTATTTTTCCTTCAATCTTTGCAGGTTTCTCATACATATTCAAGGGAAGTGGCAGGACATGGTGCCATCGCTCCCCATCGTGGAAAATTCCATGGCATTCTGAATGGAATCGATCCAGATATCTGGGATCCGTACACTGACAACTGTATACCGGTACTGAGTTTTAAAGTTCAAACAGATACCAAAGCCAATGAGAGTTTTCTTCTTAACTCTATGTTTCCTACTACTTCAGGTCCCTTATACTTCTGAGAATGTTGTTGAGGGGAAGACTGCTGCAAAAAGGGCATTGCAGCAGAGGCTTGGATTACAGCAAATTGATGTCCCTATTGTTGGAATCATCACCCGTCTGACAGCCCAGAAGGGAATCCACCTCATCAAACATGCAATTCATCGGACTCTCGAAAGCAATAGCCAGGTCTGTCTCTCTCATGTGAATGATGAACTTCTAACTTATCCTCATAAAAATGCTTCATTTTGTAATTCTTTTTTTGTTCCCTTCAAGACATAAAGAGTGGCATTGACATATTTGGTTTTTAGGTGGTTTTGCTTGGTTCAGCTCCAGATCATCGGATACAAGGTGATTTTTGTAGATTGGCTGATGGTCTTCATGGTGTATACCACGGTATGGTAAAACTTGTTCTAACCTACGATGAGCCTCTTTCCCATCTGGTAAGCTCCGACGTCCTACACTATCTAGTCTGCAATTAAAGGAACTGGAGACTTGTTTAATAATTTAGGCTGATGATCGTGCTGCAGATATATGCTGGATCCGACTTCATTCTTGTTCCATCTATCTTTGAACCCTGCGGCTTAACTCAACTTGTTGCCATGCGTTATGGATCAATCCCTATAGTTCGGAAAACTGGAGGTGTGTACATATATACAGCTTAGTAGCTAAACTGTTGCTCGCCATTATGCTGAACTGCTTTGCATATATTTTGAGCTGGACATGAAATGGGACTTATCCTTTCGCACTGCAGGACTCTACGACACTATCTTTGACGTAGACAATGATAAGGATCGGGCTCGGTCTCTTGGTCTTGAGACAAATGGATTCAGTTTCGATGGAGCTGACAGCAACGGAGTGGATTATGCCCTGAACAGGCAAGCACCGCCTCACACCGCTCCTCAGTCTCATAAAAACCTGTGAAATTCAGTAATGATGTTACTGACTCGCTGTTCGGTACCCCGTTGCAGAGCGCTCGCTTCTTGGTTTGACGCCCGTGACTGGTTCCACTCCCTCTGCAAGAGAGTCATGGAGCAAGACTGGTCATGGAACCGGCCCGCGCTAGACTACATTGAACTGTACCATTCGGCGCGTAAATTCTGATACCCAACCTAAGTGCATATTCTGCAAGTGCATTGAGATGACATGGACGCATATTTACATTTCTCTCATCTCCTTCCTTGCAAACTGTTAAATCTTCAGTGAGAAATAAGCTGAAAGATACAAGTAAGCGAAGAGGATGAGAGGTAGAGACAGAAGGTTACCCTAGCTCCTCCCGCGACCCTGCTGGCGGCCGCCGCCGCCGCCGCCGCCTAGGCTGCTCCCGCCTGCTCTAGGCTCGCCCATGGACGCCGCGGCCCCCGCAGCTTCCTCCTCTGCCGCCGCTGCCCCCGCAGCTTCCTCCTCTGCCGCCGCTGCCCCTCCCCCTTCCAGCCCGCCTGGGGATGGTGGCCTCGATCCAGACCCTGGCCGGAGCCTGCTCGCCTCTGCTGCCCCGGCCCCGGCGCCCCCGGCCCCTGCTGCTCCAGCCCCGGCGCCCCCAGCCCCTGCTGCTCCAGCCCCAGCCCTGGCCGCTCCGACCCCGGCTGCTCCGACCCCGGCCGCGCCTGGAGTTCCTGATGTTGGCGTCTTGGAGCCCCCAATTGTGGGCATGGCAGCCTCCGGAGCTCGCCCGGAGGGCTCGACCACGCCTTCCCTGTTGCCGCCTCCTCCTGCTGAGATACCTCCCGGCTTCACGCCACAGGTGCTCGGGCCGCCCTCCGCTGCTCCGGTGGCTTTGGGCGAGGAGCTGGGCTGGCAGCAGGTGAGAAGCCGTCGTCGTCCCCAGCTCGACGAGTCTGCTATGGCGT
The DNA here is from genome assembly GCA_007115705.1 of Dactylis glomerata. Lineage (NCBI taxonomy): Eukaryota > Viridiplantae > Streptophyta > Magnoliopsida > Poales > Poaceae > Dactylis > Dactylis glomerata. The sequence continues at coordinate 658,668 of QXEO01001032.1, read as the reverse complement.
TCAGGCGGAGGGTGCACGGCCGATGCTTCCGCTGCTTGGACCCTGGGCATATGGTGGCTGCCTGCCATGGCCGTGTCAGGTGCCTTGCATGTCGCCGCTCTGGCCATCGGGAGCGGAATTGTTGGCAGCGCAAGAAGGCAGGCCAAGCTCCGGCTCATGCCTGCTCCCGGCCGCCTGCCGCTGCTCCGTCTAGCGCCAGTCCGCGCCGCCCTGTCGACCGCTCCCCGCCTCTTCGACATGGCCGCTCTTGGGCCTCAGTGGTTGCTCATCCATGTGGCCTTGCAGCTGATGGGGGTGTGCCGGAGACAGTCCCCGACGGGCCTCCGACTGACTTGGAGATATTGCAGCCCCTCCTTGCAGCTCATGCGGAGGCGCTTACCGCTGAGTTGCAGGCCATGTTCGCCGCTCGTCTTGAAGTGCTGTTCAAGCCTCTTCAAGACCTGGTTGATGTTGCGGCTTCCAGCCCGGTGGTTCCTCCTGACAAGGTGCTGAAGTCTGCCTTCGCAGAGGAGGCAACGATGCTGCGATCTGCGTTGCCGGAGATGGTTTCTTCTCAGCTTGATGGCTTGATGAAGCCGATGAGTGTCGCGACGGAGTCCATTCAGGGATTGCTAGAGCGGCTTGTGAGCATGACGGAGAGGGCTATGGCAGCAACTGAGGAGCTCTCTCTCGCAAAGGCGTCTTCGGCACAGCTTGCGCAGGCTGAGCTAGCTGTGTCTGGGCCACCGGCGGATACCATTGCTAGCTTTGAGGACTGGCCTTTCGACCTCCACGACGTTCCGTTGGTGCAGGTCAGCCCCAAGCAACTGGAGTTGGTGGTCGAGCCTGTTGTGACCGTTGCTTTGGATGAGGTGGTGGCGGTGCCGAGCTTGCAGGGCATTTCTGTGGGGGATTTGGTTCATGGCGATGCTCCTGTTCAGCACCCTCTTGATAGGGCAGCGCCTTCCCCAATGGAGGAGCTCCTAAAGGAATTGGAGGCCCCTCCTTCTCACTTTGAGCGTCGTAGCTGTCGCTTGGATTTGAAGCACAAAGGCTCTGATATCCCTGCTTCCAAGCGCGCTGAGTTTAGGCGGGCAAAGGCTTTTGGGGAGGTGCCAAATGTCAAGAGCAAAGGGAAAGCTTCCGAGGAGGTGATAGATGAGAAGATGCAACATTTCCTAAAGATGTACAAGAAGCAGCATACTCCGAAGGTCGTTGAGGCGGTGCGCGCCTTAGTGCAGGCCAATGCTTGAGCACCTATGTTGGGAGGGTGCACATGGGTGCACCTTTTGTGTGGCGAGTTGGTTGTTGCTTGGGGAGTTTGTCCGTGGCAGAAACAAGGCGAGACTTGTGAGCTTAGGTCTAGGTGCCCTTGTTTCTGGCACTGATGATGTGCCATAAGCTGTAGTGTGAGGTTTTGTATGGTTTTTGGGTCCGGTTCCCCTTATTAACTGGACCAATTTCCCCTCTTCTATAATGCAAAGGCAGAGCTCCTGCAATAAGCTGAAGTGACTTGTTGTGAGTAGCATATACTTTGATGATTTGATCTGGTGCAAACGGATGCATAGTTAAGGTCTCCCGGCATTATTGTTGTACGAATTGACATCCAGGTTTGTTGATAAGCTAGCGCACTTTATTTCTGCTGTCCATTCTGTGAAATGGCAGGAATATGATTATGCAGATTAATTGGTTCTGAAACAGACACGTCCTGTCGTTGTGAGTTCTATATTTTCTACAATGCCACGATCCAGACCAGAACAGATAGCCAACACACCACAGTGCCACACGCCCACACCTCTGTATTTTTCTGACAGAAACAGAACACATTTTCAGATTGTTAATCTTCAGCATGCATGGAAGATTAGATAAACTGTTCCTAAACGATCCGACTTTATTGATCAACTGACCAATGTTTATCCGTCACCACAATCCTGTCAACCTTGGAGTAAATTGTTCATAAACCGGCTACGGTGGCAAAATAAACCTGTTTCCTATATGACATGCATAACTAATAACGGAGTGAACTATAAACAATAAAAATGGCAGCGTCACCGTCTTCGCTGCATTGTCACCAGACCGAGCTCCTGTACCGGCTCCTCCATCTTCCACCTTGCCCCGAGTGACTAAATGAAAAGATATAAAAAAGAGAAAATTTTCTAAAAATACCTAAGTAAACATGAGTAGTAATCGAAAGTAAACACCAAAGTATACAAACAAAAAGGGCAATAATATTTGGCCATGATCAAATAATCCAGTTGGAGGAAGATGGAGCCAAATATCTCTCCCTCATACACCTATCCAGATCTACTAAAGATCTCTCTCCCACCACCCATAGATCTCTAGATCTACTAAAGATCCCCACTCCCCAACAAGCCACCCCACACCACTCTCACGGTCGTCGTGTCATCTTGGTTATCTTTGATCTCATCTACTTAATTGGAGGACAAAATTGGCTATGTATATGAAACTCTAAAATTGGCCGGGTGTGCGCGCGATATGACAAAGTCGAATATATATATGTATTTGTATTGTGTTTTCGATCCAAAGATGATGATATGAAAATGAGTTGCCAATGTTTTGCCGAAATGTTGATTCATTTTCGTTTCGGCAAATTTCTGGTACACCACGTAGGTCCTATTGTAGCAAAATCATGCCAAAATTTTGCATGACAACCGATGGTTCTAATTTTCTTGCATATATACCATGCAGGCGATAATGGTCATCATGAGGGAAAGGAACATGGATATTTGAAATATGTGGCGAACACCATGTTTCAAAATAACCGCATAGAGATAAGGTGTTTGTGTCGAACATGCAAACTAGGGACCTTGCCCAACCCCTTTTCTGACAAATTGCAGGAGCCCCTACTCATGCATGGTTTCATGATGGCCACACTCAGTGGATAAGTGGTGAAGATGATGAGCAGGTCCATGAGGCGGCAGGAAATGAGGAAGGTCAGTACAATAATAACAACAAGGGGTGAGAAAACAACGAAGAGTCTTCCACATATGACAAAGAAGATAGGCCAAACAACATGTAGAATATGTGGACACACGGGCATCACTAAGTTCAGTCGTGCGAGACCCTCATGTTTAAAACTGCTTCTCGATAAGACGCCTGGCGCCATAGGTGCTGCTAGAGAAAAATCTAAGTTGTGCAACTAGAGATAGACTCAAATTCTCCGTTGTATGCAGGTAGTAGACCAGAGGAGTCTCACTTGAAAGCAGTGCTCGATGTTCTACAGATGAAGGCGCAATACAAATGGAGTCACGCAAGCATCGATGCTAGTCTACAATACTGGCACAATCTCCTTCCCGATGAGAACACATGTCCTAGTAGTATAGACAAGGACAAGAAAATCATGTGCCCTCTTGATTTACTGCACAAAAATTACCATGCTTGCTTCAATGATTGCTGCATTTATCAGAAAGAGGACACGGACAAGACCACATGTCTAGTTTGCAATGCTGCTTGATACAGGTTAGTGAAGAAAGCTCCCCGAAAAGTTGTGTGGTACTTTCCGCTCATTCCCCGCCTGCAGCGGTATTTCACGAACTGCAAGGAATCAAAAATCATGCGCTGGCAAGCGGAAAGAAAGGAGGCAGTGCTAATGATCGAAAGCGGAATCAACCGTACTGCTGAGTGCCGACACACTCTTCGGATGCAAGCCAATGGCACACATTACACGTTGAATACCGAAGTTTTGAGACAGATCTAAGGAACATTAGGTTGAGTGCAAGCACCGATAGAATCAATCCATTTAGCAACTAGAGCAGCACACATAGCACCTGGCCCACGTTTATATGGATATACAACATCCACTGCTTATGCAAGAAGAGGAAGTACATACACATGAGCATGCTAATTCATGGGCCAAAACAACTAGGGAACGATATCAACATATATCTCTAGCTGCTGGAAAGATGAGTGACAAGGGTATGACCCCTCGGGTCCTCGATATTGGCCTACATGCTACAACCCAAGAACAAGATGGGCACTCGAAGCCCAAGAAGCCCAAGACTAATTAGGGTTCGCATACACCTGTAACCGACTTGGACCGGATCCCGAGACCTCGCCCCCCATATAAGGGCGAGGAGGGGCGGCCAAGAAGATCTATCTCTAATCTCGCATAGACACCTGATCTCACATAGATCCCACGTACATAGGCTAGCCACGCCATCTTCTTCCACCTCTGCCAGATCTCATCTGCACACCATTGTAACAGCTCCAACTATACAAGCAATACAAGATCATACAAGCAGGATGTAGATCTTTACCCTCCCGGGGGCCAAACCTAGGTAAACTCCTGTGTGCGTCATGTTTCTGTCTGAAGCCGTCGAATCCGCCAAGCGCCCACATACGCTCCATGAATCAAAATCCCTTAAACATGGGCATTGCCGGGTTAAAACCTCATCAATTGGCGCCGACACGTTATCGGCTGATCCAGAGGTCAATACATGGGACGTCGCTGCAGAGGAATATTTCCCAACTATATCTCACCGAGGAAGCAATCAAGGAAGGTGATCCAACTTGAGAAGATCAAGATCGTCATCATCAAACTCAAGTGGTTTATGCACAAGTAAAAGGTTTATTCTTGTTAGGATTTGTTTCTTACCGGCCTCAAGGTGTTAGCTCGGGAGACCGGGTTTTAGGATCAATAGTCATACTATAAAGAGGGGCTCTTAAGTGAGTAACTTGTCCGTATCATTCAGAGAGAGATCAAACATTTGCGTCCTTGGCATCATCATTCTTGGTTGTTATTTGGTTCTTATCCTTGTGAGATTTTAGCTCTTGGTTATTTCTCGTGACAAGCTCAAGTTCTTCAAAAATGGTTTTCATATGAAAAACTTGTGTTTTTGAGTTTGGAGGTTTTGTCGGTTCGTCTTTACTGAGAGATCAAACCTTTCATCTTGTGGTTTTATGTTCCTTTACTGGACTATGATGTTTCTACGCATGAAGTACGTAACTTATTTATCTATAAATCTCAATCATTAATTATATATGTAACTTTTTAAATAATTCTGATGATGTGGACTCTATTTAACATCCGTATATTGCTTTTAATATGTGCATGCTCCCCTGCAATATACTGCATTTTATTTCTCCTAGATATCATAACTTGTATTCGTGTTACTGATGAGGTAGATTTAATCAATGTTAGGCTCTCAGGTACTGAAGTGCCTAACCAAGAAGCAATGTAATTTTCTCACGTACTGATGTTCCTAACCAAGAAGTATCTCAAGTTCTCAACAAAAAACAGAGCAATCTACAGCTCGTGTACTGCAGCAAAGCCTTATTCTTCAAATAGTGAAAATGATACCACTACATGCGATCAAAATCAGAGCTGTTTTATTCTATTTCATTCCTACGTAAAGTTTGTGCAATGTTGTTGTGATGAAGCGCTGCTGAAACAGAGTGCCCAGGACCCAAATAAAAATTGAATCTTTGTTCTTTTTTTTTATGAAGGCAATTTTTTTGCCTTATTCGATTAATTAAGAAGGAGATTATAAGAAAGTAAAGAGTTTATATCTCTAAGCCCACTCTTCCGGCATAATAGTGCCCAACATTTTCGCACCCGCTAACACCCACATGCGGGTTTCCTCAATTTTATCAACGATTACAAAAGAAGGAGAGATTGCTTATTATGAAAGACTCTCGCATTACGTTCTAACCATATTTCCCAAACGGTAAGTAGTGAGAGAGAAGCCAAGGCTTTACGATGAGGCGTCGCCCCCTCCGCCATCACGGACCACCAATCTTCGATATTTAGCCCGCTGCAATCCCTTGGGTAGTTCTCAAATGCACAACACTATGTTTTTTCTTTCAATGTAGCAATTCATTGCTTGCTAACTTTTTTAAAGAGGGAAATTGGAGGGGATTGTGCTGGAAGAGGATTGGGTGATTGGAGTGCATTCACCCAAGACATGGTGGATAATACTCAATAATATTTTTTAATCCCCCTCTGTCAGGTTTGTCTTTGCAAAGTCTTGCTACTCTGAAGATGGTATTTTCCCCCCTTTTAGATAGTTTTTTACTGAGTAATTTCCTGATAGTATTGTACTTCAACCACTAATACCTGTCTTTACATGGACGTATCTAGATATATCCATATAAAGACAGATATAGTGGTCGGAGGGAGTAATATAATGTATAGAGCTACAAATTTTCCCGTGTGTATAGCAAATCCAAAACTGTATCTGTTCTTCTACACGTACGGAGGCTACTGATCGGAGCACAAAAGCACGCACGTGGGCGATGGACGAGCCATTTTGGCACTTTCGCACCTATTGCTTTCAAATTTCTGTCCGGTAGCCACGCGCACAGTTCTTCTGTTGGGCCGTACGTACGTTTGCTTGCTGCACTACATGCACCAGCTCGTCTTCAAGCGTGATGGCTAGGCTGCTCCAGTGATGAACGCAGAGATCCTTGTCAAAATTACGCAGAGAGGCTACAAAGCGTCCAGGTCTTGCAATTTGCTCGCGAGACAAATCTGTAGTTTGTTTGATATTTTATGATGAGTAAAAAATCAGTCCCAGTAGGGTACATCAAAGTCAGAACAGCTATAATAATGGCTCGTGCTTCTCCGTAGGAAAGCGCAAAACTGCACGGACGACTATAGCTAATCTTGCGCGTACCAGTTTCAGATCATCACATGGCTGTGTACTGCGCTACTGGCACGGTTGCTGTCTTTTGTTGAGTTGTCCCTTGCGTGGAGCCCCCCACGCGAACCTCGTGTGTGGAAGAGATCATACGACCGAAATTTTAAAGTCTCATGTAGTTAGTACAAGCTACTATATCGGTTCTGCGTGTCGAATGGCCGCATCACTCTATCTAGGCGGTAGAGGAAAATCTAGCCACCGGGTTCCGCTGTGCTCATCGATCCATCCATGGTTGTTTGGCTTGTCTCCGCCAGCTATTTTTTTCTTTGAAATGAGAGCTCAACCTGGCCTCTACATTAAAATGGTATACTTAGCCGTTTTATTATTATAAAGTTACTGCAAAAAAAGCCTAAAAAACTATAGGAAACAGTGCGTCTTCTAGACATCTCCAGCGATTATTGTACAAACATCCACCTTGATTGAAGATAGCATGAACAACAGCCATTAAACGATTGTATCGAGTATGTATAGGTCTCCGCTCCTCGGCTGCAAGAAGATACGATCATATGTATATTAAAGAAGCAGCTCTGTGAATTATAAGTCTCATGTAGTACAAGCTACTATATCGGTTCTGCGTGTCGACCGGCCGCATCACTCAGTAGACAGAAGCCTAGCCACCGAGTTCCGCTCTGCTCATCAATCCATCCATGGTTGTTTGGCTTGTCTCCGCCAGCTATTTTTTCTTTGAAATGAGAGCTCAACATGGCGTCTGCATTAAAATGGTGTACAAAGCCATTTTATTATTATAAAGTTACTGCAAAAAAGCCTTAAAAACTATAGGAAACGGTGCGTCTTCTAGACAGGATCACATGTATATTAAAGAAGCAGCTCCGTGAATAATCTGCAAATTTTTTGGTTTGATATATCTGTTTAAAAAATAGCTCATTCCGTGCCATGGGATTGCCTCTTGCATGCGGTGCCTTCTGACTTCATCATTTAGCTCCAAAGCTAGAGTTACCATCACAGGGTCAAAACACTAACCATGCATTTGCCCTTACATGCAAACTTCTAATGATTGTAGTCCCTCCGTTCTAAAATATAAATTGTTTTTAGACTGGAGGGAGTACAAGTTAACTAGTAAGTCAAATGCGCTTAATTTATAAGAATTATTGTAATATATACTCCTTCCGTTTATAAATACGTTGTGAAGCAAATATATCTAGATATCTTTTAGTATATGTAGATTCACTCAAATATACACACTAAAATTTGTCTAGATACATTTGCTTCACAAACTTGAAACATCTTATATTTATAAACAGAGGGAGTATAAGCAATCAAGGTAATACACGTATACCTAAAACACGTCTTAACATCGCCATTCTCCTTTGTCACCAAAAGTACACCGTTCAGCTCTGCGGAGGTGCAAGGAATTTCGCCAAAACTATATACTTCCTCCGGATCAGATTAACTGGCGCCATCTGCTAAACATGTGTAGGCGCGATAGCAATTAATTTGTTTTAATTAGCACGTCCCACATCCCTTCTTTTCCGCTCCTTTCACGGTGAGTGTGAACGGATTTGACTTATTGGTGTCTGCATGCAAGTCTGACATAAATGCATGCAAATTATATGCGCGGTCCCTGAAGAAAACGGATTAACCAATGTATGCAGTTTATATGCGCGGTAATGTGGCAGTTCAGTTTTTAAACAAGAACAGTGCGATGCACCCGACAACTGCTTTCATTATCGTCGGTGGCAATAGTACATATTACAGAAACAGATCCCGATGATCGCCGTAGGATTGGAAGCAGATCCACCGAACGATCTTAACCCAGCCCCGCACAACAATTTCCATTAATTAATGATCGGTTGCATGCTTTCATAAACTGATTTCTATAATATCGCCAGCCTCCCCGTTTCGTAATTGTAGAAACATATTTGATGCTTCCGTTTAAACTGCTCCGATGATGCATATGCAGTCCATCAAAATAGGAGATAATTTTGGGAAATTACGTGTTGTTTTCAACTAAAAATACAAGAATTTAATTACGCCCTTTTAAGTCCCATAGAAGCATTATTTTTGACATTGGAAGCTCTGTTTTTTTCGGTAACTAATACTATAAGATACTTCCTAAATTAAGTACTCCGATTTGAATTATCTTCCCTAAAACAATTTGAATTATCTTCTTATTTTAGAAATCTAATTCCAGATTTCATTAGGAAGTATCTTGTTTCTTATGCTAATTAATAAGCAGCACAATTCCAAAGTAGCATGGTATTGCTTTCATTGACTAGACTTTTGCTTCCAACGAACTAATATGAATAAGTTTCCATGAGTTTGGAATTATTTTCACGGTCATGATTAGGCAGGTTTCCAAAAGAATTTGGGATGTTGCTTCAAAAGAAATAATTATTTGCTACCATGGAATTGCAAATTTGCTCCATATCCAAAACATGTATGTCTGAAATCGCTTTATTTACAAGATAGGTAATCAAAGATGTCTCCACTATTTGTGCTTATTTTTTCATGTATGCTTCCTAACTACGTATGCTATGCATGCCGCTGCGCTCAAGGAAGCACAAATTTTATAAGAGTAGCGCAATTATTTTCATTCATTATTCTACTTTATTTCCAACTTGCTTCATGTCTGCTTCCATAAAACAAAACGTGTCGGCACCGCGCCATCTAAAGAAAATGCAGATGCCATCATGCGATGATGATAATGCTTCCTTCCATTGGTCGTCGGGCTTCATTTAGATGATGGTTGTGCTTCATTCAGATTCTGGCATGCTTCCCTTCGATTGTCATTGTGCTTCATTCAGATGGTGCAGTGCTTTATTCATATGGTGGTCGTGCTTCCTTCCACCGCTCGACGATGCAGGGGATTGAAACAACATGGACGGCCCGACGCTGCAGCCTGGATGCACCTTTAGGCTTTAGCCAAAGGCCTAGTTGACAGTGAAGTAGGCATGTCCAAGGGACGGAATAAAACTTCGTAAGTAGAAAAGATATATATGAGCAGATTGGATCGTTACACTAGTGGAAAAAGGGCCTTTGGCCTGGACCCTTTAGTCCCGGCCGCAATTTGGGCCGGGACTAAAGGCCCGGCCACGTCGCCCCAAAATCGCCTAGCCGCCCGGGAGGCTTTAGTCCCGGCCCGTAACGAGCCTTTAGTCCCGGTTTGAGACACAAACCGGGACTAAAGGGCTATGCGCTGAGCGGCCCGCATGTGCGCCACCTTTAGTCCCGGTTTGTGTCTCAAACCGGGACTAAAGGCCTCTGCCTATATATATGGCAGCAGCCCCTCTCCCCTCTTCCTTGTATTTTTCTAGGATGAAGGAGTGTGGGTGTGTGCTAGTTCTCCATTTCATTGCTATGCACTAGAGGTGTTTGTTGAAATGTGTGTTAGAGCGATGCCGCTTCAGTTCACCGAACACAACTATGATATGAGCTGCCCGAGCCACGCTTAAGCCTCTTCCTCTTTATTTCCACTTATTCTAAAAGGTTAGCAACTATATTTCCTCGTTTAGACCGTACGGTACTAATTTTTAGGATCGTGATTGTGTTTGATATACTGTCGTATGACGCAGATGAGCCATCCATGGATGTACGGTGATCGACGCACAGCCGCTTACAGAGAAGGCGTGCATTCTTTTCGAGATGCCGCTGATGCGAACAAGCATGGTGGTGGCTATATGTTTTGTTCATGTGTTGAATGTCGGAATGAGAAGGATTACACTTCCTCAAGAGTCATTCAGAGCCACCTGCTTCGGTCCGGTTTTATGTCGGGCTATAATGTTTGGACCAAGCACGGAGAAAGAGGGGTTATGATGGAAGACGACGATGAAGAAGAAGAGAACGATGATGACAACTACCGATCTATGTTCCCTGAGTATGCTGATACCACAATGGAAGACAATGAAGAAGAAGATCAGGGTGAAGAACAGGAACCAGATGAGCCCACTGATGATCTTGGCCAGGTCATTTCTGATGCACGGCGAGGCTGCGACACAGAAAAGGAGAGGTTGCAGTTCGAGCAGCTGTTACAGGACCACAACAAATTGTTGTACCCAACTTGTGAAGATGGCCAGAAGAAGTTGGGTAGCACACTGGAATTGCTGAAGTGGAAGGCAGAGACCGGTGTGACTGACTCGTCATTCGAAAAGTTGCTAGTACTGATGAAGAAGATGCTTCCAAGAAAGAACGAATTGTCCGCCAGCACGTACGAAGCAAAGAAGCTTGTCTGCCCTCTAGGATTAGACGTGCAGAAGATACATGTATGCCCTAATGACTGCATCCTCTACCGCGGTGAGAAGTACGAGAATATGGATAAATGCCCGGTATGCACTGCATTGCGGTATAAGATCAGAAAAGATGACCCTGGTGATATTGAGGGCGAGCCACCCAGGAAGAGGGTTCCTGCCAAGGTGATGTGGTATGCTCCTATAATACCACGGTTGAAACGTCTGTTCAGAAATAAAGATTATGCAAAGTTGTTGCGATGGCACATGGAAGATCGTATGAAAGACGACAAGTTGAGGCACCCCGCTGATGGTCGGCAGTGGAGAAAAATCGAGAGAGAGTTCCCGAGATTTGCAGGTGACGCAAGGAACTTATGGTTTGGTCTAAGTACAGATGACATGAATCCTTTTGGGGAGCAGAGTTGCAGTCACAGCACCTGGCCCGTTAGTCTATATATCTACAACCTTCCTCATTGGTTGTGCATGAAGCGGAAGTTCATTATGATGCCAGTGCTTATCCAAGGTCCAAAGCAACCCGGCAACGACATTGATGTGTACCTAAGGCCATTAGTTGATGAACTTTTACAGCTGTGGGCTGAACCAGGTGTACGTGTGTGGGACGAGCACAAATAAGAGGAATTTGACCTTCGAGCGTTGCTTTTCGTAACCATCAATGATTGGCCTGCTCTTAGTAACATTTCAGGACAGTCAAACAAGGGATACAATGCATGCACGCACTGTTTGGATTAGACAGAAAGTATATATCTGGACAAATGTAGGAAGAATGTGTACCCGTACAATCATCGTTTTCTTCCGCCCAAGCATCCCTTAAAGAAAAAAGGCAAGAATTTCAATGGCAAGGCAGAACCCCGGGGGAAGCCTGTCACCCGTACTGGTGCTGAAGTATTTGATATGGTCAAAGATTTAAAAGTAATCTTTGGAAAGGGCCCTGGCAGCCAACCTGTTCCTAACGGCCCTGATAAGCGCGCACCCATGTGGAAGAAGAAACCTATATTTTGGGAGCTACCCTATTGGGAAGTCCATGAGGTCCGCTCCGCAATCGACGTGATGCACCTGACGAAGAATCTCTGCGTGAATATTCTAGGCTTCCTGGGCTTGTATGGGAAGTCAAAAGATACACCGGAAGCACGGGAGGACCAGGAACGTCATAAAGGAAGAGATGTCATGCATCCAGGGCAGTTTCAAGGGCGTACCAGCTACGCTCTTACCAAGGAAGAGAAGGAAATCTTCTTTGAAGTCCTTTTCAGTATCAAGGTCCCGACTGGCTTCTCGTTGAATATAAAGGGAATCATAAATATGAAAGACAAAAAATTCCAAAACCTAAAGTCTCATGACTGCCACGTGCTTATGACGCAATTGCTTCCGGTTGCATTGAGGGGAATTCTACCGGAAAATATTCGCCTGGCAATTGTGAAGGTATGTGCATTCCTCAATGCAATTTCTCAGAAGGTAATCGATCGAGAAAGTCTATCAGGGTTACAGATTGATGTGGTCCAATGTCTGGTTAGCTTCGAGTTGTTGTTCCCGCCATCCTTTTTCAATATAATGACACACCTCCTAGTTCACCTAGTCAAAGAGATTAGAATTCTCGGTCCTGTGTTTCTACACAATATGTTTCCCTTCGAGAGGTTCATGGGAGTCTTAAAGAAATATGTTCGTAACCGTGCTAGGCCAGAAGGAAGCATCTCCAAGGGCTATGGAACAGAGGAGGTCATTGAGTTTTGTGTGGACTTTCTTCCTGACCTTAAGCCGATTGGTGTTCCTGAATCTCGGTATGAGGGTAGGCTGACAGGAAAAGGCACACTAAGAAGGAAAGCAAAAGTATGTATGGACGGGCATTCTTTCTCTCAAGCACACTACACACACTACAACGTAATCCCCCGTTAAGCAACATATAGCTGGCAACGAATGAGCTATAAGTTGCAAATTTAATTGGTAGATACCCATATAAGCGTTGCAGGTTGCATCCGTTCTGTGGACTGTGGCGCTAAAGCAAATGAACCTTTGGCGCGCGTCCTAGAAGAAAATTTCACCGATGCGGCGGGATCTACTCGCGCGTAGTTGAAAATTCGTCAAACTTAGGCCCATCAAATAGCCACTCCATTCTTATTACTCCTATCGATCCGTTCCCTCATCGCTGGTTCTTCCTCCCCACCATCCCGATCTCTCCACCGCCCCAATACTCTTCTCCTCTCAGCAGTTCTTCCTCCCCACCGTCCCGATCTCTCCCATCGTCGGTTGCCTCCACCACATTAGACCGCAGATCTGGCCTCCCTACAATCTCCTCTGCCCAGCCTACCCAGTGTTATGAATTCGCCAACGCAGCCGCCAACTAACCCTAGATTGGCTATCACCTGACGATGGAGGATCTCCCGCATCTGCTGGGTCCTATTCGACCAAGTTCCTCGAGTTATCATTCGCCGGAACCAAGTAATTTGCCTTGCGTGCTGATCCAGAAGCCAGATCGATCTTGATCTCCGTCTCAGTCGATCTCTGTATTCCTCATCTCCAGGCGGCTGGGTGGGGAGGTCCTAACTTCACAGGTTTTAGTGAGCTTATTACCGTACGTGCTCTTGCTTCAGTATTTCTTTATTGATGCCTTTTTCTGCACTATAGGGGAAGACAGGGGATGCACAAGATGGAGTCAGGATGATGCGTCGAGGAGGAGCCGGCACTTCGTGTGAGCAGACTACTCTGCCCATCTTCCTTCCTCGCTTATTATTCTGTATTTTTATATTTGGTCGACCATGGTTGGTGTGCCCTTTCCAATACGAGGTTGTGAGGCACTGTCTGCCGGGTTAGGATCTGCTAGTTGCTGCATTTGGCCAATGTCACTAGTAGGCACTTGGGCAGATAGCTCATCGTCAGGGAAAGAAAATTTGGTTCCTCAAGGTATTTTATCACTAGTAGAAAAAGGGTCATCGGTCTAAGCCTTTAGTACCGGTTCCCGTATGAACCGGTACTAAAGGGTACATTAGTACCGGTTGATTTGCCCAGCCGGCCGAGCAAGATTAGTACCGGTTCGATAAGGGCCTTTTGTACCGGTTCATACTAGGAACCGGTACTAAAGGGTTTTAGTGGGCCAGAGCTGAACCTTTAGTACCGGTTCATGGCTCAAACCGGTGCTAAAAGGTAGTGACCTTTAGCACCGGTTCGTGGCACGAACCGGTGCAAAAGGGGTACCTTTAGCACCGGTTCGAGCCACGAACCGGTGCTAAAGGGTTGACACCCATTTTTTCCACTCATGCCTACCCCGCGCAGAAAAAATGTCTAAAAATTAAACGAAAATGATAAAAACTTCAAATTTCAAAATCCTTTGACATGCATGTACCTCACGCAACCAACTTTTATGGAAAATTTGAAATTTTGAATTTTGATATATTTTGAACAAAAAGGTTATTCTAAATTAAATTGGTAATAACTATTGCATACGGACTTGAAAAAAACATATAATATATGAAAAACCATCTACGCAAAAAGTTACATCCGATTTCAACGGGAAATATGAAAGCAGGAAGATTTTCGATTTTGTCAAAAAAATTTAAAATTTGTTTTTTTGAAATTTATTTTATTATTTCTTCTACTTTTTAGTTATTTTGAAGTTTTTATATTATTTTGGAATTTTTTAAGTTTTAAGTTTTTTGATTTTTTTGAATATTTTGAATTTTATAATTAATAATTAAATTATACACAAAGATTATTTGGAAACCATTGATGCTTATTAATAATTAATCATTGTTGCTTATTTTTAAAATTATTTGGAATTCAAAAAAGTAAAATCATATGTTATCAAAGTGTATGGGTTAATAGAATTCACAGCATAGTATTATCAAGAAGTCGCGAGCGCAGTCTTGGAAGCTAGTAGAGAAAGAATGGAAAAGTTAAGCGTGCTAAGGGTGGAGCAGTGTGAGGATGGGTGACCGATCGGGAAGTGGGACCACTAGTATATACTTTGACATGAGAATAGGGGTGATTAGAGATTAGAGTGGAAACTGTCAAACAATTCAAATATCCAAAAATTGAGAAATTCTGAAAAATAAATTCAAATTTTTTCAATTTTTTTTCAAAATTTATACCAGAAATTCGTCCGGACCTTTGGTACCGGTTCGTGTTACAAACCGGTACCAAAGGTCCCTAGCCTGCACTCCCCTGGGAGCCAACGTGGAGGCCCCTTTAATACCGGTTTGTAATGAACCGGTACCAAAGAGGGGGGGCATTTTGTCCCGAATCTTTTGTACCGGTTTGTTTTCCAGTACAAATGGGCCTCTGGAACCGGTACTAAAGCCTCTTTTTCCACTAGTGTATGGAAGTGTGCGTTGTTCTTAAGATATCAGATGCAATTGTTTATGAACCATGAGATCCCTAATTTTCAACTCCTTGACATACGTTGTCACATAATTGAAGAAGCCGTTAAGATGATGCCCTCAAGGTATTTTCTTGTAACGATCTGCAGCACTAATATAGATGGTAGGCGCACAAAGCGGCAATTTAATTATGAATGCTGAATTATCATAAGAAATATTTGGATGCTGCTTTTCAGGCTATTTTAGCTAAATCTCTGAGACTAGGAGTATACATGATTCTATCATAATGATGCGTCATATATACTACACAATGTCAGTTGCATCTTATATTCAGATCATGTTTTACTACACATAATACATGCTTCTTTGATGATATTTTTTTTGACCTTCAAACCTTTGCTTAGAATACACGTTATTTGGCCTGAAGACATCAGGCAAGCACGGGAAGCTCCAGTGTATCACCAATCAACAGCGTTCAACTGATAATGAAAGTTTGCTACATGTGTTATATTTCTTTTCCAATGTGATCCATTCTTTCGATTTTGTTTCAGCAGCTCAAGTGTTTGGTTCTGTGAAGTTTATATGACTGGAAAGGAGAAATGGATGCTGAAAGCAAACACTGCTTTGTATCTTTGAGATTTCATTTGACTAGAAAAGAGAAATGGATGCTGAAAGAAAACACTTCTCCATATGTTGATCAGTATTCCATTCCTGAAGCTAATACTATTGGACTGGGGTAATCATCATTTGTCTCCTTTCCCTGGTTCTTAATAATAGAATTCACTATACCCGTCTATCTTTTGCAACTTACATACTAAATAGGAATTTTATTTATTGCAGGACCAAACATCAGCAAGGGCTTTATTTGGACCAAACATCTATAGGCAGAATATTAGTAGGAATATGTATAGGAGTAGTTAGATTGTCATAATTTGAATCAACGTTGTAACTGATGTACTCTTTGAATAATTTTCATATATTGTGATAGTGCTTCATATTGCAGTGAATTCTTTAGTTGGTTTTCATGTATTTGATAGGGATTCAAATAAAATACATGTAACTGTTTCTTCATAAAGTGTATTTTTATTCTTTGTGTGTTGTGGTATGTCTCTTCGAAAATATATTCTTGTTGTGAAAAAAAGATTGAGACTCTGAAACAATGTAGTCAATAAAAAAAGCTCGTGCCACTAAAATAATGCATTCAATAAAATAATATTTATTTTGAAATAAAAACAATGTGTATTTTCAAATAAAATGTTCAAACCCTTTATGTCGTCTACCAATGCATATGACCGATGCTTGAACTATGTTGCTATTTTGCAACACATTATCTATGGGGTTACCAACAGATCTATATGCGTTGCATTGTGCCCTTGCAACGCCCAAAAACGCAACGCATCTTAGTGCGTTGATATTGGTGCTAGCAACGCCTATCTAGACATTTAGATATAGATACATGTGTTGCTGTAGGAGGGGTCCTCTTGTAGTGACAGTTCTACACAATTCCACCATGGTGGCTCCGTATATCGTGAGACACAAGAATATTCTACGCTCCGAAAACCTGGGGAAGGCTGACTCTTGGATTAAAGGGGAACACGGGAAGACTTTCGGCAGTTGATTGCAGACACATCTCATGAATGACGACACCGTTGGAGATCAGCTGTACTGTTTGGCCAGGCCACCATCTTTGACTATATGTACTTTCCAAGGGTACGAGATAAATGGGAATACATTTTACACGGTTGCCCAAGATAAAAAGAGCACCAACCAAAACAGTGGTGTCCGCTTTGATGCAACAGACGAGAATGGGCACTATTTGGAAACATATTACGGGTACATAGAGGAGATATGGGAACTTGACTATGGACCTACTTTTAAGATCCCTTTGTTTCGGTGCAAATGGGTGAAGCTGACAGGAGGCGGGGTAGTTGTAGACCAAAAGTATGGCATGACAACAGTGGATCTCAACAATCTTGCGTACATGGAAGAACCATTCGTCCTAGCCAACGATGTTCCTCAGGTTTTCTATATGAAGGACATGTCTACAAAAATGAGAAAAAGAAATCCGCAAAAGAAGACATCGTCCGATGAGCCAAAGCGCCACATAATTCTTTCAGGGAAAAGAAACATCGTGGGAGTAGATGACAAGACAGACATGTCAGTAGATTATAATAAGTTTCATGAAATTCCGCCCTTCAAAGTGAAAACTGACCCAAGCATCCTACTGAATGATGAAGATTCTCCATAGCTACGACCCAGAAGAAAACAGAAATAATAGATAGAAATGTTGGTGCAATAATGTAATAATTTATTAAACCTTTTATGTAATGCATGTATGAAATGTACTAAACCTTTATTTAAGGAGCATGCATGTATGACAACCTTTAGTCCCGGCTGGAGGGTGCAACCGAGACTAAAGCTGTCGGCAGGATAAGGACGCATGGGTAACCTTTAGTCCCGGCTGGAGGGTGCAACCGAGACTAAAGCTATCGGCAGGATAAGGACGCATGGGTAACCTTTAGTCCCGGCTGGTGGGTGCAACCGAGACTAAAGCTGTCGGTAGGATAAGGATGCATGGGTGGATGCACTACTCGATGAGATAAAGCATGTAGTGCACGACGCCCCTGTCGGAGGAACAAGACAAAAGTAGAAGCGGCGCCGTGCCTATAAAAGGAGCATCGATACGCCATGGCAAGCACAGCTCGAAGGCAGGGAGAGTTTCATCCCCATGGATGGAGGAAAGGGTTGGGAAATCTCCCGTGGCAGAGCTTCTCGAAGATGTCGTTGGTGCTCACGCCCTACGGCATCTTCGGAAGCTCTGCCTCGGAAAAATTTCCCTGCAAGCCCGTGAAAGACTCCATCTCCTCTAACAGTTATGGAGGAAAGGGTTGGGAAATCTCCCGTGGCAGAGCTTCTCGAAGATGTCGTTGGTGCTCATGCCCTACAGCATCTTCGGAAGCTCCGCCTCGGAAAAATTTCCCTGCAAGCCCGTGAAAGACTCCATCTCCTCTAACAGTTATGGAGGAAAGGGTTGGGAAATCTCCCGTGGCGGAGCTTCTCGAAGATGTCGTTGGTGCTCACGCCCTACGTCATCTTCGGAAGCTCCGCCTCAGAAAATTTCCCTGCAAGCCCGTGAAAGACTCCATCTCCTCTAACAGTTATGGAGGAAAGGGTTGGGAAATCTCCCGTGGCGGAGCTTCTCGAAGATGTCGTTGGTGCTCACGCCCTACGGCATCTTTGGAAGCTCCGCCTCGGAAAAATTTCCCTGCAAGCCCGTGAAAGAGTCCATCTCCTCTAACTGTTTTGGAGGAAAGGGTGGGAATTCTCCAACGTATCTATAATTTTTGATGCTCCATGCTTGTTTTTACACCATTTGCCTATTGTTTCGTTACACTTCGTGGCACTTTTATGCATTTTTCAGAACTAACCTATTAACAAGTTGCCACAGTGCCAGTTTCCTGTTTTCTGCTGTTTTTGTGTTTCAGAAGTGATACACAGGAAATATTCTCGGAATTGGACGAAACAAGTTCCTGAAGTATTATTTTACCCGGAAGCTTCCAGAGATCCGAAGAGGAGTAGGAGGGGGGCCACCAGGGCCCCACACGCATGGGCGGCGTGGCCAGGGCCCTGGCCGCACGGGGCCCGCGTGAGGGCGCCTGGCCCCTCCTCTGACATCGCCCCTTCGCCTATAAAGACCCCCCGACGGAAAAAACCTAAGGACCCGATCAGATTTCCAGAACACATCGCGATCCGCCGCCGCCGTCGACCCGAAGATCGGGAGGGTCCAGAAGCTCTTCCCGGCACCCTGCCGGAGAGGGGAATCGCCACCGGAGGTCTTCTTCATCGCCATGCTTGCCTCCGGAGCGATGAGTGAGTAGTCTACCTTGGACTATGGGTCCATAGCAGCAGCTAGATGGTTGTCTTCTCCACCATGTGCTTCATGTTTAGATCTCATGAGCTGCCCTACATGATTGAGATCACCGTTATATAATTCTACATGTTTGGTTTGTTGGGATCCGATGAATATTGGTGTTTATGATTAAGTTGCTGTACTGAATTATATCTTTTGTTATCTCTATGTTGTTTATGATCTTGCATACTCTCCGTTGTTAGTAGCTACCTTGGCCGAGTAGTTGCTAGTGACTCCAAGAGGGGGTATTTATGCTCGATAGTGGGTTCATGCCTCTATTTCACCTGGGGGAGTGACATAAACCTCTAAGGTTGTAGATGTGCTGTTGCTACTAGGGAGAAAACAACATTCATATGCTCAAGGGCATATGCTTTGTTTACATTACACACTTTGCTTAATGCAATTATCTGTTGTTCGCAACTTAATACTTGTGGAGTTCTCAGATTGATTCACCACAAGTGGATTATTAGTCATAGATGCAGTTGGATGGCGGTCTATGTATTTTGTTGTAATGCCCAGAGTAAATCTCATAGTGATCTTCTTGACATATCACGTTTATCTTTATTCTATCAATTGCCCAACTGTAATTTGTTTACCCAGCATGTGTTATTTATCTTATGGAGATACACCACTAGTAAACTGTGGATCCCGGTCCTATTTACATCATATTGCTATCACCTGTTTACTTTACTCGCACTGTTTACTTTACTTGCATACTATATTGTTTTCCACTCGATACGCTCATAATCTTTGTTTCAAGCAAACCGGTGAGATTGACAACCTCATCGCAAGTTGGGAACAAAGTACTTGGTTGTGTGTGTGCAGGTTCCGCATCACCTTCAGTCGTCGCCGTCTCTCCTCTCCTGATCGATAAACCTTGGTATCTTAACTGAGGGAAAACTAGCTGCTATACTCATTATACCTTCCTCTTGGGGTTCCCAACGGGCTGGTTATCCACCACGCACAAGGACCGTCTGCTCCCACGTCAACTACACGCCAGCAGCCTCTTTTCTGGCGCCATCAACAAGTAGCAGCTTCTTTTCTGGCGCCGTTGCCGGGGAGGAAGAGAAGACTTCTGCGAGGGGAGTTTTTCGCACACACATCCTTTACTTTGTTTATTGTTTTGCTTTACTTTATTTATTTTACCTGCATCGTTTTATATCAAAAACCCAAAAAAATTAGAATCCTTGGTAGTTGTTTTTACTTGTTTACTTTCGTTTTGCTGAAATGGCCAATCCTGAAAACATCAAGTTGTGTGACTTTACTAGCACGAACAATAGTGATTTTATCTGCACCCCTATTAAGCCTCCTGTTCCCGCTGCAAACTTTTATGAGATTAAGCCTGCTTTATTGAACCTTGTTATGAAAGAGCAATTTTCTGGTGCTAGTACTGAAGATGCTGCAGCTCATCTCAACAATTTTGTTGAGCTATGTGAGATGCAGAAATATAAGGATGTTGATAGTGATATTGTTAAGCTCAAGTTGTTTCCTTTTTCTTTGAGAGGAAAAGCTAAAGATTGGTTGTTGTCTTTGACTAAGAATAGTATTGATTCATGGGCTAAGTGTAAGGATGCTTTTATTGGTAGATACTATCCTCCTGCTAAGATTATATCTCTGCATAGCAATATTATGAAGTTTACTCAGTTTGATAATAAACATGTTGCTCAAGCTTGGGAAAGAATGAAATCTATGATAAAGAATTGCCCCACTCATGGACTGACTACTTGGATGATTATCCAAACTTTTTATGCAGGACTGAATTTTTCTTCAAGGAACCTACTTGATTCAGCTGCTGGAGGCACTTTTATGTCCCTTACCTTGGGTGTCGCATCAAAGCTACTTGACAACATGATGGTAAATTATTCTGAATGGCACACCGAGAGAGCTCCACAAGGTAAGAAGGTAAATTATGTTGAGGAAACCTCTTCCTTGAATGATAAGATTTATACCATTATGGCTATGCTTGCTAATGATAGGACTCATGTTGATCCTAATAATGTTCCTTTGGCCTCTCTGGTTGCTCAAGAAGAGCAAGTTGATGTGAATTTCATTAGAAACAATAATTTTAACAACAATGCTTATAGGAACAATTTTGCTAGTAACAATTATAGGCCGTATCCTTCTACCAATGGTAATGGTTATGGTAACTCTTATGGTAATTCCTACAACAACACTAGGGCCGCGCCCTCCGAGCTTGAGGTAATGCTCAAGGACTTCATCGGTAAGCAAACTGCTTTTAACAAGTCTGTTGAGGAAAAGTTAGGCAAAATTGATATTCTTGCTTCTAAAATTGATAGCCTTGCTCATGATGTTGAAATTCTGAAATTAAAAGTGTTGCCTAATGATGTGAAAGAGAATAATGTTTTTGCTACCGCTAATGCTATTCAAGTTGGAATTGATGAAAATATTAGATTGTTAGCGGAATTGCATGCCAGGTGGGAAAGAGAAGATGAGATGGCTAGAGAGATGAAGGTATGTACCATTACTACCTCTAATGATGTTGCTCCTACTGGTAGCAATCCTCTTACTTTGATTGGTGTAGAGAAAACTCCCACTCCTTTTGTTAAAAAGCCTAAAACTGCCAAAACTTTTTCGGAGTGTGGGAGATGATAGCTCAACTTCTTTTAATGATTTTGATGTTGATGGCTGCAATATATCTGAAGTAATTTTGTTCTTGCAAAAGCTTGCTTTGACTCCCAATGCTAGTTCTTTAAATATTGCTTTTACTAAGCATATTACCAATGCTCTCATAAAGATTAGGGATGAAAAGTTGAAGCAAAAAGCCTCTGTTCCTAAGAAGTTAGAAGATGGTTGGGAACCCATCATTGATATGCATGTTAATGGTTTTGATTGCCATGCTTTATGTGATCTAGGTGCTAGTATTTCTATCATGCCTAGAAAGATTTATGACATGCTTGATTTACCACCGCTTGAAAAGTGTTATTTTGATGTTCCTATTGCTGATGTTGCTAAGAAGAAACCTTTGGGAAGAGTTAATGATGTTCTTATTGTGGTTAACAATAACCTTGTTCCCGTTGATTTTCTTGTTATGGACGTTGAATGCCATGCTTCATGTCCTATTATTTTGGGAAGACCCTTTCTTCGAACTGTAGGTGCTATCATTGATATGAGGGAAGGCACTATCAAGTATCAATTCCCACTAAAGAAAGGTATGGAACACTTCCCTAGGAAAAGAAAAAAATTACTTTTTGACTCTATTCTTAGAGCAAATTATGAGCTTGATGCTTCATCACTTGATATTACTTGATTCGCAATTTTCTGCGCCTAGCTCAAAGGCGTTAAAGAAAAGCACTCTTGGGAGATAACCCAATGTTTTCTTTTCAGTACTTTTTCTTTTATTTGAGTCTTGGAAGTCATTACTACTGTAATGACCGCTCCTTATCTTGTTTTTTCGTTTTTGTGCCAAGAGAAGCCTCTAATTTGAGTGAGGTAAAGATTTGGGGATGTTGCTGTCCTGAAACTGTTTTCGGTGCTGCACCGTAAAAATTCGTGAAAATTCTCTGTTTATCTTTTGCACCTGCGATTTCTTGTGCATATGCCCCATGTTATATCCAAACTTTTGTTAGTTGAACACTTTGTGATTTGAGCAGCAGAAAATCCCTCAAAAATTCGACCTTTGTCAGCTGTTCAGTTTTGACAGATTTCTGCCAATATTTGTGTTTGCCACTTTATCGCTTTCTTTTGAGTTCTTTTGATCACGGAACTTTTGGGGAGGTTGCTACAGTAGTATTTGCTATATATGTGGTGGTTTTGAGTTGAAACCTGAAGCAAATAGAGAATTGATTATATGTTATGCTTACACTAATGTTGCTAATAGAATTGTGTTTAGTTTTGTATGAAGGAAGTTTTCAAGTGTAGGGATTGGAGAATGATGAGATGAGTTGAAGAATGGATAAAAGCTCAAGCTTGGGGATGCCCATGCATCAACCCAAGAAATATCCAAGAAGTACAAGCGTCAAAGCTTGGGGATGCCCCCGAGGCACCCCTTCTTCATCGGCAAAAATCAGGTCAACTTTCAAAACACTATATTTTTATTGCTTCATGCACTATGTGTTTTTCTTGGAGCGTCAGTTGTTTTAGTTTTATTAGTTGGTTAGGTTTGTTTATTTGCTGCAATAAATGGTTGGACCCCAACAAATTTCTTTTGGAGAAGTTGCCTTGCTTTTCATTTGCGAAGAACACTCGGTGAATTTATAAGAGTGAAAACGGAGTTGTTCAAGTGTTCTTCTTTTTCTGCTACTGCTTTTGGTTTTCGTTTTCGCCTTGATTTGCGTTCAGATCTTGTTATATCTTTTCATCAAGGTGTATTTTTCCTCTGATCTTTATTGGATTTCATCAAAAAAGGTGTTTATAAAAATTTCAAATGGTGTTGGAAAAGAGAAAAAGCTTTGCGCAAAATAGTGGTACAAGAAGGAGCTTGTG
Organism: Dactylis glomerata; assembly: GCA_007115705.1. Classification (NCBI taxonomy): domain Eukaryota; kingdom Viridiplantae; phylum Streptophyta; class Magnoliopsida; order Poales; family Poaceae; genus Dactylis; species Dactylis glomerata. Next base: position 635,168 of record QXEO01001032.1, on the reverse strand, counting down.
TAGACTGCGGCTTAGGCTTTTTCATGTCATGCTTGATGTCTTTTTGATAGTATGCTTAGTGGTTTTGCTGTAACATGACTTGTCTCAAATAACTGAGATTGCTTAATGAGCCTTTGAAAAAAATCATGCGTTGTTTTTATTGTATGGAAGCATTATTTTGGTTTTCTCCTTGATGCTTTATTTGGGTTGACTTGGCGCATGCTCACACATGTTAGACTCTTACAAAGTCGCCAATAGCCTTCATGATCATTTAGTTTTTGACTTTTGATGCCATCTTATGCTTCTTTTAATGTCGCTTTGTCGCTTTGCATGATTATGGCCATTATTGCTCTCTTAGTTGGTCGCTCCCAGTCTTTTGCTAGCCCTCGCCTTGTACTGAGTATGAGCTCTACTCGTGCATCCAACTCCTAAAAGCCAAAGTTTTCCAAAGTGTCCACCATACATACCTACTAGCAATTTGCTATTCCAAGTAAATTTGACTTGCTTTTATTTTCTCTTCAAATTAAACTCTTACCAGTGTTATGTGAAATTCGGTCAGTAAAGCTCTCACGAACCGGAAGGCACACTTTACTTTTTCATGTTCTTAAAAATTTGACATTGTGGTATCTTATGTTGAGTTGTTATGCTTGCAAGTTGTAAGTTGGATTCTAGCCCATCCATGCTATCATGGGGCAAGCTTTCAACATTGCACTTCTTATTTGAGTTGATATCGTGATCTTTTGTTTATGGACGCCCGCGGTGTGAAATGAATTGGGAATCTTGTGGGGATCATGGAGTTTGTATATGTGTTAGGGAAATGCCGGGCCGCCAATCTAAGCCATGCATAATTCATGGTGGAAATTTGCAGCATACCCATGGTGAACATACGACGACACATCTCACAATAAAAAGCTAAACAAAAGGCAAATAAAAGAGATGTCGAGGTGTTCATTGTCTGCTTGTCCTGTCATTTTGGTGTGGGCTTGTTCCATGTCATTGGGCACGGAGGTACCCCATTGGCGGTTCTCAATGATATGCATATACTTACAATGACAAGAGCCTTGCTTGGGACTCTAAGTAAAGTAGCCTGAGGTTTGGGTACTCGTATTCACGGGGCACGAGGTTTTCAACTTATGATTTGTCAAGCATATGCATCATAATTGTTCTCGCATTAACTTTAACCATTCAAGATGCTTATGATGGGGGCAATGAGAGCTCAAAGCCGGTAAGTACCATAATTTTTGAAGGTTATAAAACTTGCAATCACTGCTTCCCTCTGCGAAGGGCCTTTCTTCTACTTTTATGTTAAGTCACCACCTTCTTTCTTTATGCACCATTAAGAGAGCATAGTTGTCATTCTTAGTGTGATATGCATTGTCCCAAAGTTCATTGATTGACTCATATTGTTGGTTTCACTTGTTCTTAAATTATTTGTATCTAGTCGCCCTCTTAAACTTGAAGGTGTCCTATGCATTTATGTTTTGCTCTCTTTGAAGGACAAGCTAAAAACCATTTGTATGTTTTCCTTATGATTTGAACACACGTTTGACTTTCATTGTTTCATTTTCATGATCTTTTGTTTGTGTTCATTTGCATGTTTACAACATGGTTGCTAAGTTCTTATTGTCATGATTATATCTTCATGCCCATGTTTTAAGTTCTTAAGATCCCAGCTCACAAATGCTTACATATATGATCAAGATTGTGTAGGTGCATGTCACCTCAAAAATTATTCTTTTGTTATCACTTACCTACTCGAGGACGAGCAGGAGTTAAGCTTGGGGATGCTTGATACGTCTCCAACGTATCTATAATTTTTGATGCTCCATGCTTGTTTTTACACCATTTGCCTATTGTTTCGTTACACTTCGTGGCACTTTTATGCATTTTCCGGAACTAACCTATTAACAAGTTGCCACAGTGCCAGTTTCCTGTTTTCTGCTATTTTTGTGTTTCAGAAGTGATACACAGGAAATATTCTCGGAATTGGACGAAACAAGTTCCTGAAGTCTTATTTTACCCGGAAGCTTCCAGAGATCCGAAGAGGAGTAGGAGAGGGGCCACCAGGGCCCCACACGCATGGGCGGCGCGGCCAGGGCCCTGGCCGCGCGGGGCCCGCGTGAGGGCGCCTGGCCCCTCCTCTGACATCGCCCCTTCGCCTATAAAGACCCCCCCGACGGAAAAAACCTAAGGACCCGATCAGATTTCCAGAACACATCGCGATCCGCCGCCGCCGTCGACCCAAAGATCGGGAGGGTCTAGAAGCTCTTCCCGACACCCTGCCGGAGAGGGGAATCGCCACCGGAGGTCTTCTTCGTCGTCATGCTTGCCTCCGGAGCGATGAGTGAGTAGTCTACCTTGGACTATGGGTCCATAGCAGTAGCTAGATGGTTGTCTTCTCCACCATGTGCTTCATGCTTAGATCTCATGAGCTGCCCTACATGATTGAGATCACCGTTATGTAATTCTACATGTTTGGTTTGTTGGGATCCGATGAATATTGGTGTTTATGATTAAGTTGCTGTACTGAATTATATCTTTTCTTATCTCTATGTTGTTTATGATCTTGCATGCTCTCCGTTGTTAGTAGCTATCTTGGCCGAGTAGTTGCTAGTGACTCCAAGAGAGGGTATTTATGCTCGATAGTGGGTTCATGCCTCTATTTCACCTGGGGGAGTGACAGAAACCTCTAAGGTTGTAGATGTGCTGTTGCTACTAGGGAGAAAACAACATTCATATGCTCAAGGGCATATGCTTTGTTTACATTACACACTTTGCTTAATGCAATTATCTGTTGTTCGCAACTTAATACTTGTGGAGTTCTCGGATTGATTCACCACAAGTGGATTATTAGTCATAGATGCAGTTGGATGGCGGTCTATGTATTTTGTTGTAATGCCCAGAGTAAATCTCATAGTGATCTTCTTGACATATCACGTTTATCTTTATTCTATCAATTGCCCAACTGTAATTTGTTTACCCAGCATGTGTTATTTATCTTATGGAGAGACACCACTAGTGAACTGTGGATCCCGGTCCTATTTACATCATATTGCTATCACCTGTTTACTTTACTCGCACTGTTTACTTTACTTGCATACTATATTGTTTTCCACTCGATACGGTCATAATCTTTGTTTCAAGCAAACCGGTGAGATTGACAACCTCATCGCAAGTTGGGAACAAAGTACTTGGTTGTGTGTGTGCAGGTTCCGCATCACCTTCAGTCGTCGCCGTCTCTCCTCTCCTGATCGATAAACCTTGGTATCTTAACTGAGGGAAAACTAGCTGCTATATTCATCATACCTTCCTCTTGGGGTTCCCAACGGGCTGGTTATCCACCACGCACAAGGACCGTCTGCTCCCACGTCAACTACACGCCAGCAGCCTCTTTTCTGGCGCCATCAACAAGTAGCAGAGCTTCTCGAAGATGTCAAATTCTAAAATATACAAAAAGAATATTAATCAATATAGTTTTAATTGAAAATGGCAAAATAGTTAATAGTTTGGATAGTTAAAATAATTAATTTTGAAAATAGAAAATAGTTTTGAATTAGTTATTCAATTTCAAACACTTTTCATATTCATAGTTTTGTCAAATTCTAAAATATACAAAAAGAATATTAATCAATATAGTTTTAATTGAAAATGGCAAAATAGTTAATAGTTTGGATAGTTAAAATAATTAATTTTGAAAATAGAAAATAGTTTTGAATTAGTTATTCAATTTTAAACACTTTTCATATTCATAGTTTTGTCAAATTCTAAAATATACAAAAAGAATATTAATCAATATAGTTTTAATTGAAAATGGCAAAATAGTTAATAGTTTGGATAGTTAAAATAATTAATTTTGAAAATAGAAAATAGTTTTGAATTAGTTATTCAATTTTAAACACTTTTCATATTCATAGTTTTGTCAAATTCTAAAATATACAAAAAGAATATTAATCAATATAGTTTTAATTGAAAATGGCAAAATAGTTAATAGTTTGGATAGTTAAAATAATTAATTTTGAAAATAGAAAATAGTTTTGAATTAGTTATTCAATTTCAAACACTTTTCATATTCATAGTTTTGTCAAATTCTAAAATATACAAAAAGAATATTAATCAATATAGTTTTAATTGAAAATGCCAAAATAGTTAATAGTTTGGATAGTTAAAATAATTAATTTTGAAAATAGAAAATAGTTTTGAATTAGTTATTCAATTTTAAACACTTTTCATATTCATAGTTTTGTCAAATTCTAAAATATACAAAAAGAATATTAATCAATATAGTTTTAATTGAAAATGGCAAAATAGTTAATAGTTTGGATAGTTAAAATAATTAATTTTGAAAATAAAAAATAGTTTTGAATTAGTTATTCAATTTTAAACACTTTTCATATTCATAGTTTTGTCAAATTCTAAAATATACAAAAAGAATATTAATCAATATAGTTTTAATTAAAAATGGCTAAATAGTTAATAGTTTGGATAGTTAAAATAATTAATTTTGAAAATAGAAAATAGTTTTGAATTAGTTATTCAATTTCAAACACTTTTCATATTCATAGTTTTATCAGATTCTAAAATATACATTAGTTATTCAATAAAAAATAAAAAATTCATATTTGAAATGAAAATCTGAAAAAACTTCAGCGTTGGCGCGCATTTATTGCCCCTTTAGTCCCGGTTGGAGCCACCAACCGGGACTAAAGGGGGGGGGGGCTCGGGCGCGAACCGCCGACCCCCCGTTAGTCCCGGTTGGTGGCTTCAACCGGGACTAAAGGCCCCCCTTTAGTCCCGGTTGAAGCCACCAACCGGGACTAAAGGGGGAGGGTATAAAAGCGCCGCCCCCTCCTCCTTCTTCCTCTTCCTTCACACTTAGCGAAATTTTTATCGAATCGACGGCGCGCGCAGGAATCACCCCGCCGAACGTTGCGGTTGGCCGGAAAATCGACGTCGTCGCCATCCCCGCCGCCTCGCCGAGCACCGCCGCCCCCGCGGCCCGTGCGTGCCCGCGCCAAGTACCGCCGTCCCCGACGCCTCGCCGAGCGCCGCGCGCCGAGCACCGCCGCCTCCGGCCCGTGCTGCCCGCGCCGCCGCCCGCCCACACCTCGCCGAGCACCGCCCGAGCGCCCCCGGCCAACTCCACCACCGCAAGGTAATTTTTTTTTAATTTTAGGTTAGAATTTTTAGGTTAGAAAAATAGGTTATAAAAAATAGGTTAGAAAAATAGGTTAGAAAAATAGGTTAGCAAATGTGTTAGAAAAATAATTAGAATAGTAGAAAAAATAGGTTACAAAAAATAGGTTAGAAAAATAGGTTAGAAAAATATGTTAGCAAATGTGTTAGAAAATGTGTTAGAAAAATAGGTTAGGAAATATGTTCGCAAATCTGGTAGAAAAATAGTTAGAATAGTAGAAAAAATAGTAAGAATTTTAGGCTAGAATTTAGTTAGTATTTTAGGTTAGAATTTAGTTAGTATTTTAGGTTTGAATTTTAGGTTAGAATTTAGTTATAATTTTAGGTTAGAATTTAGGTTAGAATTTATTTAGTATTTTTGGCTAGATTTTTTTTTAGTATTTTAGGTTAGAATTTTTATTTAGTTAGCAAATTTTAGTTAGAATCATCAAATATTTAGTGTATTTTTTCATAGTGTTAGAAATAGAAATAGAAATAGTTAGAATTTAGTTAGAATGTGTTAGAATTTAGTTATAATTTAGTTAGGTTAATCAATTGTTGGTATTGTTCCATATAGCGTCCATAATTGAAATATAAATGTCGGTATTTTGCAGGAACTGTGGATCCACATAGCAGGAACCTAGAAGAGGAAGAACTTCTCGAGGATATAATCAACGACGCCCCCGACGTTGAACCAGCCGAATCTCCGTCGTCGTACCTGAACCCCTACGGAGATGGAATGGAGGTCGACCGACACGAAGATGAAGCCGACGGGGCAGGCGATAGCTCCGATGACGGAGAAGGCGATAGCTCCGCTGATGGAGAAGCCGGTGGAGAAATAACGAAGTCCAGCGAGGTATACATATGAAGTTCGGCAATCAGTTGTAATATATGAATAATATTGGAGATAGCTCTATATTGTATACATATACATTAATTTGACGAATGTTTCTCCCTCTTAGGCCTCCACATCGAGCAAAGCTACGAAACGAGGCCCAACCAAAAAGTTGGATGCACGGACGCATTACACCTTTGAGGTGATATTGCCTACGGGCGAACCCAAGCTTCCTAAGAATGCTTGCTGACACATTTAAGAAGCAATGCGAAGTTTTCGTTAGGGATCACGTCCCGATCAGCGTTCGGGAGTGGAACAAGCGCAAAGCGGCAGCCGATAGTGACTATGTCACCGAAAGGTACAAAGATGGTCTTTGGAATGATCTCATGACACATTTCAACATGCCAGAATGTGAGAATGAAGACGCCGCAAAAAAACTGAGGGCCAAAGTTAAGCAGTGGACTCTAAAGAAGATGGCCGAACTGTTCCGGACGTGGAAGAAGAAACTATGGAAAAACTATCTGAAGACAAAGAAAGTGCCAGTATTCGAGGGGTATCTAGCCAAGCAGGCGAATCACTGGAAGGCATTTCAGGAGTACAAGGAGTCAGAAGATGCCAAGGCATTATCAGAAAAGAACAAGAAAAATGCCGACAAGAAGAAATATCACCACACGCTGGGGCCAGGGGGCTATGAGACTGCCATCCCAAAGTGGGATAAGAAAGAGCAAGATATGCTAGCTAAAGGGATCATACCTGAACCCATCCGTGATGAGTGGGAATGGAGAGCAAGAAATTGGTTCCTTGCGCATGGTGGTTCGTACGACGAAGAAACAGGGGACCTTATCTGCAGTGACGGTCTTAGGATACCCTGGGAGAATTGGAAAAAAATAGTGAAAGAAATTAAAGAGGGAAAAAGACAGTTCACTCCAGATAGAGAGAAAGATTTGCTCACACTGGTCCTCGGCAGTGACGAACATGGAGGACGAACGCGAGGCTTTGGTCCTTCTTACCTGTGGTGGCTTGGGTTTGCCAGAGACCAAGACACTTACAGAAGCCGAGCGAAAGCAAAGAAGCGACAGCAGGATGAGGAAAATGACAAGTTCAACCAGTTGCTTGCCAGGATTAACGAGCAACAGCAGCAGATTGACAAACTTAGAGGAGTAGTGCGCCAGGAAGATCCTGCACTCGATATTACCGCCACCCCATCTAAGCGGAAAAGCAGCGTGGCTGAATCTGAGGCCCCGGCCGACGATGCACGAAGAATGATAGATGGCGGTCCCGGCTACCCCGTGGATGGAATCAAGGAGTCAACATCATGTGAACTCCATCGGAGAATCAAGAACATATCCATGAAGGTGGCCGTCAGACAAGCTTTACCTTCTAGCCCTGATGTACGCTGGCATGGCCGTGAGATTCCAGCTGGCTATGCTAAAGTCGGGGTGGATGAAATCGTGTCGGGGTTTCATGATATGGAGCTCGACATAGCTGGACCCGAAGATGAGAGGACACTCGGAGAAGTACTGGGTCGAGTCATCCTATGGGACAAGAACTATATCAAGCTTCCAGGCTCGGCCCCAAGGACAACACCGCCTCTGAGTCGTCGCAGGTCACGTACATCTCCATCACCTCCAAGCCCTCCACATGACAACGGCCATCACAACACGAGTCCATCTCGATCACCGCCGCCGGACTTGGGTCGGCCGTCTCCGCCGCCGGACTTGGGTCGGCCGTCTCCGCCGCCGCCCGCTAAGGATACTAAGCGGAAGCGTGCCAGCAAGAACGCTCCGTCGATGAGTTCTAAGCGACGGAGCTCCCCAAAGCGCAAACTGTCACCCCTCCCAAAGGTACCTCATGCTAATCTTCCCATCAGACCTTATGATCGTACCCCCGAGAAAACGCCAGGATAGCAAAGGAACATTATGATGCGCAGATGAAAAAGAAGGAACCCGAGTCCCGCCCGGAATACACCGAGAAGCAAATAGCATATGCAAAATACTTACTGACCCTTCCATCACAGTATGACTTGCACCATAAGCCTGACGACTATACACGCGCATTGCAGAAGGAAGGGAAAAAGAGCAGATCACGTACAAGTGCAAGTGGGAGCAAATCAAGTTCAACTACAAGCAAAAAAAGATCAGACATTCCTCAGCTTGGACAACAGGCCAAACAATCGATCCCACCCCTCAGGGTGTTACCCGAGAATGTTCCCTCTCTGGTGCAGGGCCAAGATTTGGAATTAGCAAAGAAGTGGGCGGCTGAATGGGGTATAAGTGTTGAAGACGTTCTGGCTTCCCAAGACGACAGGTTACCCAAGGCTGTGGTAGCCCTAAGCCGCAGTTTATCATGGGAGCGCCTTTGGTCAGCAAAGATAAGTTTGATGATCTCCCAACAAATATGCGTTACTTGCATACATGGTACTTACGTGAAGCAAAGAATGGGAGAACGATGATCGTGGCACGTGTCCTACGGGAGTACTACGGCCGTCCCAAAGACATCCATATCGACTTTGATGAACTCTTCCAGATGTACAATTGCGACGCCCTCGACAAATCTCTTATGAGTTGCTATTGTCTGTAAGTTTTTCAATTCGTTGTCTACATATAACTTGTTCAGTTATTTCAATTCATTGTCTATATATAACTTGTTCAGTTCTGACTTGTACTCTATTATGCAGAATGAAGATTCTGGAATATAAAACTAGGAATATCATAAATATTAGGTTTATTGACCCAGATAAAATACATATAAAGACGCTAACTAATAAGCCCAAGGAGACGGAGGAAAACCTTCTAAGGTTTCTAACAGATCAAAATTACTGTGACCACATACTGTTTCCATACAACTTCAAGTGAGGGTCTTACTCTGTTGTGTCCATTCACTTATAAGTGTAATTGATAAGTTACTGACATATATATATACATGTGCAGCTACCACTGGATTCTGTTGGACATTCAAATTGATAAGGGAAGAGTTGATGCCTTCGACCCATTATCGAGACCCTTGGAACAGTTCCAAAGCCTACAGGACATGCTCTAAGGGTAATTTCAATCATTCTTGCGCTCTATCGGTCTCTTTCGATGATTTTCTGATATATCAAGTAATGAAAAACTTAGCAAATCATTTTCCTTGTCGGGCAGGATTTGGAAGCGGTTCAAGTGCGTGACTGATGGTATCGAGCATGAGAAGCTGACCTTTAGAGCGGCTCAGGTAAGTAGTAGTATGATATACTTCAATTTTCAATACATTTATAATGTTAGATTATTATTTTTATTATATTCTATTCTGGTAAAGTGCGACCAGCAGCCACGGGGGACGCATCTATGTGGATACTACGTTTGCGAGTCCATTCGCACGTTTACCTCTGAGCACAAGGATTACATATACGACGTAAGCAATAAACATTCAGACCTCTATTTTTACCTGTCATTCTTTGTTATCATGATTGACATTCATATTCATCTCCTCTTCTTATATAGTACACGGCTATGCGGGAGAAGTACCTACCAGAGCAACGCACGATTGCTGTTGCAGAGGAGCTAGCGGCCTTTCTGAGGACAGAAGCTATAGACGACAAAGGACGATTTAGTGTAGCTAAGGGTCATTACTGATGTTGGTCTATGTAATCGAATAGACGGGCTCTAGTCCTGATAATTCTGATCTCCATATAATTGTATATATATGCTCGCTTGTAAGATAAGTTAATCTTATATATATATGCATAAACATGTATATTTAAAATTATACGAAAACTAATTCCCGAACACCAAACAAGACACCAAACGAGGCATCACGTTAATCCCCTGAACACCTAAACCCTAAAACCCTAAAACACTAAAATAAACAAAATCTGCTTTATACTTCCTCCGGATCAGATTAACTGGCGCCATCTGCTAAACATGCAGTTTCTTTTCCCTCTGCTGTGTAGGCGCGATAGCAATTAATTTGTTTTAATTAGCACGTCCCATTTATGTTCTTTTCCACTCCTTTCGCGGCGAGTGTGAAAGGATCTGACTTATTGTTATCTGCATGCAAGTCTGACATAAATGCATGCAAATTATATGCGCGGTCCCGAAAGAAAACGGATTGACTAATGCATGCAGTTTATATGCGCGGTAATGTGGCAGTTCAGTTTTTTTTTTAACAGGAATGGTGAGATGCACCCGACAACTGCTTTCATTATCGTCGGTGGCAATAGTACATATTACAGAAACAACTTCAAAGAAATAGAAAATACAACACAGTTCTGCAAATTTATAGAGAGGACCCCAAAGAAACCATAGAAACGCGATCCAGTCCTTCCCCAGCACCACCACTTCGCCGACGACGCCCCGAACACGGCAAGCCAGACTACCGTTGGAATCCCGCCGAGACAGAGCAAGTAGGAGGGAGCGACTGCCCTTCAGTCTAATGGTCCAGCGGGACCATGGATCTGGCCGCTGAAAGCTGCCGGAGAAAAGCTCCCAGCAACTTCACCGTGTGGAACACCACGGAAGCGGTCGCTTGCAAGATTGAAGCCTCCATGGCTCCGCAGAGGCAAATGAGCGAAACCCGGATGCCCGCGGCGAAGAAGCCCTCGAATAGCCTCCACTCCGTTGCAGAATCAATGGAAGCATCTCCTCTCCTCCTCAGCACCACAGCCGGCCAGGAGAGTTGACGCCAGCCGCGCGCCGCCCCACCTCACCGCTCTACCTCGCCACCATGGCCGGCCAGGAGCGGAGGATGCAGGACTGTGACTCCCCTGCACAGAGGGGCCACCAGCCATAGCCTTATTCAACGGAGACGGCAACCCTCCCCAGCTCGAGCTCCTTCGACCAGAGGAGGAACCGTCCCCGGAGAGAACCCTACGTGCCAGATCTGGCCGCCGGGATTTGCCTCTCGCTCCAAAACTATGGGGCAAACAGCCCCAAACCTACCCTAAGCTACTCGGCGTGTCACCTCTGCCATCTCCGACCGGTAAAGCTGTCAGATAGGCTTGCGATCGGCTAGGTCTGCATTGGAAGCTCTGGACTACTGTAGCAGAAGAGAGAGAATGTGAGGAGGGGAAATGAGCCTCTCTCGGCAGTTCAGTTAGGATACGTGGTTGGGCCTAGAGGCAATTGTTGGACTCCCTAATTAAACGCCACAATCAACGAGGCAGTATTAGGCTGCTTTTCTCTGCCAATCAATAGATGCCTTAGTTCCAGCAATTTTTGTAGTATACTTCGGTTAATCTGATCCAGAGGGAGTAGCAAAACTTCTAAAAATCATTAGTTTCTTGTGTACTTAACTATCTGCCAACCGTATGCCACATATAGGGGTGGGAACTGGTAGAGGATAGTAAATATTATCCGATAATCTTATTTGAGAACTGAAAATGGTCGCGGTAATATCTAAATCTAGACGCTATGAAAATGAGTGTTGTATTGATTTTTTTAGAAAATATGGATAAGAAAATGGATATATCCGTATCCAGATAAAATTATGTTAGCTTATTCTAATAATTCTATCACGATATATCATTTATCTGACCAAAATACTAACAAAGTGGTCAAGCATATTTTTTCTGATTGAACTTGAAATTATTATGTATTATATCATTATACATTTGACTCAGTATAAGATATGAGTCTATAATTTTGTTATTTATATTCGTTCTGAATTGAAAAAACAATCTGCATCCACATTCGAGTACTGCTCTGCATTCATATTCTACAATCCATATTTGCATGCGTATCTTTAAAAAAATGAAACAGATGTGGGAAGTGCAGTATCTGATCTGCATCCGATCCGCTTCCACCCCTAGCTACAGGCCATCCGACGGTGGCGCATATAATGGGTATGTACACTATGAGTACTCACTTAATTTCCCAGCTGGATCATTTTTTATGTACGACAGATGGAACCCTTGAATAAGTTATATAAAACTAAATGGTATACACTTTCTAATTAACACTCGATATAAATTTATGTACTTAATTTAACTAATCAAATTACTAGCAGAGCAATCCTGAAGGTATACGTCACAACATCATATATTGAGACCCTCTTACGTCCTCACGCTTGGATTGAGGGTGGTCAATCGAAGGCTCGATGTGCCTCTACGCATCGTCCCCGTTGGTCACGTGGAAACACATCCGCCCATTCTTCATCGCACTGCACTGATGGCACTACAAACCGTACCATCTCACCACCAGCTCCGATCGAGCACATTTCTACCCTGGAGGGATGGGACATGCCCGGTTGGGCTCCTGCTTGTTGAGTCCGCCAACTGCCGCGGCTGTCTTTGATGGTTTCTAGACCGACTGGGTGTTTATATAAGTTAATGTTGAACACTTAGAATTTCAATCACTATGTTCCCCTCTCGCTAATTTTATTTAGACTTCATTCAATAATTGCTGGAGACAGCTGATGCATTTTCCCACACTATTCGGTTCTAGAAATATATCATGCTATTGACTGTCGAAATATAATATGTTATGCACTATCTTGAAGTTTAAGTATATTTCTAAATTTCCCTTGTATTAATTAGCATTTTTTTCCTGTACTTATCATATGTATTTTACTCGAGTAACTCAAAAAAAATGATAAACAGTAGTTGACATATTTTATCTTCCATTTCTCACATTTATTTTCTGCCAAATACCTCAAAAATGTTAAACAATGCAAGTATAAGATAACCAAAATTTTGAGCACGAGGACACAAAGTAATCTTCGAAATACATTTTTTTATACAATAAGAAAAAATTAGTGATCATGACCAATTAATGATGTGACAAATAAACTCATCATTTGATGATATAATCGATAATTTTTAATGTTGCAACATCACTGAAGTTGCGACACGAGGACTCAAACTCAGGTAGGTAGGAAGGAATAAACCCCTTCCCACCGCTAGGATATGCCTAAAAGTGCGTTGAAATTAGAGCAAAATATATTTGTTTAAACACTTACTATATGCATGTACACATGACAATGCTGAAGTTCAATTATGTATTTTCAAGTTTTATTTGATCTTCCAATTCTTACATGTATTTTACTAAATAACTCTAAAATGTTAAACAACGCAAGTAGAAGATCACCAAAATTGCGAACACGAGGATGCAAATTAAACATGGAAATATATTTTTATACAATAAAAAAATTATTGGTCATGACCAAATAATGGGGTGATACTATAGGTAAGTGGCGCGCAACACGCGCCACTAAGTTGTAACATAACCTCATCATTTAATGGTAATCAATAAGTTTTAGTATTGTGCAATATCACTAAAATTGTGTACACGAGGACTTGAACTCATGCAATCCTACCACTAGGTTATTCCTAAGTGTGCGTTGAAATTGGTACAAAATGCAAAATATTTGCCTTGGCGAGTACATGAGTTCAGCGAGACCAATGCATAGTTATTTTTTTTTAAATGACCTCTAAAAATTAATTTTGGAGTGGGGCCTCCTTTTGTGACCGCCCCTACATTATGCGAAGGCGGCTCATAATTCTGCCCGTCTACGATATTGAGGTTTTCGGGTGCTGCCTGATTTTTTGCCTCTCCTCGTTTGTTAATTTAAAACTGGCTCTAGAATCCATGGTTTTAGGCGGGTCTCTATTTTTCGAGACGCTTTACCTAAACAACCGTCTATGGGATCACCTTTGCGTCGGCCCATTTTTGGTCTAAGATCGCCTCCATGTAGGGTCTATGTATATTGTTACTCTACTAGTGAATTCTGGACGAGATTGACACACACAATGTATCCAGCTTTGGCCCCTCACGGTGGAGGGAAATACCTACTTAGATGGGCAATCCACTCTAAATTGCATTACAATGGATCTCACGAGTTAGGGTTAAGGAGAAAGCTATGTTGCGTAAGGATTCCTCTATGGGGTTCCGACCCATGACTTATATAGCCGACCGGGCTACAGTTTACAAGATAAGATAGAAATGGTTAGGAACTCAGGTCACACTAGGTCTTTGAAATGCGCACTACTAGGAAAATAGCTATAGATACGACTGTTACCTGTGTCCCCTTTTTTTTTCTCGCAACTAAGTTACATAAAATGACATGACACGAAGATCTTGTATTTTTTATTTTTTCAAATTAGTTATGCACGATTTGGGGTTCAAGTGACAACACATGAAAACTCTCGCTCGCGGCCAGGCGGTGTAGAGTCCCGCTAGAACGGTGAAAGTGTAGTGAAAATTACGTGTTGCGGACCCAAGAATAACTTTTCAAAAAATTAGGAGTGCATCTTGATAAGTGCTAAAGTGCAAACCCACCCCGCTTCTAGGAGAAACGACAGGAGTTTGCGCAAAATTCAGAATATATCTTTAAAGGTTCGCGTGTTGAAATAAGAGCTGATATGCATATCCCGGGTGGTCTATTATTTATGTGTGATGTTGTTCTCAGCTTTTAAAATGCCGTTTCGATTGCTACCTCACAAAAAAACACGATTTTGGCACTCCAAAAATAGGAAACTTTTCTTGGGAAGAAACTGGAAACATCCTTCGTGGCGTTCCTCGCCGTCCCAAGAGCCACACATGTGTCCAATATTCATATTTTTGAATTTTCTTGAAATTTTCCTATTTTTTGAACTTTAAGGATTTTTTGAATTGTGAAATTTTAGAATTTTTCCGAAATTTTTGAAGATTAGAACTTTTTTGAATTTGATTATTTTGATTTTTTTGAAAATCTTGAATTTTTCAAAATTTAAACACACCTACACATATCTACACATATATACACACACAAGGCTTAAGAGAATTGATATGATACTAATATCAATAAGTACTTTAGTAGCGTAGGGTAGCTCATTCAAATAGAACTCAGAAGTTAAGCATGCTCGGCCTGCAGCAATTTGAGGATGGGAGAACGAGTGGAAAGTCATCGTTCCGTTGTGATTAAGTTAATATTCCCAGTGTGATTAAATGTTCAATAAATACAAATATTTTGATTTTTGATATTATTCCGATTCTTATATTTTTTTTTCAATTTTTCAAAAAAAATATTTTTAAAATTTACAAATTTTATCCATGGCACATCGCATGATGCGCCATAGGTATATGACATACCCGTGGCACATCACATGGTACTACAAGTCTACTATATGCGCCCTAGTGTACAAAATCCCAATAAAGGTGCATTGAATCCACTATCTTGAAATTATATTTTCAAATTTTACCCATGGCACATCACATGGTACTGCAAGTCTACTCTAACAAATAAATAGTCCGCACACATAGTATCAATGCAACGTCTGCCGCTGCTATAAAGAATGTGTACGGTGTACCGGACTGTCACCGCAAAACTTTTGGAAAACCATTAGTTGTCTACTTAGATAACAACCTTTCATACATGCTAGAGGCCATCCAACGGTG
The DNA here is from genome assembly GCA_007115705.1 of Dactylis glomerata. Taxonomy (NCBI): domain Eukaryota; kingdom Viridiplantae; phylum Streptophyta; class Magnoliopsida; order Poales; family Poaceae; genus Dactylis; species Dactylis glomerata. Next base: position 619,832 of record QXEO01001032.1, on the reverse strand, counting down.
GCGCATGCAATGTGTATGTACTCCTGTTGGTACTCAATTAATTTTTCAGGCTGGAATCGTTATTTATGTATTACTCATTTTTATGTAATAACTTTTAGGTGGAACTGTTAATATTTTTAGATATATGGTTGATCAATCTTTATAAAGTTTCACTTTGACCAAACCTAAATATACATCCTAAATTAGAAAGGAGGATGTAGTAATTAACCCTTGATATAAAATTAATTACTTAACTAGAAGAGCAGTTGGGAAGGCATACATCGCAACAACGTACTCCCTCCATACCAATTTGTTAGTCATTCACATATTCCTAGGTTGCCATTTCATATAAGTTGTATATTACAAAATTATATCATTAAAACTTCATATGTTATATTTTTTAATGATATAATTTTTATGTTATATTCCTCGTATAAAATTAGTCAACTTGCTGACCTAGAAATATGCAAAAAACTTGTAAACCAGAATGGAGGGAGTAAATGACGCAAAACTACCACATTTAGGACAGTCGTGTCAGAAAACTACCACTTTTGCACGAAATGACACATAAATACCATTTTTGAGGCAGGCTTGTGACAAGGAGCACTAATTTTTCAATTTAGCGTTGTTAACACGTTTTCTGACTAGCCGGACCCACTGTGAGGTCTATGTGGCATAATACTAACGAATATAAGCTCTGACAAGAATATCTGGATGTTTTTGTAATTTTTTGAGGACCCAACTGCCAATTTTTTTTGTTCATACCAATTTTCTTAAATTTTAGCTCATCTCCTCCAATTGGGTTGGCCGGCGCGCAAGCAAGGTCGCCGCCTTGCCCTACCTCCAGAGCGTCGCCGGCAGGGCCCCCCTACCTCCATTCTGCACCTCCAGCGCAACACCGCCGCCTCCCTGCACCTCCAGCGCAACGCCGGCTGGCCCTCGTGCGGTCGTTCCTTCATCCCCCACCTCTAGACAACGCCGCCGCCTTCCCCACCTCCGCGCGTTGTCCCAAGCCCCTGACCGGCGCTGGTTCCAGGAGGTCACCGGAGGGGATAGGGGTGAGATCCGCCGAGGAGTTCCGCCACCCGCGTTGACCTGGATGAGCTCGCTGGTCTCGAGTTCCTCCGCTCCGCAGGTTTCCAGATCCGTGAATAAGCCCACAGCCGCCTCTCTCGCTTTTAGTCCTGAAGCCCCAGCCCACCGTCGGTGCGGCTCCGGCCACGCGCATCCTCCGTTGCTCCCGGCCTCGCCCCCGGCGCTGCGGGATCGGCAATCTTCTCCGCGGAGGGGCCCTTCCGCTCACTTGCGGTGGTTCTGGTCCAGTCACACGCTCGGAGGCGGTGGCGCGCCGGACGGCAGCTACTGTGGACAGAGAGGAAGAGGAGTTAGAGGATAGAAAAGTAGAAGAAATAATATATCAAGGTCGTTTTTGCAAAATTGGAATTGACTAGTGTTAGTATTATGCCACGTAGACCTGACAGGTGGGCCCGGCTGGCCAAAAAACGTGTTAACACCGCTAAATCAAAAAATTAGTGCTCCTTGTCACAAGTCTGCCTTAAAAGTGGTATTTATATGTCATTTCGTGCAAAAGTGGTAGTTTCCTGACACGACTGTCCCAAATATGATAGTTTTGTGTCATTTACTCGAATGGAGGTAGTAGTAAGGATAACAGTCCGCTGCATGTTCTTTATGGCTGCACAGAGGTACTAGGCCTACAGACTATTTATTGTTTTGAGTAGACTTATAGTACGATGTACCTTTATTGAGAAGTTGTTTCCTGCATGCATGGTGTTACGGAATCACATTTTAATCACAATGTGAAATATTATTGTTATCGCAATAACATTGTTTTGAAATGTTTTGTCTACATCGTATTTTTGAAGACCCTGTTGTTTCACTTACTCTTTCATGATGCGACATCACCGTTTTGAAAATCTTTGTCATATTTGACACAAAAAGGAACCACCATCGCAATGGATCATCAAGATCAAGCAAAAGATACATTTCCGTCACCTCCATCGGCACCTCCACCGTCACCACTACGGGTACCGGCACCACCTCCTCCATCAGCACCTCCACCGGCACTACCACCGGAACCACAACCTACACTGGCACCTCCATGGTGAAGACGCTCTTGCCTCCTCCTCTCCATGATTTCCTCTCTCCGCATATCCCACTACTCTCTAGTGAAGGCATCCATGATGCTCGGACCCATCACCATCGTCCTATTTTCATCGGCGATGAGCTCCATCATTGCCTTCCTCTCCTCTAGTGCGAGTCTTCTCTCCTCTATGGCTGCCTTGCGCTTGTCATCCTCCCGGATTGCCTCCCACCTTGCTTGGTTGATGGCATTTTTCTTGTCGGCCATGAATATCTTGGCTTGCAATGCTTTGTCCCTGTACACCTTCTTGGACTTTACCATCTCCTCAATCTTCTTGCCCAAATTTGCGGCTTCGGTCTCAAGCCGATCCTTTCCTGGGCCTTCTTGTTTCCCTCCGGCTTATCCTTGTTCCTTTCCCCATTCTCATCTTCACTATCATCCAATTCTAGCAATGCTCCTTTCTTTGATTTTAATTCTTGGTCCCTTGTCTTCCGTTTTGGACAATGCTCGAGAATCTTGTAGCAAATGTTGAAGTACAAATGGTCATCCTTTGGATTTGGCCATAGCTTTGTACCTATCCATTGCAACACGTTCCTACATTCACCAAAACATGATTGCAATCCCATCACAAAATGCAATCACAAAATGAAATCACAAAATGATCACTATACTTGACTTGCTCCAATGCTCCACACCAACGGCTACAAGAAGCTTTGATCGCGTCCCATCGGACTTGTAGAGAATGATATGAACAAGTTACCGGTGTTGCAACTCGAGGCATGAGCTTGCAAAACTTGTCTCCGATGCGTTGCCAATACCGCTTGCCGGTTTGATCACTCCTGGTCACCGCATCTGTGGTCACACCGGACCATGCCCTCACCAAGCAAGTGTCTTCGATCTCGGTGTAGTTTGCCGTCCTCTTCTTCTTCTTGTTGGGTTGGGACAAATCAAATACCTCCTCCTCGATCTCCTCGAGCTCGTCGTCACCATCCTCCTCCATGTTCGGCGCGGACTTGAGCATAGAATTAGGGACGTACCATGCACCATTAATGCCTACATTTATTCCATGCTTAATTAACCTTCTAGAATTTTTCGCATGCATGTAGAAGGAACAAAATCTTGTTCACATCATATAGAAGGCATATATTAATATTATCCTATTTAATTTTAATATATACCAAATCATATACTTCCTCCGACCCATAATACTCTTCACTAATATAGATGTATCTAGACACTAGTAGATATAGTAATACGAAGAGTAATATAGGTCGGAAGGAGTAGTAATATTTTTTTAAGCTACCGAGCTAGTTAATATTTGAGCGAGTTAGAGTTGGCCCAATATCAGCTTATTTTCTAGTTGAGTTACACAAAACACTCATACTCAGGTCATTTGTTTTCGAGTCGTGCATACCAACACATCCGTGAGACCGTGACTCGTACTCGTACGTACTTGTATCAGTCAGAAATGACGTGCGTCCACATGCAAAACGTGGAGCTATCCTTTAGCAAAACCCCATGTCCTTGGCTAGCAGGTTATTGCATGTGACGGTACGTCGCGGCCGGTTGCTTGCCGGCAGCTTTCGTGCAGGCGGACGTACGTGAAGTGTGAAGGCATCCGTCCTGGACAGCACAGACCCGCAGATTTAGGTTTTGAGCCTGCGGGGTCTTTGTATGTCATATAAAAAAAATACTCCGAAGGATCCTATGGAAATACATAAGAACTTTATAGATCTAAACAGCAAATTTTTAAAAAATATTCTATATTATACTTATTTCGAAGAGTTCGACGTCAGTAAGTCAAATATGTAAATATAATTCAATTTGTATATATTTGTGGAATTAGAGCTTTATTTTAAACACTTAGTGTATTTGGAGAAAAGAATCTAATTTTGCATGCGCATGCAGACGGGACCCACATACTTCAATCCGTATAAGAAAGTAACGGTAGAGAAAGAGACAACGCGCACCATTGTAAAGTAAATTTTTGGGACAGGAGCACCAGTCTAGGTCGAACCGTTCGGGCGATTTCCGCGAATGGATTGTAGAATCTCCGCGTTACATCTTCATGGACCCTATCCTTTACACTGAAGCTACCCATCTCAGATCTCACGCCGAAAAACGTTCTGTGGACGATCGATCTGCCCATTTCTGCACCAATCGCTTTCTAACCTCTCTTCAACTGCCGCTGTCAACTTGTCATGCAGTATGGCACTTTGCCAAGAGGATCACTATCGTGCGATCACATGGCCTTAGAGCATTTCGGCGGCTCGACCCTTTTCGGATACAAATGATTTCTGAATCTCTTTGCTTCGAGCCAGGGACAATTTTCGACCGTTTTTTGCCCCAGTCTATTTGCATCGGGTAGTCCCAACGGCCCGACATATTCTTTTCTTTGCATTTCATAGATTCATTAAACTTAATTTACATAGAGGAAAGAAAATAAAAACGGCACAAAAAAGAACAGTATCTAGGGTTTGCTTGCAACCGCCACCTATTTGTCATCATCGTCGTTGGTGAGGTCGATGAAGTTCGGCGCGGGCCATGGGTACGACCACGTCATCATTGCCTGCACCGGTGGAGCTGGAGCTGGCAGGATCCGTACCGCAGATTGCGAAGCCATCCACTGACTGGCAGCGGCGCCTGATCTGTTAATATCGGGCCGCTGGAGATGTCCTTAATACGTTCAGGATCCAGCGGTACACCGCTGCTCAGCGCACATGGACAAATGCAAAAAACCTTTCCTAAATCTGCGAACAATTAATTCAGATATGAGGGAGTAGTCATATTTATTGCAAAAAATATTTCGATTAATTGGTTCAGTTCTTTTTTCAACTAGATTCGGTTCAGTTCATCAACAAAATTTTACAGGAACCGGTACCTACCGGCACAAGATCCATCGTTGATTCACGCCCTAAGATCCGTGCACTAACTAAAACCTTTATGAATCTGAAAATCTGAAAAAAAAATCATAGATGTTTCATTTGAGGCACGAATCAATGGTAAACCTTGTGCCGGTAGGTACCGGTTCCGGTAAAAATGCATTCGCGTTCAGTTTATTAGGTTCCGGTAAAAAAAATGCTACTATCTATGATAACTTTCGATTAATTGGTTCAGTTCTTTTTCCAACAAGATTCCGGTTCAGTTCATTAGGTTCATATATACTCCCTTTATTTATAAATATAAAATGGTTTAGCTTTGTAAAATAAATGTATCTAGACATTTTTTAGTGTGTAGGTTCACTCGAATATACACACTAAAACTTGTCTAGATACATTTGTTTCATAAACCTAAAACATCTTATATTTATAAACGGAGGGAGCACGTGTTAATTTCAGCTTTCTAAGATTTGAAACCTAATTTCTACTACTCCAAGACAATCACTTGCAGCCAACAGTAGTGTCATGTGTAGATGCATGGGAAGAAGCACTTTTATCTGCACTCGAAGACACATCTTTTTTGGCAGAGCACAAGCATCGTGCGTCGCGTGGGTGATCCAGCTGAGCGCTGTGCGTTGAATCAGCCATCCGGCATGTACTACATGTGTATCCACATTACCTTGCCATGCCATTTGGCACAGACACGCTGGCACCCATGCGCCATCGCCACTATAAATACACATGCGCGGAGACATCGTATGCGCATCCCGAAAATAGTAGAGCACACATTCTCTAGGATCGATCGACATGTCGAGCGCCTCCAGCTTCGTGTGCTCCCCCATAGCCTCTGCCTCCTCTGGATGCCTGCTTCCTCCAAGTAAGCACGGCGCCGCTCCCAGCTCCATGGGCGCCAAGCTGCAGGGCCGCCGTCTGTTGTGCAGAGCTGCAGCCACCTCTGGTGGTGGCGGTGACGAAAAGCTGGTAGGGCGCAACATCGACCGCCGGGACGTGCTGTTCGGCCTCACCGGGTTCGCCGCCGTCACTACCACAAACCTCGGCCACACCGGTCGCGACCGTGCCCATCACGGCCGAGGTGCTGAAATGCACCTCGCTCCACGGACGTGTTCGACTGCCCCGGCGAGTACGACCCCACCAAGGTCGTTGACTTCAGCAGCCTGCCGCGGCCGAGAGGGCCGCCCCGCGTCCGCCGGCCGGCGCACATGATGGACGACGAGTCCGTGAGGAAGTTCGAGGAGGCCATCCGTAGGATGAAGGCGCTGCCCGAGGACGACCCGCGCAGCTACAAGCGCCAGTCAGACATCCACGAGGCCTACTTCGGGCACTACAATGTGGTGTCGCCGGACAGCCCCGAGGTCCCCTTCGACGTGCACTTCTCCTCCATCTTCGCGCCGTGGCACCGCATGTACATCTACTTCTTCGAGCGCATCCTGGGCGACCTCATCGACGACCCCACTTTCGCGCTGCCCTACTGGAACTGGGACTCCCCCGAAGGGATGATGATGCCCCCCATATTCGCCAATGTGTCCTCTCCGCTCTACAACGTCAAGCGCAAGCCGGAGAACATCCACGCCTTCATGGATCTCAACCTGGGGCAGGATCCTGAACCTGAGTGCAACGGCGACGTTCTCTGCCGCCTGGAGAACAATCTCTACAGCATGTATCGTCAGGTGAGCAATGCTATAGCACGACGCGAGCTTTACAAAAGCTCACATGAAAAACATATCCTAAGCAACTGAAATAAAAAGTACTTAATATTAAATGTGTATATATTATGAAAATATTGTGCATGACTTTGATAATTGATGAATTTAGCATACAATAATTTTATCCATGTCTTAATTTATTCAAAAATATCATTGACATCTATGTATCTGCCTATATTAATTGGTGGACATGGCCGAGTCAAATATCTATCATACTGGTAAATTTTGTCTTGTTGAAACTGAGAAGAACGGTGAGAAATATAAACATGACGTAAACTCTTCCATTTATGTGATTTACAAAAGTATGATGTAAAATAAGTAATTTCAGCCATTTTTCCATTGTTCTGAATCATATTTAAGTTTTTTAAATGTATTATAGTAGTACTAACTTAACTTAACTGATATTGGGCACGGACAAATGGAGGACGGGCTCCATGTAGCCCGTTTTCAAACTATCAAAAAGTTCAAATTTAAAGACTATTTTTTTCACAAAAAATACCATGAAGTAGTGGATGATTTATTCTATCCATTTGTAATTTTTTAATAAGAAATACATTTTATATTTGACTCAGCAAAAATGACAAAACTGCAGATCTGAGACATGAACAGTGTCAAATTCAAATCCTCTAAAATTCCTCTATTTGTCGATTCTGCTGAGCCCAAAGTAGCAGGTGTTTCACATTGCAAAATTTGCACGTTTTGTAGTGTATATAGTGGCTACATCCACATATTTTTTCTTAATTTTTTTAGAACTTTGAAATCAAGTTTTCAGAATTTTTAAATAAAGGGCTCCATGTGTAGGACGAGGCTCTATTTGAGGTTTCTGATATTGTTGTGATCTTTTGGAAGGGGGCTAAAATACAGATAAGATCTTTGTGTGGCCAGCACCCCGCATGCATATATAGGCCGTAAACATGTGTACATGCCTGGAAAATCGGGTTGAGCCGAGGCTTCCTGGAGCCCATTTTTTATTTTATTTTTCTGAAATTGACATTTAAAAGTTTCAAAAAATACAAGGATGTAGTTAAGTACTGAACTACATATACTACGAGTGTGCAAATTTTTATTATGAAGTACTCCCTCCGTCCTAAAATGTAAGCCTTTTTAGAGAGTTAAGTTAGCTTTCTAAAAAGGCTTATATTTTGGGATAGAGGTAATACCTTTTATTGCAACCTCAGCATAAAAGACAAAATGGACAAAAGTTGGAACATTGTTTCCAGATCTGAAATTTTATTCCTAGTTTTGGATTTTTGTTATTTTTCTGAGAATAAAATATAAGGTATTTCGTAATAAAATTGTACACACTGGTAGAATAAATCATAGACTAACCTCTGATATTTTTTTAAAAAAAATAAATTTTGAAATTTAAATTTTCTGAAGTTTGAAAAAAGAGCTCCATAGAGCTCGTCCTCTATATTGACGCTCTTTGTACATGCCTCTCTTTTCAGATGACTGCGGAGACGCCGGAGGATTTTTTCGGCGGCAAGTTCCGCACCGCGGATAAGAATTACAACACTCGGTCCGAAGATAACCGGAACACTGGAGACCGGGGCACATACGGCGGCACACATCTGGGTCGGGGAAGACATGGGGAACCTCAAGACGGCGGCGCGCGACCCGGTGTTCTACTCCAACCACTCCAACGTGGATCGCATGTGGCACCTGTGGAGCACCAAGCTGGGCCGCGACGAGCTCCCCTACCAGGAGTGGCTGGACACCAGCTTCGTCTTCTACGACGAGAAGAGGCGGCCCGTGCGCATCAGGGTCCAGGACGTCGTCGACACCGGCAAGCTCGGGTACACGTACCAGGAGAAGAGGAGGCTGGAGTGGCTGGAGAAGCGCCCAAAGCCGTCCACTGAAATCGAGCGCCCGTCCAACAACCAGGAGACAAGTGTTACCCCTGCCAGCGCCTTCCCCATAGCTCTCAAGAAAGGCCAGAAGGAGTACGTGACGGTGGAGAGGCCGGAGAAGGCCCGGGGCAGCGGCAGGAGGGCGCGGGAGGTGCTGGTGTTGGGCCTCACCGTCGACCCCTGCGAGTTCGCCAAGTTCGACGTGCTCGTCAACGTGCCCAGGGGCCAGGAGGGGAAGGTGGGGCCGAAGAACAGCGAGTTTGCAGGAAGCTTCACGGTCGTTCCGCACGGCAAGGGCGACCGCGGCCGCGGCCGCGGCCGTGGCAATAACCGCGGCCGTGGCGGCCGTGGCGACGGCGGCAGCATGATGGAGACCAAGGAGGTGTCGTACCGGCTGAAGCTGCGGGATATCATCGAGGACCTCAAGTGCGGCGGGGACAAGAGCCTGGACATCACGATTGTCCCAGTCGCCGGTGAGAAGACCCTCGTCAACAGCGTGGGCATCGACATCATTTGATCGCTCAGCTGTCTGCAATGTGCACACAAGATACTGTATCTGCATCACGCATGCATTTCTCGAGTATGGCGCCCATCTATTGCTGGATTACACCTTGTATGATCGATTCTTCTGGAATAAGAAAAAGCTATGTCCAATTAGTCTCGGTGGCTCCGGTGCACACACGGTCCACTCAAAAATGCAACTTCACTATCTCTGCCAAGACGGACTGCTCAGAGGCACTGGAGATGATCAAAGAGAGCACCCCAAACACTTCAGTTTATGCATTATGTATTTCTGTCATTAGAGAGCTTTTGAAAGAGAGAAATTTTGCTTTAGTTAAAACTAGCCGTGATGCAAATGTGGCTAGCCATGAGCTTGCCAGATTAGGTAGAGTAGTTTACCATCGGGCACAGGTGTGGCTAATGAATTTCCCCGTGGAAAGTTCAGATGCTATCACCAATGATTGTAATTTCTCAAAGTTTAATACATATCTCTTTCACCGCAAAAATTGCAACTCCACTATCTCTTCGGTCTATTTGTTGAAGATTCATGCTGCTATTTTACAGAATAACGCTCTCATCTCAGTTTTTACACCCACATCAGTTTTATATCTTCAGCCATAGATCCAAATCAGGAAACAACCCAAAACTTATCAAGTTTTATATGATTCATACAAAAAGATACATCACATAACTTTTAAGATAATAAGAAGTATATCATGATTCAACGTCAATAATTTTCAACAATCCGCCTCAGTGGCTCCGGTGCACACAGTCCACTCAAAAATTCAACTCCATATGTAGCACCCGGCACTATCTCTGGTCTATTTGTTGGAGATTTCTGCTGCAGTTTTATTGAATAACCCTCCCACCTTAGCTTTTAAGCCCACTGCAGTTTTGTATATCACCCCAAAACTTATGAAGCTTTTATATGATTCATACAAAAAGATACATCACAGATCTTTAAGATAATAAGTATACTAGCACAATACCCATGCGTTGGAATAGGTTAATAATTAATAAATTGGCTCAAAGAGGGGGATAGAAATACCAAATTCTTTTACCAGAAGGCGTTGTTGAGGGCAAAGAAAAATAAAATAAATAAGCTGTAGGATGAGGAGGGCATCTGGATTGATGCGCCCTCTGGTATGGAGAGAATGGCAACATCTTATTTCAAAGAACTGTTTACCCGGGATCCCTCTCTTAATTCTGATATTTTAATCAATCTTATACAGGAAAAAGTGTCACCGGAAATTAATACAGACCTATGCAAGGACTTCATGGACGAAGAAATTGGTGTTGCATTATTCCAAATTGGACCTCTCAAGGCACCAGGGGTGGATGACTTTTCGGCACGGTTTTACCAAAGAAATTGGGGTACACTAAAGGAAGAGGTAAAAAATGCGGTAAAGCTCTTCTTTGTGAATGGACAGATTCCAGAAGGAGTAAATGACATGGCCATTGTTGTCATACCAAAACCAGCCGGAAACACTGAAATATTTTTGCCCCATCAGCTTATGTATGGTTATCTATAAAGTTATTGCTAAGTGTATGGTGAATAGACTACGGTCTATACTGGGGGATATTGTGTCTATCAATCAAAGTGCCATCATACCTGGGAGACTTATCACTGATAATGCCCTTGTACCATTTAATTGAGTGCCCGCATTTCATCGAGCACAACATGAATCAAGAAAAGAATTTCTTTGCTTACAAATTGGACTTATCAAAAGCTTATGATAGAGTGGATTGGGATTTTTTGAGGAAAGTGATGCAAAGGTAGGGTTTCTCTCATCGTTGGGTGGACTGGATAATGTCATGTCTCACCTCGGTGAGGTACAAGGTAAAATTTAATGGTACCCTCCTGGATTCATTTTCGCCTTCTCGGGTCCTCCGGCAAGGTGATCCCCTATCTCCATTTCTGTTTCTATTAGTTGTTGATGGTCTCTTAACTCTCCTACAATGTGAGGTTAACTCTAATGGCATCGAACCTATGAAGATATGTCGACGAGCACCTGGAGTCTCTCACCTTCTATTTGCAGATGATAGCCTTCTATTTTTAATGCAAAACAACACCAAGCTGTGAGGGTGAAGGAAATCCTAGACCTGTATGCCTTGAGTACTGGACAACTGATCAACCCAAATAAATGCTCTATCTTCTTTGGTGAATATTGTCCTTTGTAGCAAAGGAATGAAGTAAAGGAAGTGCTGAGTATTACGCAAGAATTGTTTGAGCCAAAATACCTAGGTTTACCTACTCCTGAAGGGCGCATGCATAAAGGTAAATTTGAGAGCCTGCAAGCAAAATTGGCAAGGTGCCTTATTGAATGGGATGAAAATCATAAATCACAAGCGGCAAAGGAGTTTCTTATCAAAGCCGTGGCCCAAGCTATTCCCCTCTATGTCATGAGAGTTTTTAAGTTGCCCCTTGGCCTTGCGATGAGCTAACCAAGTTAATTTGGAGATATTGGTGGGGAGCAGAGAATGGAAAGAGGAAGACACATTGGATTGGTTGGGACAGTAAGCTAAGGCCAAAGTCACAGCGAGGCGTGGGCTTCCGTGATATGCGTCTTTTTAATCAAGCTCTTCTAGCAAAATAGGCGTGGTGCCTTTTCCGATTTCCTAACACCCTTTGCACTCAGATCCTAAAGACCAAATATTACCCTAACGGTGTTCTAATTGATACTGTCTTCAAGGAAACGGTTCACCCATGTGGCGTGCCATCGAGCATGGACTAGAGCTGCTGAAGCTTGGTGTCATATGGCGAGTGGGAAATGGTGTCCAAATACGAGCCTGGAGGGATCCATTGATACCTCGCGAAGGGAATCAACACCCTCGGTCAGCACATGGCAGATGTCTCTTGCGTTGGGAGCATATTTCCTTAACCCTAATGGCACCTGGAACAAAGAGCTAATACAGCAATACTTTGACTATGATGAGGCAGAGGTGATCCTCCAAATTCAACGGTCGAAGCGAAATGAAGCATATTTCATAGCTTGGCAACCAGATAAGCGAGAGATGTTCACAGTTAAAAACGCTTTGCATTGAATATAAAAATGCAAAACCAAAATTGGGGTGCTGCTACTCTGAGACCTGATGGGGTGCGACCTCTCTGGAAGGTGATATGGAAAAACGTGCCACGCCCAAGGTTAAAATTCTCACGTGGAAGATATGTCGTAATGCCTTGGCCACTCAAATAAACATGGCCAGACGTGATATGGCTACCTCCAACCTATGCCAAATTTGTAGACAAGAGGCTGAAGATACTTTCCATGTTTTTATGCGCTGCCCCTATGCTCGATCCTTGTGGCTTGCAATGAAGGAAGTGTGGGATTTGCTGAATGATGATATTATCAGACCCACTGATGCGGAATGGCTTCTCAGATCACTGAACGAAATAATAGAAAACCATAGAGTAAGTATGATGATAACACTCTGGCGCATTTGGCATAACCATAATGCGATCATGCATGAAAAACCGTGTCCAAGTATAGAAGGTTCCCGCCGGTTCCTGATGAGCTACCTGAATTCTTTGTTGATTATAAAAAAGTTCCCTGCTGCATCGGTGGAGAAAGGCAAAATGGTTGTAGATCAGACAATTGGATTCCATTCAAAGCATGCTAGTGGGGAGGGGCAACAGAGAAGTAAGAAGACTTGGAAAGTGTTGAAATATTGGGCCTTTTCATATGAGCCCATAATAGATTTCAGAAATTCCTAGAAATCTCAAAGCCCATGTGTGTGAGCCCTTTTGGAATGCAGCCCAAGTTTTTGGCTGCACAAAGGCAAGGGGTGGGAGCTAAGTTTAGTCCCACATGAAAAGTTGGGAGAGATGTAGACCAACATATAAGGTGGGGTGTTGCACCACTTGGTAAGTGAGTGAGAAGAGAAGTGCCACACGCGCGCTCCTCCTCCTCCTCCTCCTTCGTCGTGTCGCTTGCTCGTCTCATCTCGTCTCGTCTCGACTCGACACGACACGTCACGACGCGCGCGCGCCGCGGTTTGCGGAATTGAGCCTCGAAGCCGAGCTTATCTTTTTGCTGCACAGGAAAACCGAACGTTTGACTGAGTCCTTGACGGACGCGTCACAGCTAGCCGGATCGTGGGCTGCTGTAACCGACTCGGACGTGCGACGTGGGCGTGGCCCACGTTGCCTAGGGTTTTTCCGCTGTGCGCCCACGCCTATATAAACTCTTGTCCGGCTACCGCCGCACACAACCAGAAACCGATCTAGGGTTTCCAGAACACATCGCGATCCGCCGCCGCCGTCGACCCGAAGATCAGGAGGGTCCAGAAGCTCTTCCCGGCACCCTGCCGGAGAGGGGAATCGCCACCGGAGGTCTTCTTCATCGCCATGCTTGCCTCCGGAGCGATGAGTGAGTAGTCTACCTTGGACTATGGTTCCATAGCAGTAGCTAGATGGTTGTCTGCTCCACCATGTGCTTCATGTTTAGATCTCATGAGCTGCCCTACATCATTGAGATCACCGTTATGTAATTCTACATGTTTGGTTTGTTGGGATCCGATGAATATTGGTGTTATGATTGAGTTACTATACTGAAATATATCTTATGTTATCTCTATGTTGTTTATGATCTTGCATGCTCTCCGTTGTTAGTAGCTATCTTGGCCGAGTAGTTGCTAGTGACTCCAAGAGTGGGTATTTATGCTCGATAGTGGGTTCATGCTCGAGTAGTAGCTATCTTGGCCGAGTAGTTGCTAGTGACTCCAAGAGTGCGCATTTGGCATAACCATAATGCTCTCCGTATTTATGCTTTGTTTACATTACACACTTTGCTTAATGCAATTATCTGTTATTCGCAACTTAATACTTGTGGAGTTCTCGGATTGATTCGCCACAAGTGGATTATTAGTCATAGATGCAGTTGGATGGCGGTCTATGTATTTTGTTGTAATGCCCAGAGTAAATCTCATAGTGATCTTCTTGACATATCACGTTATCTTTATTCTATCAATTGCCCAACTGTAATTTGTTTACCCAGCATGTGTTATTTATCTTATGGAGAGACACCACTAGTGAACTATGGACCCGGTCCTATTTCCATCATATTACTATCACCTGTTTACTTTACTCGCACTGTTTACTTTACTCGCATACTTCTACTGTTTTCCACTCGATACGCTCATAACCTTTGTTTCAAGCAAACCGGTGAGATTGACAACCTCATCGCAAGTTGGGAACAAAGTACTTGGTTGTGTGTGTGCAGGTTCCGCGTTGCAGCTAGCAAGCAAAGCTTGGACGAGGCGCCATATATAAATTGTCCGAAGCTGTCGCAAACTAGCAAGCATCACCTTCAGTCGCATTGTCTGCTTTTCTCTCCTGATCGACATACCTTGGTTTCTTAATTGAGGGAAAATCTTGCTGCTATATTCATCACACCTTCCTATTGGGGTTCCCAACTGGCCGGTTATTTACTTCATCAACCCGGTAGCATCAAGCTCTTTTCTGGCGCCGTTGCCGGGGAGAAGAGTGGAAGACCTCTGCAAGGGGAGTTTTTCGCATGCACATCCTTTACTTTGTTTTAAGTTTTGCTTTACTTTACTTTATTTTTACTTGCATCATTTTTATCAAAAACATAAAAAAATTAGTTCCTACTATAGTTGTTATTTTTGTTTGTCTGTTATTGTTTTGCTTTATCATGCTTTCTATCAATGGTTGGTTTCTTTGAAACTAAATCTTTTTGGCAAGGTGGGTTCACGGAAGAGCAACAAAATTATTATGAGGAACACCGCTTGTCACATAAAGGGAAACACTTATGGGAACAAATCAATAGATTGTATATCATTGCTAGAAACGTGTGCTCTACTTATAATGTTACTTATTGCTTTGATAGATCTTGTTGCTGTAGGAGGTATAAACACCTCCCTTTTCAATGTGAGTATAATGATGATGTTACCATATCTTCTTATATTAATGGAAATTATGACTTTTATGATGTGGAACAAATTGAAGAATTTATTGCTTGGAAGGGTGCATTCGAACTTGCTTATTTGCTTGAAAATACTGATGATGCACCTTATAAATATGAGGTTTATGATATACTTACATTTTGCTTTGATAATTACAAGGAAGAAAATGGCTATATTCTTAAATATCTTAATAGATGCTCTCCAACGGAAGAGACTAATGCCTTGAAGGAGTCTAAGGAAGAAGAAATTGCTGAAACTGGAAGCTCATTGGATGATAAAGAGGAGGAGAGTGATGATCAAGAGGAGGAAGAATGGAGCTACCCATGTCTACCTCCCAATAAGAGTAACTCTTTAACTAATACCTTATTTGATAGCCCTCCATGCTTAGCAAAGGAGGGCGAGTGTGATATTTATATTGTTAAGTTTGTTCATGATGCTACTGAAAATTATAATGAGAGAGGAAAATATGGTTGTTGGAATTCTCATGTTACTAAAACACCTCTCTTTATATTGAAAGTTCTGAAGTTGCTCTTGTTTTATCTACCCATACCTGTGACTATGTGCTTCTTTGATTTATTTTCTTACAAGATTCCTATGCACAGGAAGTGGGTTAGACTTAAATGTGTTTTATATTTGCTCATTGATGCTCTTTTGGCTTCCATTCATATTTCTTATGTGAGCATCTTCTTAAATTACTGAGCCTAGCTCAAAGGCGTTAAAGAAAAGCACTCTTGGGAGATAACCCAATATTTTATTTTCAGTACTTTTTCTTTTATTTGAGTCTTGGAAGTCATTACTACAGTAATGAACGCTCCTTATCCTTTTTATTTCATTTTTGTGCCAAGAGAAGCCTCTAATTTGAGTAAGGTAAAGATTTGGGGATGTTGCTGTCCTGAAACTGTTTTCGGTGCTGCACCGTAAAAATTCGTATAAATTTTCTGTATATCTTTTGGACTTGCGATTTCTTGTTCATATGCCCCAGGTTATATCCAAACTTTCGTTAGTTGAACACTTTTTGATTTGAGCAACAGAAAACACCTTAAAAATTCGGCCTTTGTCAGCTGTTCTGTTTTGACAGATTTCTGCCAATATTTGTGTTTGCCGCTTTATCGCTTTCTTTTGAGTTTTTTTTATCATGAAACTTTTGGGGAAGTTGCTACAGTAGTATATGCTATATATTTGGTGGTTTTAGGTTGAAACCTGAAGCAAAAAGAGGTTGATTATATGTTATGCTACACTAATGTTGCTAATAGATTTATGTTTAGTTTTGTATGAAGGAAGTTTTCAAGTGTAGGGATTGAAGAATGATGAGATGAGTTGAAGAATGGAAAAAATCTCAAGCTTGGGGATGCCCATGCATCACCCCAAGAAATATCCAAGAAGTACAAGCGTCAAAGCTTGGGGATGCCCCCGAGGCACCCCTTCTTCATCGGCAAAAATCAGGTCACCTTTCAAAACACTATATTTTTATTGCTTCATGCACTATGTGTTTTTCTTGGAGCGTCAGTTGTTTTAGTTTTCTTAGTTAGTTTGTTTTGTTTGCTGCAATAAATTGTTGGACCCCAACAAATTTCCTTTGGAGGAGATGTACTCGTTTTCATTTGCCAAGAACACTCCGTTTTTCATTCTTACAATTTCACCGGGTGTTCTTCTTTTTCTGCTACTGCTTTTGGTTTTCGTTTTCGCCTTGATTTGCGTTCAGACCTTGTCATATCTCTTCATCAAGGTGTATTTTTGCCTCTGATCTTTATTGGTATTCATCAAAAGAGGTGTCTTTAAAAATTTCAAATGGTGTTGGAAAAGAGAAAAAGCTTTGTGCAAAAAAGTGGTACAAGAAGGAGCTTGTGTAGACTGCGGCTTAGGCTTTTTCATATCATGCTTGATGTCTTTTTGATAGTATGCTTAGTGGTTTTGCTGTAGCATGACTTGTCTCAAATAACTGAGATTGCTTAATGAGCCTTTGAAAAAATCATGCGTTGTTTTAATTATTTGGAAGCATTATTTTGGTTTTCTCCTTGATGCTTTATTTGGGTTGACTTGGCGCATGCTCACACATGCTAGACTCTTACAAAGTCACCAATAGCCTCTATGATCATTTAGTTTTTGACTTTTGATGCCATCTTATGCTTCTTTTAATATCGCTTTGTCGCTTCGCATGATTATGGCCATTATTGCTCTCTTAGTTGGTCGCTCCCAGTCTTTTGCTAGCCCTCGCCTTGTACTGAGTATGAGCTCTACTCGTGCATCCAACTCCTAAAAGCCAAAGTTTTCCAAAGTGTCCACCATATATACCTACTAGCAATTTGCTATTCCAAGTAAATTTTACTTGCTTTTATTTTCTCTTTAAATTAAACTCTTACCAGTGTTATGCGAAATTCGGTCAGTAAAGCTCTCACGAACCGGAAGGCACACTTTACTTTTTCATGTTCTTAAAAATTTGACATTGTGGTCTCTTATGTTGAGTTGTTATGCTTGCAAGTTGTAAGTTGGAGACTAGCCCAGCCATGCAGTCATGGGCAAGCTTTCAACATTGCACTTCTTATTTGAGTTGATATCGTGATCTTTTGTTTATGGATGCCCACGGTGTGAAATGAATTGGGAATCTTGTGGGGATCATGGAGTTTGTATATGTGTTAGGGAAACGCCGGGCCGCTAATCTAAGACATGCATAATTCATGGTGGAAATTTGCAGCATACCCATGGTGAATATTCGACGACGCATCTCACAATAAAAAGTTAAACAAATGGCAAATAAAAGAGATGTCGAGGTGTTCATTGTCTGCTTGTCCTATCATTTTGGTGTGGGCTTGTTCCATGTCATCGGGCACGGAGGTACCCCATTGGCGATTCTCAATGATATGCATATACTTACAATGACAAGAGCCTTGCTTGGGACTCTAAGTAAAGTAGCATGAGGTTTGGGTACTCGTATTCACGGGACACGAGGTTTTCAACTTATGATTTGTCAAGCATATGCATCATAATTGTTCTCGCATTAACTTTAACCATTCAAGATGCTTATGATGGGGGCAATGAGAGCTCAAAGCCAGTAAGTACCATAATTTTTGAAGGTTATAAAACTTGCAATCACTGCTTCCCTCTGCGAAGGGCCTTTCTTCTACTTTTATGTTGAGTCACCACCTTCTATCTTTATGCACCATTAAGAGAGCATAGTTGTCATTCTTAGTATAATGTGCATTGTCCCAAAGTTTTCATTGATTGATTCATATTGTTGGTTTCACTTGTTCTAAAATTATTTGTATCTAGTCGCCCTCTTAAACTTGAAGGTGTCCTATGCATTTATGTTTTGCTCTCTTTGAAGGACAAGCTGAAAACCATTTGTATGTTTTTCCTTATGATTTGAACACACGTTGGACTTTCATTGTTTCATTTTCATGATCTTTTGTTTGTGTTCATTTTCATGTTTACAACATGGTTGCTAAGTTTCTTATTGTCAAGATTATATCTTTCATGCCCATGTTTTAAGTTCTTATGATCCCAGCTCACAAATGCTTACATAGATGATCAAGATTGTGTAGGTGCATGTCACCTCAAAAATTATTCTTTTGTTATCACTTACCTACTCGAGGACGAGCAGGAGTTAAGCTTGGGGATGCTTGATACGTCTCCAACGTATCTATAATTTTTGATGCTCCATGTTTGTTTTTACACCATTTGCCTACTGTTTCGTTACACTTAGTGGCACTTTTATGCATTTTCCGGAACTAACCTATTAACAAGTCACCACAGTGCCAGTTCCCTGTTTTCTGCTGTTTTTGTGTTTCAGAAGTGATACACAGGAAATATTCTCAGAATTGGACGAAACAAGTTCCTGAAGTCTTATTTTACCCGGAAGCTTCCAGAGATCCGAAGAGTAGTAGAAGGGGAGCCACAGGGGCCCCACACACCAAGCCGGCGCAGCCAGGGCCTGGGCCGCGCCAGCCAGGCGTGAGGCCACCTGGCTCCACCTCTGACATCGCCCCTTCGCCTATAAAGACCCCCCGATGGAAAAAAACCTAAGGACCTGATCAATTTTCCAGAACACATCGCGATCCGCCGCCGCCGTCGACCCAAAGATCGGGAGGGTCCAGAAGCTCTTCCCGGCACCCTGCCGGAGAGGGGAATCGCCACCGAAGGTCTTCTTCATCGCCATGCTTGCCTCCGGAGCGATGAGTGAGTAGTCTACCTTGGACTATGGGTCCATAGCAGTAGCTAGATGGTTGTCTTCTCCACCATGTGCTTCATGTTTAGATCTCATGAGCTGCCCTACATGATTGAGATCACCGTTATGTAATTCTACATGTTTGGTTTGTTGGGATCTGATGAATATTGGTGTTATGATTGAGTTGCTATACTGAAATATATCTTATGTTATCTCTATGTTGTTTATGATCTTGCATGCTCTCAGTTGTTAGTAGCTATCTTGGCCGAGTAGTTGCTAGTGACTCCAAGAGGGGGTATTTATGCTCGATAGTGGGTTCATGCCTCTATTTAACCTGGGGGAGTGACAGAAACCTCTAAGGTTGTAGATGTGCTGTTGCTACTAGGTAGAAAACAACATTCATATGCTCAAGGGCATATGCTTTGTTTACATTACACACTTTGCTTAATGCAATTATCTGTTGTTTGCAACTTAATACTTGTGGAGTTCTCGGATTGATTCACCACAAGTGGATTATTAGTCATAGATGCAGTTGGATGGCGGTCTATGTATTTTGTTATAATGCCCATAGTAAATCTCATAGTGATCTTCTTGACATATCACGTTATCTTTATTCTATCAATTGCCCAACTGTAATTTGTTTACCCAGCATGTGTTATTTATCTTATGGAGAGACACCACTAGTGAACTGTGGACCCCGGTCCTATTTCCATCATATTGCTATCACCTGTTTACTTTACTCGCACTGTTTACTTTACTCGCATACTTCTACTGTTTTCCACTCGATACGCTCATAACCTTTGTTTCAAGCAAACCGGTGAGATTGACAACCTCATCGCAAGTTGGGAACAAAGTACTTGGTTGTGTGTGTGCAGGTTCCGCGTTGAAGCTAGCAAGCAAAGCTTGGACGAGGCGCCATATATAAATTGTCCGAAGCTATCGCAAACTAGCAAGCATCACCTTCAGTCGCATTGTCTGCTTTTCTCTCCTGATCGACATACATTGGTTTCTTAATTGAGGGAAAATCTTGCTGCTATATTCATCACACCTTCCTCTTGGGGTTCCCAACTGGCCGGTTATTTACTTCATCAACCCGGTAGCATCACATACAAACTTGGGAACGTCACACTAGTTCGAATTCAATACAAAGGGATCCCCAATACAAATTGTTCATACACATTCAAATTAATTGTTCAAAATAAAATCTTTCTCTTGCTCCTGGTGTGACTCGCTGGGTCCACCACCTTACTCCGGGTAACCCTACCAGCGATATTACCGGTGTCTACCTTCCTTTTGCACTCTTTCTTGTTCTTCTTCTCTTCGGGTTGTGCCAAGACCGAGACAACCATATCATACGAAGCTTGTGCTCTTTCTTCTAATACATTTTCCTCCCTTGCTTCTACAATCTGCTCTTGATCCATCGGTTTACCCAGCTCTCGATCAATTGCTTCAGTCAGCTGTCTATGCGTTGCTTCAACGGCCTCTCGATCCATCTGTTCCCTCTGCTCTAGATCCATCGGTTCAAGCAGCTCTCGATTCATCTGTTCAATCTGCTCTCGATCCATCGGTTCAAGCAGCTCTTGATCTATCGGTTCAAGCAGCTCTCGATCCATCGGTTCAAGCAGCTCTCGATTCATCTATTCAATCTGCTCTCGATCCATTGGTTCAAGCAGCTCTCAATCCATCGGTTCAAGCAGCTCTCGATCCATCGGTTCAAGCATCTCTCGATTCATTTGTTTAATCTGCTCTCGATCCATCGGTTCAAGCAGCTCTCGATCCATCGGTTCAAGCAGCTCTCGATTTATTGCTTCAATCTCCTCATGTTGAATTGCTGCTTCATTCTCCTGTGCATTTGCTGCTCCCGCCTGATCTTCCATTCCAAAAGCTGGGTCAACTGGATTTTTACAAAGCCTAGCAATGTGTCCAGGGGTTCCACAACGTTTGCACTTACGTCATCGAATCGGTGCACCACCCTCTGCACTAGCTCTGATCCTATTCTTCCTCGGCCTACCTGCCGGTCTAGTCAAAACTGGAGAGTATAGTTTGAAGCCTGGATCGATTTTCATCCATTGGTCTTTTCCCAACAAGGTAGGAACATTCATAGCATATGCAACCCTAAATTTGGCAACAGAGAAATACTCTGACACATACTGATCAACTTCACCTTCTGCACCCGCTATAACACACATGAAAAACAATGCGTGTATGCAGGGTATCCCACGGATCTACCATCGCCTACAATGGCATGTCCTATTAACCAAACTCACTGGATACCTCCACTGCCTGTTTTTACTATCAGTGTAGGTTACCTCAGCCTCCATTCCTTTTCTGATGCATTTCATCTTCAATTGGTTTGCCCTGGCATGCAAAGACTTAATCAAAGATGGGAGCATGAGATGGCCAAGATATTTTGTGGCTGCAATTCTTTGACGCAGATCGATCTTTATCATGATCATCTTCCTAATCTTATCAAATATTTGCCACAACATAAGCCCTTTTAATGACTTGACCTTTGCATTGAAACTCTCCGCAAGGTTACTTGTTACATAGTCTACCTTGCAAATTTCATTGAATTGGCTTCTTGACCACACCCTACCATGATGTTCATCCAAGTACTCCTTCACCCCAGGTTTTTTTATACAACACATCCAAATGAAACAGATGCTTCCTAATGCTGCATGTGTATGCAGCTGGCCATAGGTTGTCAGTATAAACTTTACCCTTGAATTTCTTTGTAAAATTCTGTACCAAGTGTCGCATATATTCCCTATGCTCCACTCCAGGGAATACTGCTTCTACTGCACTCTTCAAACCTTTACAAGCGTCTGTGTGGATAGTAAGTCCTGGTGGATGACCTATAAGGTCGCACAAATTCTGCAGAAACCAAGTCTAACTTTCCTCTGACTCAACCTCCAAAACTCCATAAGCAACAGGGAACATCCAATTGTGTCCATCAACTGCAGTAGCAGCAACTAGCTGTCCTTTAAACCTGCCATGAAGAGCTGTTACATCCACGGCCAAATAAGGCCTGCAACCATCCAGAAAGCCTTTCCAGCAAGCTTTGAAACAAACAAAAGCCCTTCTAAAACATTCCTTCTGCATTATCCTCCCGCTTTTCAATTTGTAGGGAATTGTATGCTTGTCTATCGCTACAACACTGCCTGGACTAGCCATCTCCACTTCAGCTTTGAAAGTGTAAAGCAACTGAAAGCTTTCATTCCATGGACCATTGATCCTGTTAAGAGCCATTTCCTTTGCATAGAACATCCTCATTTAAGGTATTTTTATATTAAACTTATCAGATATCTTTTTTATGAGTGATGTTGGACCAAGTGATGGAGTTTCTCTCAGCCAATCTATGATTGTATCTGCCAACCACCTAGTCTTCGCTAGCTTTGATTTCTCCTCTGGCGCTCCCGCTCGAGGTGGACAAGTATGGTCAATCGAGTTCTTCTTTATCTGAAACATAATTATAAGGGATGTCAGTAACAGTTAACAAATTTTATACCGTGATCTAAAATACACAACTGGTTGGCGTAGTACCTGAACCATGGTGCTTCTGAGCATTGTGGATGCATGCAGCCTCCACCTACACCTCTTATATGGGCACTTAACTGTGAACCTACCTGGCTCACTTTTAATAACCTCATAATCATTCTTGGTGAGAATGCAATATGTAGTAATTGCATTACGGCAGTCCATCATCGTTTGAAATACGATGCCTTCTGCAAGCTGAGGATCCTCCCTGTTCCACTCAAGTGTTGGCAAGTCATCACCTTCGTAATCGGCTAAAACGAGGCTGTCATTGTTCTCATCCTTCTCTTCATCATCAGTGTCATCAAATCTGGCACCTTGTGCAATATCTTCCATGTATTGATCCTCCATTGCCTGCTTACTGCATTGATCTACCAATTCAGGAAACATCAACTCATCCTCATCATCTTGAGGAGACGGATCCTCAATCTCTTCATCGTCCTCCACATCGACCGCAGGAACGATCTGGCTACCACTAGCACTGGGGACAGATGGTGCTGCTATGGACCTACAAGGAGCGGGGCGGCGCACACGATTAGCAGAGGCAGCAACACTAGAGAGACATGATGCCTGACCACCTGATGATGCCCCAACACCAGATGATGCCTGGACCCTGTCCACATGGATACAAATTTTACCGACACGGCAAGAATCATTTAAAGCAAAAAGAATTCCCAGATCCTCGTCAGAAATTAGTGGAACATATCTTCCCTCCGTGCTATTGAAATATTGGAAATCAACTGAATCGCCAGCGCCCCAGGGGTACTGAGCGCAGATGTTATCTTTTAAATCCCTCAACGAGATGGTAGTTGCAACCACCACTGGGATGTAAAATCCGCTCACATTGCATTCAGAATCACGCAAAAAGCTAGTATCCAGCCTAACCACCAGCCGAAAAGCCAGCACTGGATCAATCCTATTCGAAAAGCAACGCAGTTAGTTGAGCAACAACGATTCGCGCTCAAAAACTGCCTACTGTTAATTCACATAGGCAGACGATGCTTACCCAGATGGAATCCATGCGTTAGATCCCTCCGATTCCCAATCTTCTCCGCCGTTGAGGGGCATAATCGGCACACCAGACGGATGTACAAACTCTACCGCGATAGGGGTAGATCTAGTGGAGGCGGAGCCCTCTCCGCCTCCCGGGGGTGGTGGTGGGGGTGGGGACGGCTCGGGGGCGGACGACGCCATAAGGTAGGAGGGCAGGACGGCGTGGCGGCGGAGGGGCGGTGTGTGAGCTCTTCCAGTCTTGGGCGGAGGGGGAAAGCTTTGGGTGAGTGAGAGACCGCCAGTCCGACGTGTCTCATTGGGTCAACAGTCAACACCATTAAAAAACAACGATCCATTCACAACCACCGCGGCTCCCTAGCCGTCACCGATAACGGTCAAGGCCTCTGACCAGATGGCAACCCTCCCGTCCGAGCGTCTGCGAGGGGTTTCAAACTAGAGGGAGGGGAAAACTGAGGAAAAGTTAAGCGGATGGGGAAAACTGAGTACAACTAACGAACCAGGGGAACGAAAATAGAAATCCCCACATTTTTACCCTAGAGGGGTGGGACATGCCTGTTGGGGCTCCCGCTTGTCCGAGTCTGCTAACTGCCGTGGATGTCTATGATGATTTCTAGACCGACTAGTGTTTACATAAGTTTATGTTGAACACTTAGAATTTCAATCACTACGTTCCCCTCTAGCTAATTTCATTTAGACTTCATTCGGTAATTGCTGGAGACAGCTGATGTATTTCTACCATGACTATTCGGTTCTAGAAATATATATATCATGCTATTGACTATTGAAATATAATATGTTATGCACTATATTGAAGTTTAAGTATATTTCTAGGTTTTCCATGTATTATTTAGAATTTTTTCATGTACTTATCATATGTATTTTAATTGAGTAACTAAAAAAAAAGATAAACAGTAGTTGACATATTTGATCTTCCATTTCTCACATTTATTTTCTGCCAAATAACTCAAAAAATGTTAAACAATGCAAGTATAAGATAACCAAAATTTTGAGCACGAGGACAATATTGGAAATACATTTTTTATACAATAAGAAAAAATTAGTGATCATGACCAATTAATGATGTGACAAATAAACTCATCATTTGATGATATAATCGATAATTTTTAATGTTGAAACATCACTGAAGTTGCGACACGAGGACTCAAACTCAGGTAGGTAGGAAGGAATAAACCCCTTCCCACCGCTAGGATATGCCTATAAGTGCGTTGAAATTAGAGTAAAATATATTTGTTTAAACACTTACTATATGCATGTACACATGACTATGCTGAAGTTCAATTATGTATTTTCAAGTTTTATTCGATCTTCCAATTCTTACATGTATTTTACTAAATAACTCTAAAATGTTAAACAACACAAGTAGAAGATCACCAAAATTGCAAACACAAGGATGCAAATTAAACATGGAAATATATTTTTATACAATAAAAAAATTATTGGTCATGACCAAATAATGGGGTGATACTATAGGTCAGTGGCGCAACACACGCCACTAAGTTGTAACATAACCTCATCATTTAATGATAATCAATAAGTTTTAGTATTGTGCAATATCACTGAAATTGTGTACACGAGGACTCGAACTCATGCAATCCTACCACCAGGTTATTCCTAAGTGTGCGTTGAAATTGGTACAAAATGCAAAATATTTGCCTTGGTGCCTACACGAGTTCAGCAAGACCAATGCATAGCTATTTTTTTTTAAAAAAAACAACGTCTAAAAATTAATTTTGGAGTGGGGCCTCTTTTTGAGACCGCCCCTACATTATGTGAAGGCGGCTCATAATTCTGCCCGTCTACGATATTTCGGTTTTCGGGTGCTGCCTGATTTTTTGCCTCTCCTCGTTTGTTAATTTAAAACTGGCTCTAGAATCCATGGTTTTAGGCGGGTCTCTATTTTTCGAGACGCTTTACCTAAACAACCGTCTATGGGATCACCTTTGCGTCAGCCCATTTTTGGTCTAAGATCGCCTCCATGTAGGGTCTATGTATATTGTTACTCTACTAGTGAATTCCATCATTTGATGATATAATCGATAATTTTTAATGTTGCAACATCACTGAAGTTGCGACACGAGGACTCAAACTCAGGTAGGTAGGATGGAATAAACCCCTTCCCACCGCTAGGATATGCCTAAAAGTGCGTTGAAATTAGAGCAAAATATATTTGTTTAAACACTTACTATATGCATGTACACATGACTATGCTGAAGTTCAATTATGTATTTTCAAGTTTTATTTGATCTTCCAATTCTTACATGTATTTTACTAAATAACTCTAAAATGTTAAACAACGCAAGTAGAAGATCACCGAAATTGTGAACACGAGGATGCAAATTGAACATGGAAATATATTTTTATACAATAAAAAAATTATTGGTCATGACCAAATAATGGGGTGATACTATAGGTCAGTGGCGCAACACACGCCACTAAGTTGTAACATAACCTCATCATTTAATGATAATCAATAAGTTTTAGTATTGTGCAATATCACTGAAATTGTGTACACGAGGACTCGAACTCATGCAATCCTACCACTAGGTTATTCCTAAGTGTGCGTTGAAATTGGTACAAAATGCAAAATATTTGCCTTGGTGCCTACACGAGTTCAGCGAGACCAATGCATAGCTATTTTTTTTAAAAAAAAACAACCTCTAAAAATTAATTTTGGAGTGGGGCCTCTTTTTGAGACCGCCCCTACATTATGCGAAGGCGGCTCATAATTCTTCCCATCTACGATATTGAGGTTTTCGGGTGCTGCCTGATTTTTTGCCTCTCCTCGTTTGTTAATTTAAAACTGGCTCTAGAATCCATGGTTTTAGGCGGGTCTCTATTTTTCGAGACGCTTTACCTAAACAACCGTCTATGGGATCACCTTTGCGTCAGCCCATTTTTGGTCTAAGATCGCCTCCATGTAGGGTCTATGTATATTGTTACTCTACTAGTGAATTCTGGACGAGATTGACACACACAATGTATCCAGCTTTGGCCCCTCACGGTGGAGGGAAATACCAACTTAGATGGGCAATGCACTCTAAATTGCATTACAATGGATCTCACGAGTTAGGGTTAAGGAGAAAGCTATGTTGCGTAAGGATTCCTCTATGGGGTTCCGACCAGGGGCGGAGCCAGAAATATATTTGAGAGGGGGCATTTGGGGGGCACTTGTGCTATATTTAACTAGTGAGGGGGGCACTAATGGTGAAAATTTAGCACATAAGCCTGTTGTTGGAAATTAAGTGGGGGCAATGGACCCCCCAAGCTTGTACTTGGATCCACCCATGGTTCCGACCCATGACTTATATAGCCGACCGGGCTACGGTTTACAAGATAAGACAGAAATAGTTAGGAACTCAGGTCACACTAGTCTTTGAAATGCGCATTACTAGAAAAATAGCTATAGATACGACTGTTACCTGTGGCCCCTTTTTTTCTCGCAACTAAGTTACATAAAATGACATGACACGAAGATCTTGTATTTTTTTTATTTTTTCAAATTAGTTATGCACGATTTGGGGTTCAAGTGACGACGCATGAAATCTCTCGCTCGCGGACAGGCGGTGTAGAGTCCCGCTAGAATGGTCAAAGTGTAGTGAAAATTACGTGTTGCGGACCCAAGAATAATTTTTCAAAAAATTAGGAGTGCATCTTGATAAGCGTTAAAGTGCAAACCCACCCCGCTTCTAGGAGAAACGACAGGAGTTTGCACTAAATTCAGAATATATCTTTGAAGGTTCGCGTGTTGAAATAAGAGCTGATATGCATATCCCGGGTGATCTATTATTTATGTGGGATGTTGTTCTCAGCTTTTAAAATGCCGTTTCGATAGCTGCCTCACAAAAAAACACGATTTTGACACTCCAAAAATAGGAAACTTTTCTTTGGAAGAAACTGGAAACATCCTTCGTGGCGTTCCTTGCCGTCCCAAGAGCCACACATGTGTCCAATATTCTTTTTTTTTTGAATTCTATTGAAATTTTCCCTTTTTTTGAACTTTTATGATTTTTTGAATTGTGAAATTTTAGATTTTTTCTGAAATTTTTGAAGATTAGAACTTTTTCGAATTTGATTTTTTTGATTGTTTTTGAAAATCTTGAATTTTTCAAAATTTAAACACACCTACACAGATATACACACATATCTACACATATATACACACACAAGGCTTAAGAGAATTGATATGATACTAATATCAATAAGTACTTTAGTAGCATAGGGTAGCTCATTCAAATAAAACTCAGAAGTTAAGCATGCTCGATCTGCAGCAATTTGAGGATGGGAGAACGAGTGGAAAGTCATCGTTTCGTTGTGATTAAGTGAATATTCCCAGTGTGATTAAATGTTCAATAAATATAAATATTTTGGTTTTTTATATTATTCCAATTCTTATATTTTATATTTTTCAATTTTTCAATTTTTTTTAATTTACAAATTTTATCCGCGGCACATCACATAATGCACCATAGGTATATATATGATATACCCGTGGCACATCACATGGTACTACAAGTCTACTCTATGCGCCCTAGTGTACAAAATCCCAATAAAGGTGCATTGAATCCACTGTCTTGAAATTATATTTTCAAATTTTACCCATGGCACATCACATGGTACTGCATGTCTACTCTAACAAATAAATAGTCCGCACACATAGTATCAATGCAACGTCTGCCGCTGCTATAAAGAATGTGTACGGTGTACCGGACTGTCACCGCAAAACTTTTGGAAAACCATTAGTTGTCTACTTAGATAACAACCTTTCATACATGCTAGAGGCCATCCAACGGTGGCGCATGCAATGTGTATGTACTCCTGTTGGTACTCAATTAATTTTTCAGGCTGGAATCGTTATTTATGTATTACTATGTTACTCATTTTTATGTAATAATTTTTAGATGGAACTGTTAATATTTTTAGATATATGGTTGATCAATCTTTATAAAGTTTCACTTTGACCAAACCTAAATATACATCCTAAATTAGAAAGGAGGATGTAGTAATTAACAATTGATATAAAATTAATTACTTAATGTAATTAGTAACTAGAAGAGCAGTTGGGAAGGCATACATCGCAACAACGTACTCCCTCCATACCAATTTGTTAGTCATTCACATATTCCTAGGTTGCCATTTCATATAAGTTGTATATTACAAAATTATATCATTAGAAACTTTATATGTTATATTTTTTAATGATATAATTTGTATGTTATATTCCTCAGATAAAATTAGTCAAATTGCTGATCTAGAAATATGCAAAAGACTTGTAAACAAGAATGGAGGTAGTAGTAAGGATAACTGTCCGCTGCATGTTCTTTATGGCTGCACAGAGGTACTAGGCCTACAAACTATTTATTGTTTCGAGTAGACTTATAGTACGATGTAGTAGCCAAGAGAGTGGATTCAATGCACCTTTAGTGAGAAGTTGTTTCCTGCATGCATGGTGTTATTTAATCACAATGTAAAATATTATTGTTATCGCAATAACATTGTTCTGAAATGTTTTGTCTACATCGTATTTTTTCAGACCCTGTTGTTTCCCTTACTCTTTCATGATGCGACATCACCGCTTCGAAAATCTTTGTCATATTTGACACAAAAAGGAACCACCACCGCGACGGATCATCAAGATCAAGCAAAGGATACATTTCCGTCACCTCCATCGGCACCTCCACCATCACCACCACGGGTACCGGCACCACCTCCTCCATCAGCACCTCCACTGGCACTACCACCGGAACCACAAACTACACTGGCACCTCCACGGTGAAGATGCTCTTGCCTCCTCCTCTCCATGATTTCCTCTCTCCGCATATCCCACTACTCTCTAGTGAAGGCATCCATGGTGCTCAGACCCATCACCATCGTCCTATTTTCATCGGTGATGAGCTCCATCACTGCCTTCCTCTCCTCTAGTGCGAGTCTTCTCTCCTCTATGGCTGCCTTGCGCTTGTCATCCTCCCGGATTGCCTCCCACCTTGCTTGGTTGATGGCATTTTTCTTGTCGGCCATGAATATCTTGGCTTGCAATGCTTTGTCCCTGTACACCTTCTTGGACTTTACCATCTCCTTAATCTTCTTGCCCAAATTTGCGGCTTCAGCCTCAAGCCGATCCTTTCCTTGGCCTTCTTGTTTCCCTCCGGCTTATCCTTGTTCCTTCCCCCATTCTCATCTTCACTATCATCCAATTCTAGCAATGCTCCTTTCTTCGATTTTAATTCTTGGTCCCTTGTCTTCCGTTTTGGACAATGCTCGAGAATCTTGTACTCCCTCCGACCCATATTACTCTTCGCTAGTATGGATGAATCTAGCACTAAAATGTGTCTAGATACATCCATACTAG
This sequence comes from Dactylis glomerata, assembly GCA_007115705.1. Lineage (NCBI taxonomy): Eukaryota > Viridiplantae > Streptophyta > Magnoliopsida > Poales > Poaceae > Dactylis > Dactylis glomerata. The sequence goes on along the minus strand of QXEO01001032.1, from coordinate 589,796 downwards.
CGAAGAGTAATATGGGTCGGAGGGAGTAGGAAATGTTGAAGTAGAAATGGTCATCCTTTGGATTCGGCCATAGCTTTGTACCTATCCATTGCAACACGTTCCTACATTCACCAAAACATGATTGGAATCCCATCACAAAATGCAATCACGAAATGAAATCACAAAATGCTCACTATACTCGACTTGCTCCAATGCTCCACACCAACGGCTACAAGAAGCTTTGATCGCGTCCCACCGGACTTGTAGAGAACGATATGAACAAGTTACCGGTGTTGCAACTCGAGGCATGAGCTTGCAAAACTTGTCTCCGATGCGTTGCCAATATCGCTTGCCGGTTTGATCACTCCCGGTCACCGCATCTATGGTCACACCGGACCATGCCCGCACCAAGCAAGTATCTTCGATCTCGGTGTAGTTTGCCATCCTCTTCTTGTTGTTGGGTTGGGACAAATCGAAGACCTCCTCCTCGATCTCCTCGAGCTCATCGTCACCATCCTCCTCCATGTTCGGTGCGGACTTGATTAGCATAGAATTAGGGACGTACCATGCACCATAAATGCCTACATTTACTCCATGCTTAATCAACCTTCTAGAATTTTTTCGCATGTAGAAGGAACAAAATCTTGTTCACATCATATAGAAGGCAGATATTAATATTATCCTATTTAATTTTAATATATACCAAATCATATACTCTCTCCGACCCATAATACTCTTCACTAATATTGATATATCTAGACACTAGTAGATACATCCGTATTAGTGAAGAGTAATATAGTAGGTTGGAAGTAGTAATAATTTTTGGAGCTACCGAGCTAGTTAATATTTGAGCGAGTTAGAGTTGGCCCAATATCAGCTTATTTTCTAGTTGAGTTACACAAAACTAAGGATGGCAATTTTACCCATGGGTATGGGTACCCACGGGTACCGTACCCGCATGGGCCGGGTATGGGCACACTTTTGTGCCTATGGGCAGTACCCATACCCTACCCGTTAAGTCATGGGTAGGGCACGGGTATAGTCTTCTACCCGCGGGTATACCCATACCCTACCCATAATTTATACTTACATGTGGACCTAGAACAGTCTAGTAGCGTTGGTTGAAAGTGTTCAAGGGAGATGTGTGCCCCACACCCCAACAAGTCACCCTAGCTATAATTCTCTCGTCTCTCCAAATTAAGGTGACCAAAATCCTAGGTCCTAGACGCTCCAATGTGCTATCGATTATTCTAAAATAATAAATAATTTGTGTATTTGATCTACCCATCGGGCACCCCACGGGTATGGGTACCCATTGGGTATGGGCATGGGTAAAGTTTCATACCCATGGGTACGAGTATAGGTAGAGTTTTGTACCCATTGACTATACGGGTATGGGTATGGTCACTAGTAGAAATATGAGTATTAGCACCGGTTTGTAAGTCTCATTTACACCGGTTTTGCAACCGGTGCAAAGCATCCGGCACTAAAGCCTCATTCTTTAGCACCGGTTGTACTACGAACCGGTGTTAAAGGGGTTCCACGTGGCCCGCGCAGCTGAAGGACCTTTTAGCACCGGTTTGAGACACGAACCGGTGCTAAAGGTCCGGACGAATTTCTGGTATAAATTTTGAAAAAAAAAATAAAAAAAAATTGAAATTATTTTTCAGAATTTCTCAATCTTTGGATATTTGAATTGTTTGACAGTTTCCACTCTAATCTCTAATCACCCCTATTCTCATGTCAAAGTATATACTAGTGGTCTCACTTCCCGATCGGTCACCCATCCTCACACTGCTCCACCCTTAGCACGCTTAACTTCTCTATTCTTTATCTACTAGCTTCCAAGACTGCGCTCGTGACTTCTTGATAATACTGTGTTGTGAATTCTATTAACCCATACACTTTGATAACATATGATTTTACTTTTTTGAATTCCAAATAATTTTAAAAATAAGCAACAATGATTAATTATTAATAAGCATCAATGATTTCCAAATAATCTTTGTGTATAATTTAATTATTAATTTTAAAACTCAAAATATTCAAAAAAATCAAAAAAACTTAAAAACTTAAAAAATTCCAAAATAATATAAAAACTTCAAAATAACTAAAAAGTAGAAGAAATAATAAAATAAATTTCAAAAAAAACAAAATTTTAATTTTTTTTGACAAAATCTAAAATCTTCCTGCTTTCATATTTCCCGTTGAAATCGGATGTAACTTTTTGCGTAGATGGTTTTTCATATATTATATGTTTTTTTTTGAGTCCGTACGCAATAGTTATTGCCGATTTAATTTGGAATAACCTTTTTGTTCAAAATATATCAAAATTCAAAATTTCAAATTTTCCATAAAAGTTGCTTGCGTGAGGTACATGCATGTCAAAGGATTTTGAAATTTGAAGTTTTTATCATTTTCGTTTATTTTTTTAGACTTTTTTTCTGCGCGGGGTAGGCATGAGAGGAAAAAAATGGGTGTCAACCCTTTAGCACCGTTTCGTGGCTCGAACCGGTGCTAAAGGTACCCCTTTTGCACCGGTTCGTGCCACGAACCGGTGCTAAAGGTCACTACCTTTTAGCACCGGTTTGAGCCACGAACCGGTGCAAAAGGGGGGACCTTTAGCACCGGTTTGAGTCACAAACCGGTGCTAAAGAGTTAGCGCCTGCACGCAACCACTTTAGTACCAGTTTGTGGCTCAGACCGGTGCTAAAGGTCTCTTACAAACCGGTGCTAATGCCCTAGCCTTACGAACCGGTGTTAATGCCCCTTTTAGTCTGGGTTCGTAAGACAACCGGTGCTAAAGCTCCGGGCAGCTTCAAACGAAAGCCCTTTTTTCTACTAGTGGGTATTGCTCTACCCTGCCCATACCCTACACATTGCCATCCTTACACAAAACACTCGTACTCAGATCATTTGTTTTCGAGTCGTGCATGCCAACACATCCGTGAGACCGTGACTCGTACTCGTCCACATGCAAAACGTGAAGCTATCCTTTAGCAAAACCCCACGTCCTTGGCTAGCAGGCTATTGCATGTGACGGTACGTCGCGGCCGGTTGCTTGTCGGCAGCTTTCGTGCAGGTGGACGCACGTGAAGTGTGAAGGCACCCGTCCTGGACAGCAGCGACCCGTAGATTTAGGTTTTGAGCCTGCGGGGTCTTTGTATGTCATATAAAAAAAAAATACTCCGAAGGATCCTATGGAAATACATAAGAACTTTATAGATCTAAACAGCAAATTTTTAAAAAATATTCAATATTAGACTCATTTCGAAAAGTTTGACGTTAGTAAGTCAAATATGTAAACATAATTCAATTTGCATATATTTTTGGAACTAGAGCTTCATTTTAAACAATTAGTATATTTGAAGAAAAAAAAATCTAATTTTAATTACATGTGCATACAGATGGGACCCACGTACTTCAATCCATATAAGAAAGGAACGTAGAGATAGAGACTACGTGCACCATTGTAAAGTAAAATTTTGGGACAGCAGCACCACTCTAGGTCGAACCGTTCGGGCGATTTCCGCGAATGGATTGTAGAATCTCCGCGTTACATCTTCAATGACCCTATCCTTACACTGAAGCTACCCATCTCAGATCTCACGCCGAAAAACGTTCTGTGGACGATCTGCCCATTTCTGCACCAATCGCTTTCTAACCTCTCTTCAACTGCCGCTGTCAACTTGTCATGCAGTATGGCACTTTGCCAAGAGATCACTATCGTGCGATCACATGGCCTTAGAGCATTTCGGCGGCTCGACCCTTCTCGGATACAAATGATGTCTGAATCTCTTTGCTTCGAGCCACGGGCAGTTTTCAACTTTTTTTGCCCCAGTCTGTTTGCATCGGGTAGCCCCAACAGCCCGACATATTCTTTTCTTTGCATTTCATAAATTCATAAACTTAATTTACATAGAGGGAAGAAAATAAAAACGGCACAAAAAAGAACAGTATCTACAGTTTGCTGGCAGCCGCCACCTATTTGCCGTCATCGTTGTTGGTGAGGTCGATGAAGTTCGGCGCAGGCCATGGGTACGACCACGTCATCATTGCCGGCACCGGTGGAGCTGGAGCTGGCAGGATCCATACCGCAGATTGGGAAGCCATCCATTGACTGGCAGCGGCGCCTGATCTGTTAATATCGGGCTGCTGGAGATGTCCTTAATACGTTCAGGATCCAGCGGTACACCGCTGCTCAGCGCACACGGACAAATGCAAAAAAAGCTTTCCAAAATTCGTGAACAATTAATTCAGATATGAGGGAGTAGTCATATTTATTGCAAAAAAATATTTCAATTAATTGGTTCAGTTCTTTTTTCAACTAGATTTAATTCAGTTCATCAACAAAATTTTACAGGAACCGGTACCTACCGGCACAAGATCCATCGTTGATTCACGCCCTAAGATCCGTGCACTAAATAAAACCTTTATGAAAAAAATCATAGATGTTTCATTTGAGGCACGAATCAATGGTAAAACTTGTGCCGGTAGATACCGATTCCGGTAAAAATGCATTCACGTTCAGTTTATTAGGTTCCGGTAAAAAATGCTACTTTCTGTGATAACTTTCGATTAATTGGTTCAGTTATTTTTCCAACAAGATTCGGTTCAGTTCATTAGGTTCATATATACGTACGTGTCAATTTTGGCTTTCTAAGATTTGAAACCTAATTTCTACTACTCCAAGACAATCACTTGCAGCCAACAGTAGTGTCCTGTGTAGATGCATGGCACACTCGAAGACACATCTTTTTTGGCAGAGCACAAGCATAGTGCGTCGCGTGGGTGATCCAGCTGAGCTGTGCGTTGAATCTGCCATCCGGCATGTACATGTGTATCCACATTACCTTGCCATGCCCATGCCATTTGGCACAGACACGCTGGCACCCATGCGCCATCGCCACTATAAATACACATGCGCGGAGACATCGTATGCGCATCCCGAAAATAGTAGAGCACACATTCTCTAGGATCGATCGACATGTCGAGCGCCTCCAGCTTCGTGTGCTCCCCCATAGCCTCTGCCTCCTCTGGATGCCTGCTTCCTCCAAGTAAGCACGGCGCCGCTCCCAGCTCCATGGGCGCCAAGCTGCAGGGCCGCCGTCTGTTGTGCAGAGCTGCAGCCACCTCTGGTGGTGGCGGTGACGAAAAGCTGGTAGGGCGCAACATCGACCGCCGGGACGTGCTGTTCGGCCTCACCGGGTTCGCCGCCGTCACTACCACAAACCTCGGCCTCGCGCTGGCCGCTGACGAGACACCGGTCGCGACCGTGCCCATCACGGCCGAGGTGCTGAAATGCAGCTCCACGGACGTGTTCGACTGCCCCGGCGAGTACGACCTCACCAAGGTCGTTGACTTCAGCAGCCTGCCGCGGCCGAGAGGGCCGCCCCGCGTCCGCCGGCCGGCGCACATGATGGACGACGAGTCCGTGAGGAAGTTCGAGGAGGCCATCCGTAGGATGAAGGCGCTGCCCGAGGACGACCCGCGCAGCTACAAGCGCCAGTCAGACATCCACGAGGCCTACTTCGGGCACTACAATGTGGTGTCGCCGGACAGCCCCGAGGTCCCCTTCGACGTGCACTTCTCCTCCATCTTCGCGCCGTGGCACCGCATGTACATCTACTTCTTCGAGCGCATCCTGGGCGACCTCATCGACGACCCCACTTTCGCGCTGCCCTACTGGAACTGGGACTCCCCCGAAGGGATGATGATGCCCCCCATATTCGCCAATGTGTCCTCTCCGCTCTACAACGTCAAGCGCAAGCCGGAGAACATCCACGCCTTCATGGATCTCAACCTGGGGCAGGATCCTGAACCTGAGTGCAACGGCGACGTTCTCTGCCGCCTGGAGAACAATCTCTACAGCATGTATCGTCAGGTGAGCAATGCTATAGCACGACGCGAGCTTTACAAAAGCTCACATGAAAAACATATCCTAAGCAACTGAAATAAAAAGTACTTAATATTAAATGTGTATATATTATGAAAATATTGTGCATGACTTTGATAATTGATGAATTTAGCATACAATAATTTTATCCATGTCTTAATTTATTCAAAAATATCATTGACATCTATGTATCTGCCTATATTAATTGGTGGACATGGCCGAGTCAAATATCTATCATACTGGTAAATTTTGTCTTGTTGAAACTGAGAAGAACGGTGAGAAATATAAACATGACGTAAACTCTTCCATTTATGTGATTTACAAAAGTATGATGTAAAATAAGTAATTTCAGCCATTTTTCCATTGTTCTGAATCATATTTAAGTTTTTTAAATGTATTATAGTAGTACTAACTTAACTTAACTGATATTGGGCACGGACAAATGGAGGACGGGCTCCATGTAGCCCGTTTTCAAACTATCAAAAAGTTCAAATTTAAAGACTATTTTTTCACAAAAAATACCATGAAGTAGTGGATGATTTATTCTATCCATTTGTATTTTTTTAATAAGAAATACATTTTATATTTGACTCAGCAAAAATGACAAATCCGCAGATCTGAGATCATGAACAGTGTCAAATTCAAATCCTCTAAAATTCCTCTGATTTGTCTATTTTTCTGAGCCCAAAGTAGAAGGTGTTTCACATTGCAAATTTGCACGTTTGTAGTGTATATAGTGGCTACATCCACGTATTTTTAATTTTTTTAGAATTTGAAATCAAGTTTTCAGAATTTTTAAAATAAAGGGCTCCATGTGTAGGACGAGGCTCTATTTGAGGTTTCTGATATTGTTGTGATCTTTTGGAAGGGGGCTAAAATACAGATAAGATCTTTGGTGTGGCGAGCACCCCGCATGCATATAGGCCGTAAACATGTGTACATGCCCCAAAAATCAGGTTGAGCCGAGGCTTCCTGGAGCCCTTTTTTTTATTTTTTCTGAAATTGATATTTTAAAGTTTCAAAAAATACAAGGATGTAGTTAAGTACTGAACTACATATACTACGAGTGTGCAAATTTTTATTATGAAGTACTCCCTCCGTCCTAAAATGTAAGCCTTTTTAGAGAGTTAAGTTAGCTTTCTAAAAAGGCTTATATTTTGGGATAGAGGTAATACCTTTTATTGCAACCTCAGCATAAAAGACAAAATGGACAAAAGTTGGAACATTGTTTCCAGATCTGAAATTTTATTCCTAGTTTTGGATTTTTGTTATTTTCTGAGAATAAAATATAAGGTATTTCGTAATAAAATTGTACACACTGGTAGAATAAATCATAGACTAACCTCTGATATTTTTTAAAAAAAATTAAATTTTGAAATTTGAATTTTTTGAAGTTTGAAAAAGAGCTCCATGAAGGTCGTCCTCCATATTGACGCTCTCTGTACATGCCTCTCTTTTCAGATGACCGCGGAGACTCCAGAGGATTTTTTCGGCGGCAAGTTCCGCACCGCGGATTATGAGAATGACAAGAATGGTCCGAAGATAACCGGAACACTGGAGGCCGGGGCCACTACAACAGGACAGAGGTTTGGTAACACAGGCTTGTGTTACCACAGGTCAAAAATAGTGTTACTAGGCAATGCAGTAACATATTTTGAAATGTGTTCCATTAGGCCGTGTTACTAAGTGGTGTCCATAGACACACATAATATTTGTTACCATATGCTAAAAATTGTGTTACCATTTGCATGGTAGTAACACACACATTACGTGTTACTAAATGTGTCGGTAACACATTTTTATACCTATAGTAACACGAGTGGTAACATATTTTTGTAGACGTGGAACTATAATGGTAACATATTTTTGTTGTTATAGTAACATACTTAGTAACAATTATTTTAGCTTGAGGACCCTATTAGTAACATAATAAAATTATGTTGTAACACTATAATTAATAGTCATCAATCACCTTGGTAACACATTTGTAAAGTATAGTAACACAATGGTAACACTATCTTAAACGCAATTCTTTTCATTAATTAATAAACACAAAAATGGTTTCCATTTTATGGAATTTACATTTATTTAATAAATCACTACACACACTAAAATAATTATTTTATTATGATGGTAGACACCATTAAAATAACAGAGAAATTGAAGCACAACACATTCACATATTGAAAGTATCAAAATATTGATTACAAATGTACAAGTGTATGATACATATGCATTAAAATTATGAATATCACGATTGTGTATGGCAAAATCAGGAATATCATTTGCGCAACATCACATTCATATTAAATTGATAAAACAATAGTGAGGAATATTACACCATATCATTTGCATCATCCAACCAAATAGAAAGATCTTGGGAACAATAATACATTTTCCAATCTATCAACGTGAACTAATTATTGCTAAGCAAACTCTTCGAAATTTATTTGATTCTTGATCCAACCGAAGACTTGGGGTGCAACTCAATCATCCTTCTTTCGAATCTGTAAAATAGAATGAAACATTTCAGGTACATTACTGAATATACACAAATATGATGTAATATGCAAGGAAAAACGTTGACTTACAAAAACTAAAGGCCAAGCAATTAAAAATCCTTGAGCATATGCATCACCAATTGTCTTGCAATCAGATACTTCCCTTACCAACTCCTCATTGTCCAAAATAGGTTCATCTATGTGCACAAGTACAAATTCAGCACCTAACTCGATACCAGCTGCTTTAGTTGCAGGATTAGTACTTCGAATAGTAGCATATGCGACGTTCTTCTTGTTTGGATAGGTTGAAGTCTTCAAAATTACTTTCGAACCAACCTATATCATGACCAACATTAGAATTAAACAACAATGATAATATCTTCAAACTTACTAGTGCAACCGATATTGGTTCAGGCTACTGTTGCCTTTCTTCCATGAACTGTGTTCTTGCACATATCTGATCAAAATTACAACCATTTACTCATCGCAAGAATGTCCAATTTATTCCTGGTTTATCTCACAAAACATATTGACAACCTGTGGTTTGGGGAGTTGGTTCATATTCTCCCAGGTTTGTGCATATCATGGTTTCCCTCAAGATGTGACAAGGCTGTACAGCTAGCCAGTTTAGCTTATTCTGTATAGCTACCCAGTTTAGCTTATGGGAAGAAATTGGATGTATGTGATTGCATGTATGCGAGTCCTTCAATAGCAGATGCTAAAGAAGGGACACGTGCCATTTGAAGAGTTATGACAAACGCCCAAAGTTTTTCGAAGTAAAAATTCTACTACAGATCAATGTACTTACATCAGTATAAAAGGCATAGCTTTTGTCTTGTTTAAAAGATGAACAAATGTACTTACAGTACATACCACTACATTTTGTAAGGCAAGTTTGGTTATACCACGTAATTACCTTGACTGAACAAGTACGCCTTCTATTTGAGAGAACTGAATGTGTGCGTTTATTTATAGTTCCCTGCTGGTCTGATCTTGCAAAATATTTACCCGCCAGATCTCTTGTTTCCCTCACCTATAAACAGACAATATTAGTACATGGAAAGATATTCATTTCCTGTAGCTATAGAAGGCTGCGACTTCAAAACTCAAAACCACACAAGTATTACCTCTGGCACAAAATCAATAACAGGGTCTTGCGGCAATGATGAATTTGGTTGAATCAGTGGATTGGCAGTATCATGCTCGCCATCCAGGTTCTTGGCATTATCATGCTCGCCATCCTGGTACAGTGACACATCATGTTAAGCAAGCAATTATTTTGTACTCTATCTTTGTGACACGAGTAAGATTATTCGTAACCTTTTCGCGTGAAAGCAATAAATTATCGTCTTCAAACATGTCATGTTGCATAGACGAGCGTGCTACAACAGGTTCGTTGCATTGGACTCTCTGCAAAGTGAAATATTAATACAAAGGTTTCTAGTGACAGGCAATGATATAGCCATGTTTTGACATTACCTTTCTGTTACCATGCAGTATTGGTAATCGAGAAATAATATTACTGTTTGATTGGACATTTTCCTACAAAACTAACAAATTTGAGTAAAATATTGATAGGAATGCATAGCAAAGGAATATAAAAAGATTTATTTTACCTCTTCTTCTATTTCAATATTCCCAGAGCCTTTTTTGTTATTCAAATCTTCAAGCTTTCTTATATGTTCTTTCATCTCTGCTATTTCCTTCCAAAGGTCATGTTCATCTTCACATGGTGACCCATCAGCTGTAGTCAAATTGATGTTCTTGAGATATCGTGGTGTCCGACCGTAGACTTGTTTAGGAGTTGGAAGCAAACCCATGCCATGCACTTGTCCAGTCTTCTCTTCCCCTAACACCTCTTGCAGGGCATCACCTTCCCATGCGACTTTTCCATTGACATTTTGTGCTAGCTCTGGTTGTTGAGCTATTAAATTCTCCAGTTGGTCCTATAATTAAAGAATCATGCATAAAGTACTAGTTAAATCAAATTGTATGGTGATCCTTAAAAATCATTTGATGTAAAGTAATTGCCTACCAGATGATCATTTTTTTCTTTATTTTTAGCAATATCCTTCTTTTTGTGAGTTGCTAAGAAAACCTTTGCTCTGTGTGGGCGTTTCTTTTCCGGATCAGCTTGTCTCTACAAAAGAGAAATAACACTGATATGGCGCAAAAAAGACAGAGAGAACACACTTCCGTGAATTAGGATTACTCACCATGTCTTCACCCCAACGGGCATAGCTCTTTGTCCCAGCATTATGTGAATTCTTCACAAGGGAACGGCTAATTATATTCTTGTCAGTTAGGACCTGTTATGACGCAAACATAAATAAGTGCAATTTTTAAGATCAGCCCAAGAACTCAGATTTAAATGTTGAAAACATGAAAGTAAGGTATCTCAGCCTTTACCTTTCCTTTTTCTGACTTCCAATATTTGATAAGTCCACGCCACTGTTCTTTGTCCACATCATCTGGACAGAGCTTATACAAAGCCTTTCTCTTGATGTCTTGATTTTTTTCAATGGCTGGATTGTAGATAGCACTTTTCAAACTAGACTTAAATTTTCTCCAGTCTCTTCCAGTTGATTTGAGTATCCATTTTTCACATGATCTAGGATACACAAACTTTGTCTGAAAGTATGAAATAAGGAATCAATGTAAATAAACATGTAGACCAGAATTTGTTTGAAGTAGAGACATTAGAGTTTGTTTTCTAGTTATCTGTGAAGTACCTGTACGCACAACAATATTGTTTCATCATTTTTATTCTTCTTCACATAGCGCCAATCATTTTTGTCTAGTGGGCAAAATCCTCCGTTCCTAGCTATTGTGCCTAGAAACTTCCCCAATATTGCGCCTTCTTCTCCTATAGGCTGGCCCTCTTCGTTGCATTTTACAACAATTCTTTGCCCCTTTGGCATGTTCCAAACAATTGGCAAGCTTGTTCTCTTGCGCTTGATGAGTTCTGTGTTTACTGCAAGATTAAATAAAAAGTACACTGTTTATTCTTTTGATAGTCAGAATATACAAAGTTAATTAGAGAAAAACAAGATTTGCATACCTTGACTGTGAAATTGATCCTCTTGACGTTCTAATTCTTTTGATTCATCACCTTGTGCCACATATTGCTCACCTTGTGATTCATTGTCTTTATCCTCCTCATCTTCATCATTATGTTGATCAGTGATCTGAATCACATTCAACCTTTTTGACCTACGCAAATCTACAGAACAACCAATACAACTTTTATTTCTATATAATTAAAACAATATAAACAAATATGTAATCAGCATGGACTATAGTTCAAGTTCAGGAGGTGGATTACTTTGCGGCCTTGTCATAATAAGTTGATCCACCCCTTCAGCAGAGACATCACCATCCTGTACATTTACACTCTCATTTGAATGGTTAGATGGAGCAATATCATTGGTAGCCTTCTCCTTAGACACATACAGATGGACAGCTTTCTCAGTCTTAAGGTCGGACAACATTTTTATCACAATATGTTGATCATCGATGTGAACTAAGTAGGAGTTGCCTTCTGGGTCTTTTTTTGCATAGTATAGGAAGTCAATTGACTCAAAGCCAACTTCCTCTGTCAATACAATTAAATCATAATACGAGACATGACGCCTTAACATGGACCTTTGCAGGATTTTGACCTCTCGATCTCCATCTTCATTTTTGTGCTCATTTGAAACTATTCAATATGGTCAATTGTTGTTTAGTGGGATACTAGCTGCAGTTGCCACTGTATTTGTACACTGATAGTGATATACACTTATGTTACTCTAATTTTTAGCAAACAAAAACACGAGGTTCCAATTATTCCACTACTTCTATGGTATTCTTACTCCCTGATGGTGGTTACACTATTATGTATATCAATTTTGTGGCAGTTTAATGTCCAGTAGATACATGTCATTCTACTAGATTGTCTAATCTAACCACAGTTAACTTCCAATACTGGTTCTTAAAGTTTATTACACTGTTTGTCTACGCAAACTTTGATTTCAGCCAAAACAGCTATATGTCAGAAACCGTGGCAGGTAACTGCTTGTCCCCTGAATTCAGTCATTGCTCTAATGAATCGCATGGTCCTCACCGTCAAAAACAAATATCGCATGGCCCTTCTTACGTTTGACTTGTAAGATAGTTAATGACATCAACATGCTATTGATTTAGTGCAGTCTCTAGTCTATATGGTATGATGTTGGGATTTACTGTCTTTAGTCTATGTTTAATGAAAAGAGATAAAATGGATCAATTGCTTACTTTAGATTTTTTTGGCTAAACCAACTAGGAAATCTGGGCATTTTTCAGTTACTCATTTGGTACTGGAAAACTGGCTTGATTGAAATATATCTCATTGATTGTAGGGGCACAACATGACTCCCATCAAGATAACATGGAACGAGCTAACAAGGCGAGATCGGAGAGGCTTTCTTCCGGGCAGCCATCATCAGTGAAAGAATGAAGCAGCTATCTCCCTCGGCCCCAGATTTTCGATCTGTGCATTATGTTTTTTCTTACAAATTTGAAGGCTTAATATTTTGTCAAATAAAAAGGCCATCTATGTTCCTCATTTTGGCAGCTATAGAAACATAGCGTTGATGTAAAATGGTAGAAATATTTGTTAATGATGACCATAGAGTACTGTTTTTCTATTCTGCAAGGAGATATTGACAAATCACCAGATTTTTATCTCATGAACTACATTCTGGAGATGGTTGGAAAATGCTCTTCTATTGTGGGCACCATTATCTTAAAAAAAAGCAACAACTATTAAAGTTGTTTTTGCTATGTCTCAAACAACTGCATCCAAATTCAATCCATATATCATGAAATAACAAATAAATACGATATAGTATCCTCTCAGATTGGCCTTTTACTGTTAATAGTTCGATGTGTCATTTTGTTTATCAAGTTATGTGGATTAAATTGATGTACATATTTGTTAAACGATGGGTGTGAATTGTATCTTTCCGGTTTTTTTCACAAGTTCTAGTTATGCTTTTAAGTAAAAATTAGGCGTTATATTGATCGGCACCGGATGCTTGTTGTTGTTGCACATTCCACATCTTATTTTTTTTCAGTATAAACCACCGGCCGCGTTGTCGCTGCACATTTCACATCTTTTTTTTTCGGTAAAAATTTATTAGGCTTAACCTCGTTATACACCTTGGGCCAATTTCAAATCTTGTTATTTATAGGCCCACAAACTTTTTAAAGGCCCCAGGTCATGACCCTTGTTGCCTAGGCCTTGCATTCGCCAAAATTGATTAATATGGTATTTATCAAAACTATGTTAAAATAGTTTGTTATTTACCAAAACCATGCTATATGTTGTTTTGTACCATATTTTTACCCAAATAATATACTACCTCTGTCCTGAGATAAGTGATGTGTGTACATTTATATTTGTATGTATCTACACATGTTTTAGTACATAGATATATACGAATCTAGATATGTATTATCATTTTATTAAAATAATTTCATGTTGACAAGTGGGCCCTATGTGTAATATATGGTGATATGGACATGTAATGTGTTGATTTTCCATTTTCCACTATAATGGCGCTTGTAACACTATGGACAAGCACACATGATTATGTGTTACTAGCACTTAAGTATGTAACACATTGCCACCAACACATATCTATATGTTACTCTGTCAATATACTTGTAACATATTGCCTCGAACACATAATTATATGTTACTGACGTGGTATCTCTATAACACAACTTTGGTCCTTATATAGTTTGTGTTACTATCAGTCATTAGAACACAAATTATGTGTTACCCTAATTTTGCTTGTAACATATTTTAGGATGTGTTACATTATTGTGTTACCAAAGCTCTATCATGTTGTAGTGGGCACATACGGCGGCACACATCTGGGTGGGGGATGACATGGGGAACCTCAAGACGGCGGCGCGCGACCCGGTGTTTTACTCCAACCACTCCAACGTGGATCGCATGTGGCACCTGTGGAGCACCAAGCTGGGCCGCGACGAGCTCCCCTACCAGGAGTGGCTGGACACCAGCTTCGTCTTCTACGACGAGAAGAAGCGGCCCGTGCGCATCAGGGTCCAGGACGTCGTCAACACCGGCAAGCTCGGGTACACGTACCAGGAGAAGAGGAGGCTGGAGTGGCTGGAGAAGCGCCCAAAGCCGTCCACTGAAATCGAGCGCCCGTCCAACAACCAGGAGACAAGTGTTACCCCGGCCAGCGCCTTCCCCATAGCTCTCAAGAAAGGCCAGAAGGAGTACGTGACGGTGGAGAGGCCGGAGAAGGCCAGGGGCAGCGGCAGGAGGGCGCGGGAGGTGCTGGTGTTGGGCCTCACCGTCGACCCCTGCGAGTTCGCCAAGTTCGACGTGCTCGTCAACGTGCCCAGGGGCCAGGAGGAGAAGGTGGGGCCGAAGAACAGCGAGTTTGCAGGAAGCTTCACGGTCGTTCCGCACGGCAAGGGCGACCGCGGCCGTGGCAATAGCCGCGGCCGTGGCGGCCGTGGCGACGGCGGCAGCATGATGGAGACCAAGGAGGTGTCGTACCGGCTGAAGCTGCGGGATATCATCGAGGACCTCAAGTGCGGCGGGGACAAGAGCCTGGACATCACGATTGTCCCAGTCGCCGGTGAGAAGACCCTCGTCAACAGCGTGGGCATCGACATTGTTGGAACAAATCTTGTTAGGTAGTAGTCCATTGTGTTTATTTCGTTGAGTTCTTCTGAGTCAGTCTAGGTAGCAGTAGCAGCGGCAGTGCACACGCAGAGATGTGTTCACGTGTGCATATGCAAAGCTAAGTGAGTTTAGATTTCAGTTAGCTGATCTAGTCCTGTGTAGAACCGATGCATGTGTGTGGGCATCGATAGGATAAGTAGCATGCATATGCGTGTGCTGTAGCTGATCAAGTTGCATGGCCGTTGGAGGCTTCAGGAGAGGACCGAGTAATCAGCAAAATGAGTGGGCGCCGGCTGAATCGTGTGGCCGGCCAAGGTGGTTATTCGTGGCCTGGCCAAGGTGGTTATTCGTGGCCTGCTACCGGCTAGTGGTGAGCGATTAGCGGATCAGCAGGCAGTAGTGCGTGCGTGTGTATCTCCTCTATATAAGACATGTAATCAGCTGAGTTTGTTAAGGCAACGAGAGAAAAAGGCACAAGTTGTGTGCGGTGCCAGAAAACCTCTGCGTGTTCTTCTTCCACCTTGTGTATGTGTGTGTTGTATCTTGGGCAAATCCATCAGACATCATTTGATCGCTCAGCTGTCTGCAATGTGCACACAAGATACTGTATCTGCATCACGCATGTATTTCTCGAGTATGGCGCCCATCTATTGCTGGATTACACCTTGTATGATCGATTCTTCTGGAATAAGAAAAAGCTATGTCCAATTAGTCTCGGTGGCTCCGGTGCACACACGGTCCACTCAAAAATGCAACTTCACTATCTCTGCCAAGACGGACTGCTCAGAGGCACTGGAGATGATCAAAGAGAGCACCCCAAACACTTCAGTTTATGCATTATGTATTTCTGTCATTAGAGAGCTTTTGAAAGAGAGAAATTTTGCTTTAGTTAAAATTAGCCGTGATGCAAATGTGGCTAGCCATGAGCTTGCCAGATTAGGTAGAGTAGTTTACCATCGGGCACAGGTGTGGCTAATGAATTTCCCCGTGGAAAGTTCAGATGCTATCACAAATGATTGTAATTTCTCAAAGTTTAATACATATCTCTTTCACCGCAAAAATTGCAACTCCACTATCTCTTCGGTCTATTTGTTGAAGATTCATGCTACTATTTTACAGAATAACGCTCTCATCTCAGTTTTTACACCCACATCAGTTTTATATCTTCAGCCATAGATCCAAATCAGGAAACAACCCAAAACTTATCAAGTTTTATATGATTCATACAAAAAGATACATCACAGAACTCTTAAGATAATAAGAAGTATATCATGATTCAACATCAATAATTTTCAACAATCCGCCTCAGTGGCTCCGGTGCACACAGTCCACTCAAAAATTCAACTCCATATGTAGCGCCTGGCACTATCTCTGGTCTATTTGTTGGAGATTTCTGCTGCAGTTTTACTGAATAACCCTCCCACCTTAGCTTTTAAGCCCACTGCAGTTTTGTATATCACCCCAAAACTTATGAAGCTTTTATATGATTCATACAAAAAGATACATCACAGATCTTTAAGATAATAAGTATACTAGCACAATACCCGTGCGTTGGAATAGGTTAATAATTAATAAATTGGCTCAAAGAGGGGGATAGAAATACCAAATTCTTTTACCAGAAGGCGTTGTTGAGGGCAAAGAAAAATAAAATAAATAAGCTGTAGGATGAGGAGGGCGTCTGGATTGATGCGCCCTCTGGTATGGAGAGAATGACAACATCTTATTTCAAAGAACTGTTTACCCGGGATCCCTCTCTTAATTCTGATATTTTAATCGATCTTATACAGGAAAAAGTGTCACCGGAAATTAATACAGACCTGTGGAAGGACTTCATGGACGAAGAAATTGGTGTTGCATTATTCCAAATTGGACCTCTCAAGGCACCAGGGGTGGATGGCTTTTCGGCACGGTTTTACCAAAGAAATTGGGGTACACTAAAGGAAGAGGTAATAAATGCGGTAAAGCTCTTCTTTGTGAATGGACAGATTCCAGAAGGAGTAAATGACATGGCCATTGTTGTCATACCAAAACCAGCCGGAAACACTGAAATATTTTTGCCCCATCAGCTTATGTATGGTTATCTATAAAGTTATTGCTAAGTGTATGGTGAATAGACTACGGTCTATACTGGGGGATATTGTGTCTATCAATCAAAGTGCCATCATACCTGGGAGACTTATCACTGATAATGCCCTTGTACCGATTAATTGAGTGCCCGCATTTCATCGAGCACAACATGAATCAAGAAAAGAATTTCTTTGCTTACAAATTGGACTTATCAAAAGCTTATGATAGAGTGGATTGGGATTTTTTGAGGAAAGTGATGCAAAGGTAGGGTTTCTCTCATCGTTGGGTGGACTGGATAATGTCATGTCTCACCTCGGTGAGGTACAAGGTAAAATTTAATGGTACCCTCCTGGATTCATTTTCGCCTTCTCGGGTCCTCCGGCAAGGTGATCCCCTATCTCCATTTCTGTTTCTATTAGTTGTTGATGGTCTCTTAACTCTCCTACAATGTGAGGTTAACTCTAATGGCATCGAACCTATGAAGATATGTCGACGAGCACCTGGAGTCTCTCACCTTCTATTTGCAGATGATAGCCTTCTATTTTTAATGCAAAACAACACCAAGCTGTGAGGGTGAAGGAAATCCTAGACCTGTATGCCTCGAGTACTGGACAACTGATCAACCCAAATAAATGCTCTATCTTCTTTGGTGAATATTGTCCTTTGTAGCAAAGGAATGAAGTAAAGGAAGTGCTGAGTATTACGCAAGAATTGTTTGAGCCAAAATACCTAGGTTTACCTACTCCTGAAGGGCGCATGCATAAAGGTAAATTTGAGAGCCTGCAAGCAAAATTGGCAAGGTGCCTTATTGAATGGGATGAAAATCATAAATCACAAGCGGCAAAGGAGTTTCTTATCAAAGCCGTGGCCCAAGCTATTCCCCTCTATGTCATGAGAGTTTTTAAGTTGCCCCTTGGCCTTGCGATGAGCTAACCAAGTTAATTTGGAGATATTGGTGGGGAGCAGAGAATGGAAAGAGGAAGACACATTTGATTGGTTGGGACAGTAAGCTCAGGCCAAAGTCACAGCGAGGCGTGGGCTTCCGTGATATGCGTCTTTTTAATCAAGCTCTTCTAGCAAAATAGGCGTGGTGCCTTTTCCGATTTCCTAACACCCTTTGCACTCAGATCCTAAAGACCAAATATTACCCTAACGGTGTTCTAATTGATACTGTCTTCAAGGAAACGGTTCACCCATGTGGCGTGCCTTCGAGCATGGACTAGAGCTGCTGAAGCTTGGCGTCATATGGCGAGTGGGAAATGGTGTCCAAATACGAGCCTGAAGGGATCCATTGATACCTCGCGAAGGGAATCAACACCCTCAGTCAGTACATGGCAGATGTCTCTTGCGTTGGGAGCATATTTCCTTAACCCTAATGGCACCTGGAACAAAGAGCTAATACAGCAATACTTTGACTATGATGAGGCAGAGGTGATCCTCCAAATTCAACGGTCGAAGCGAAATGAAGCATATTTCATAGCTTGGCAACCAGATAAGCGAGAGATGTTCACAGTTAAAAACTCTTTGCATTGAATATAAAAATGCAAAACCAAAATTGGGGTGCTGCTACTCTGAGACCTGATGGGGTGCGACCTCTCTGGAAGGTGATATGGAAAAACGTGCCACGCCCAAGGTTAAAATTCTCACGTGGAAGATATGTCGTAATGCCTTGGCCACTCAAATAAACATGGCCAGACGTGATATGGCTACCTCCAACCTATGCCAAATTTGTAGACAAGAGGCTGAAGATACTTTCCATGTTTTTATGCGCTGCCCCTATGCTCGATCCTTGTGGCTTGCAATGAAGTGTGGGATTTGCTGAATGATGATATTATCAGACCCACTGATGCGGAATGGCTTCTCAGATCACTGAACGAAATAATAGAAAACCATAGAGTAAGTATGATGATAACACTCTGGCGCATTTGGCATAACCATAAATGCGATCATGCATGAAAAACCGTGTCCAAGTATAGAAGGTTCCCGACGGTTCCTGATGAGCTACCTGAATTCTTTGTTGATTATAAAAAAGTTCCCTGCTGCATCGGTGGAGAAAGGCAAAATGGTTGTAGATCAGACAATTGGATTCCATTCAAAGCATGCTAGTGGGGAGGGGCAACAGAGAAGTAAGAAGACTTGGAAAGCACCCTTCACTACCGGAAAATCTGCCTTTTCCGTGTGCCGACCCGTTGCCGTGGGTCGATGCACGGCACTAAAACCTATGCCGTGAGCCAGCAGGTCCAGCTCACGGCAAAACAAACGCTCACGGCGTATCTAAACGCAGCACACGGTGAAAGTTCAGCCCACGGTAGACTGCGGCAGAAACTCACGGTAAAACAGTGCACACGGCGAAATAAGCGAGAAGCACACGGCAGATCAGAACCCACGGCAAACTGTTGCTCTGGTCCCACATTCGCGGCCGGTCTAACGGCTCGGCCTGACGGACGCCATTTGCCGTGAACTTTACAGTCACGCACGGTAAACTGTTGAATTTGCAATTTCCCGCCATCGTGGCAAATATTGCCTCGCAAATTTAAAATTATCACCGCGCAAATATTTAAAATTTGGAATATGTCAGTACCCACTATTTGCCGTGAGCTTTCCAGAAAGGCACACGGCATAGACACATTTTGCCGTGTGCTTTGGTGGCCGGCACACGGCAAACCCTTTATTCTGCATATTTCTCCTATTATTTCTGCACATTTATTGCACCTACGATCCATATATTAGTTTATTTTTACCCATATATCATAGGTCCCCATGTAAGTTTTTGAGGGATTTTGGCGCCTCTGGGGCATTCCCCCCTTGAAACACTGGTCTGCGGGCCCACCGGCATGCCGCTGTGTGGGCCCACTAGCCCACCGGTGTGCCGCCGTCCGAAAATTGTCCATGGTTGCATCGCAATCAGAAGAAAGGGAAACACACGAAGAAAACTCAGAAGACTAGATAGGGATCAGAACTTGTGTATCTCAATATGGAAATCACTTTCCCATTTATTTTTGTGTAATGATGTTACTGTATGTATGGAAATCACTTTACGCAACATTGTTAGAGGAGATGGATTCTTTCACGGGCTTGCAGGGAAATTTTTCCGAGGCGGAGCTTCCAAAGATGCCGTAGGGCGTGAGCACCAACGACATCTTCGAGAAGCTCCACCACGGGAGATTTCCCAACCCTTTACGCAACATTGTTAGAGGAGATGGATTCTTTCACGGGCTTGCAGGAAAAAAATTCTGAGGCGGAGCTTCCGAAGATGCCGTAGGGCGTGAGCACCAACGACATCTTCGAGAAGCTCCGCCACGGGAGATTTCCCAACCCTTTACCCAACACAGTTAGAGGAGATGGATTCTTTCACGGGCTTGCAGGGAAATTTTTCTGAGGCGGAGCTTCCGAAGATGCCGTAGGGCGTGAGCACCAACGACATCTTCGAGAAGCTCCGCCATGGGAGATTTCCCAACCCTTTTCCCAACACTGTTAGAGGAGATGGATTCTTTCATTGGCTTGCAGGGAAATTTTTCCGAGGCGGAGCTTCCGAAGATGCCGTAGGGCGTGAGCACCAATGACATCTTCGAGAAGCTCCGCCACGGGAGATTTCCCAACCCTTTACCCAACACTGTTAGAGGAGATGGAGTCTTTCATTGGCTTGCAGGGAAATTTTTCCGAGGCGGAGCTTTTGAAGATGCCGTAGGGCGTGAGCACCAACGACATCTTCGAGAAGCTCCGCCACGGGAGATTTCGCAACCCTTTACCCAACACTGTTAGAGGAGATGGAGTCTTTCACGGGCTTGCGGGGAAATTTTTCTGAGGCGGAGCTTCCGAATATGCCGTAGGGCATGAGCACCAACGACATCTTCGAGAAGCTCCGCCATGGGAGATTTCTCAACCCTTTACCCAACACTGTTAGAGGAGACGGAGTCTTTCACGGGCTTGCAGGGAAATTTTTCTGAGGCGGAGTGATACGTCCAAAACGTATCTACTTTGCCAAACACTTTTGCTATTGTTTCTCCTCTAATTTGTGAGTTTTGAATACAACTAACACGGACTGACGCAATTTTCAGCAGAATTGCTCTGGTGTCTCGTTTTTGTGCAGAAATCCAACTTTCAGTAAAAATTCGGGAAAAATCATGAAAAATCCTATTTCACCAGAAGACCCACGGAGCCAGAAGACAGGAGGGAGAAGAGGCTCGAGGGGCCGTCACGCATAGGTGGCGCGGCCCATCCCTGGCCGCGCCACCCTGGCGTGAGGGGGCCCCAGCACCCCTCTCGGCCGCCCCTCTCGCCTACATATACCCCCTGACGACATAATATCAGGGAGACGACGTTTTTCCCAGATAGACTTCCGCTGCGCCGCCGCCATCAGAAACCGCGATTCGGAACCAGAAACTCCGTTCTGGCACCCTGTCGGGATGGGGACTCAGAGGAGATCTTCATCACCATCACCACCGACGCTCCTCCATCGACCATCCATGACTTCCCCATCCATGTGTGAGTAATTCCCCCGCTGTAGGTGAGGGGATGGTAGGGATTGGATGAGATTGTTCATGTAATTTGATATGAGATTGATAGGGCATAGTGCCTAGTATCTTTATTTAGTGCCTATGACATTGTTGCAACTTGTTGTGCTTAATGCTTGTCACTTTGGGCCCGAGTGCCATGATTTCAAATCTGAACATGTTATTATTTCTATGATGATACTTGTTATTTATGGTCTTACCTACAAGTTGTATACACATATTGTTGTCCGGAACCCGAGGCCCCAAAGTGACAGAAATTGGGATAACCGGAGGGGATGGCTATGATGTGAGGATCACATGTGTTCACCGAGTGCTAATGCTTTGCTCCGGTACTCTATTAAAAGGAGTACCTTAATTACCAGTAGTTTCCCTTCAGGCCCTGCTGCAACAGGCTGGTAGGACAAAAGATGTTGTGCAAGTTTCTCCTTGCGAGCACGCACGACTATATACGGAACACATGCCTATGATTGTTTGTACTAGGATGCTTTATCATTATTTATTTGCAATGCCTTTGTCTCATTGATTTCATGAATTATCTTATCCATGTAACGTCCGTAATCCATCCCTATGCCTACAGTATTTGTTCCTACTGTTTACAACTGTTACTATTACCGCTGCTATTTTACTATTGCTGTTACTGTTTCACTACTGTCACCACTATAAAACTGTTGCTACTGATAAACCACTGGGAGCAAGACTGTTTCCAGGTGCAGCTGAATTGACAACTCATCTGTTAAGGCTTACATATATTCTTTGGCTCCCCTTGTGTCGAATCAATAAATTTGGGTAATACTTCCCTCGAAGACTGTTGCGATCCCCTATACTTGTGGGTCATCAAGACTATTTTTTGGCGCCGTTGCCGGGGAGCATAGCTTTATTTGTAAGTTCACTTGGTATTCATATTGTTCGCTACAATCCTTTCATCATGGGTAAGCCTCGTGATGGAAAAGTTCCTATGTTGCCATCCACTACAAGAAGAGGTACGACTCTCAACACCTCTGTTGCTCTTGATTCACCATCTGTTATGAGTAAGTTGCTTACACCACCACATCCACACGCTACTGCTACTACTTCTGCTGAGATTGAAAATGCCACTGATAATTTAGATGATGCTTCTACTGTGCTTGATGAGAGTGGTTCACTAGGTTCCTTTTTAGATGCTAGTATTGCTAGAGCTAAGTTAGGAAACACCACTGTTACACCTGTTAGTTCACCTGAGTCTAGGGAATGTCCTAGTGATGATTATGATGATGATGCTTATATTGATCTTAATGATGATTTTATTGCTGAAGCACGTGCTGCTCGTAATGCTGGTAATGTTAAAGAACTTCTTGCAAGACGTTCTGTTAGATATAATTTGTCTCCTGATCCTAAGTTTGCTGCTTCTCCCATAAATATTAGAGACAAGGATTATGATTTCTCTTTGGATATATCTTACATATCTATTGTTGAGAAAACTCCTTTTTGTGGTATTAAAGATGAGAGTGCTATGGAGCACATGAATGAGCTTTCTACTTTGAGTAATTTGTTTTCTGATGATATTAAGCTCCGCACTTACTTTGTTGCTAAGATTTTTCCTTTCTCATTGAAAGATGCTGCTAAAACTTGGTTTAATAGCTTGTCTCTTGGATCTCTTACTAGTCCTATTGCTTTGGTTAATGCTTTCTTTCAGAAATATTTTCCTGCTAGTGCTCAACATGCTGCTGTGCAGAAAATCTTTGATTTTGAACCGGGAAAAGGAGAGATATTGCCTGAATCTTGGACAAGGTTTTGTTCTTTAATTAGAGCTTTGCCTAAAGAACCATTGCCTAAAAATGAACTCCTTGATATATTTTATAATGGACTAACGGATGAATCTAAGTCATATTTGGATAGTTGTGCTGGTTGTGTTTTCAGGGAAAGAACTCCGGCTGAAGCTGAAGAATTAATGGCTAAAATAAGCCGGAATCATGATGATTGGACTTTAGTTGAGCCAACACCAGCACCCACCCCTGCGCCATCTATAGAGCCTACGCCGAAGAAGAGAGGGATGATTGAATTAAATGATGAAGTTATGAAGGAAGCTAAGAAATCTCTTAAGGAGAAAGGTATTAAGGCCGAAGATGTGAAGAATTTACCTCCTATTGAAGAATTATGTAAGCCAATCCCTCGCTCATCTACTATTGAGGTACACTCTCTCCAACGCTTTGATGAAAGAGATATTCCTTATACTAAACCTCCTGATCAATGCTTAGATGAATTTGACAATTTTATTGTTAAGCAAGAAAATTTTAATAGAATGGTGCATAACCATTTGTTGGAAAATTCTAGAGCTATTAACAAGTTGCAGGATATTGTGGAGAGAACTGCCAATGATGTGAAGATACTTGCTAAACATTTTCAAATGGTTCAAACACAAATTGATCAGCTTACCAAGGTGCAAAAAGACTTGCTAGTTAATGCCGCAAGAGAGAAGCAAGCATGTGAAATACGCACAAGAAGTGGCGCTGCTACTCAAGATCCATTATATCCTGAAGGACATCCTAAGAGCGTCGAGCAAGATTCTCAACGAACCGCAAGTGATGATATTCCTTCTAAGAAGAAGAAGAACCATAAAACAACTGCAGAATCCTCTGATGCAGGTAAAGATCCTAACAGTGTTTCTATTTCTGATGCTGAAACTGAACCAGGAGATGCTTCCGATAAAGAAGAAGTTGAAGAAGAACCGGAGAAGATTGACAAGAATGCAAAGTACACCAAAGAAGACTTCATTGCCAACAAGCATGGTAAAGAGAGAGAACCTTGGGTACAGAAACCAATGCCTTTTCCTAGTAAGAAACACAAGTCCAAGGAAGAAGAACACTACAACAGGTTTTGTGAATGGATGAGACCTTTATTTTTGCAAATTCCTTTAACTGATGCTATTAGAATGCCTCCTTATGCAAAGTACATGAAAGATATTGTCACTAACAAAAGGAAAATTCCTAGTGAGGAAATTTCCACTTGCTAACTATTCTTTTGATGGTAAAGTTCCAGAGAAGCTTGGAGATCCAGGTATACCAACTATTCCTTGCTCCATTAAAAATAACTATGTTAGAACTGCTTTATGTGATTTGGGAGCTGGAGTTAGTGTCATGCCTTTTTCCCTCTATAAGAGACTTGATTTAGAAAAATTGGTATCAACTGATATATCTTTGCAGATGGCTGATAAGTCTACTACTATTCCTATTGGTATATGTGAAAATGTTCCTGTTCAAGTTGCTAACAGTTGTTTAATATTAACTGATTTTGTTGTGTTGGAAATGCCTGAAGATGATAACATGTCTATTATTCTTGGGAGACCTTTTCTAAACACCGCAGGTGCTGTTATTAATTGCAATCAAGGAAAAGTCACTTTTAATGTTAATGACAAAGAGTATACGGTTTATTTTCCCAAGAAGATTGATAGGAAGCATGCTCTAAATTCAATCAAGCATGTTGAGACTATCAAAGTTGGTCAAATTATTTGTTTAGAGCGAAAGCCCAAGGAAGAATATCAAATTGTTATGGTTGGGGCTATACCTATCAAAGTTGAGGTAACATAAGCATAAAGTGAAGTGCAAAGTTTTGCCTCATATAAAGTTAGTTTGCTAACAAGACTTGATCAACCTTGTTAACAAAGTGATTTTGTATGAACGAAACTTCGTTTTCACCGCATCCACTACACCTCACTTGTATTTACTTTCATCAAATTTTATTCCTTCAGTTTAGTTGCATGATTAAGAGTATCTCAGAGCTGCTGCTTGCTTAGTTTTGATTTGCTTGAAATCATTTTATCGTCGTTTTTCTGAGTTTTTATCGATGTGCCCATTTCTGAAAAATCCTCGAAAATAAAGTTTCTCGAAAAATTCCAGAAAATTCTTTATAAATTTTTATGTCAAAAATGGGGCAGAGAGACACCTGGGAGGCACCAGGTGGGGCTGCCATGCCACCTCACACATAGGTGGCGCGGCCCAGCCCTGGCCGCGCCACCCAGGTGTGAGAGGGCTCCACCTGGCCCCTCACTTATCTCTTCTTCCCCAGCTCTTTCTCTCTCCCAAAAACAACGACACACTCAGCTGAAACCCGAGTTCTTGCTGTTCTTCACCTCAATTTTTTGATCTCCTTGTTCAGCCCAACATTTCTGCTGAAATTTGGAACATTTGTTCTCCGAGAAGGGAGATGGACAACTTCACATATGGAGAAGTGTTTCAAAGTGATGCACCAAGGTCATCAAGGCCCTCAAGATCCACTGCTCAATATAGGATGTCTTATAATGAGGATCTCATGTCACCAAACCTTGAAGGGGACGATGGAGATGCACATCCATCCACCTTCCCTTGTATTAACTTTTTGAGTGATGCAGGGATTCTTGATGATTTCTTGCTCCTTATTAACAGGGTTGGGTTGACTGCTTACATGACAGATGAAAGTGACCAATATGCTATGCTTACAAAGATTTTCGTTGAAAGTTTTAAATTTACTAACGCTCATTACAATCCTTCCGTTGCATTTAAGATTTATGATAAGTCTATCACCATGCCTTTGGGGAGGTTTTGTTCTATTTTAGGTATTCCCATGTTTGGAACGGCCAAGAGGATACAAAATCACCCCGCTGATTTGTTGGAGCTTTACCGAGGGGTGACCAATGATGATGACCGCACCGCACAGCGTGGCAAGATAAGAAATATTCAGCTCCCAGCTATTAGATATTTTACTTACTATCTTGCAACTAGTGTACTTGGTAGAGAAAACACTAGCAATATCTCCAACTATCATTTAGCTTTTCTAGCTACCGCTCTTGATGTTGGTAGGAAGTATAACCTTGGTGCTGTTATTGCTCGTCACCTAGCCGCTAGGGGACCTATTTATGGAGGTATTATTGTCGCGCGCATTGTTGCTGAGCTAGGACTTTCTATTGCTCCTAATGATGTATTGTTGGCTCCACAGAAGCTTGATCTTGCTGCTATGAAACTCCATCATTTTGTTACTGCTAACTCTTGTGCAGGGAAATTAGTTTACAGGATGTTATTTATTGATGGAGAGGAAATGGAAATTCCCTTGCCTCAGCCTAACTTGTTCAGCATTCACATGAGGCCATGGTCGCGCACGAAGGTGGAGTTGGACGATCAGCTTAGGCTGCTTGGTTTCAATATCCAACACGGCGCGGTGGTCCAGGAGGAAGAGGAGGAGCCGGCCTATCACTTCACCACGTACCACTCCGGGGCATCCTCAAACTTATATCAAGACGATGGTGCTTCTTCGTCACACTACGGAGGCGCCACCTCATGGCCAAGTTGGCCGAGTTGGGATTGATCTCCACTTAGGCCAAAAGCCTAAGCTTGGGGGGAGGTACGCCGACGTTTCACTCATCTATATATCATATTTTGTCGGACCTTTGTATATCCATGTTTCACTTTCTTTATTGTTCTAAGTTCCTACTTCTGCTTTCCAAAACATAAAAAGACCAAAAATATTTCCATTGTTTCTCTCTATTTGGTTCTTTAGTTTTCTACCTTTGGTTTGCTTTACTTGCTATTTTCGGTTTGCTACTTGAAAAAATCCAAAAATATTTTGCTTTGTTTGCTATTTTCTTCTGCTTTTGTTTCAAAAATCGAAAACACAAAAATATTTGTTGTTCTTCTTCGGTTTTGTAAAGTTTGGTGCAGAGTTCAGTCTCCCGTTACTCCATTGGAGCTTGGTATTCACTTTATATTATTCAAGCCACACAAGTGAAGAGCAATAATGACAATATATGACAATCCGAGATGTGGTAAGAGGCTGGTATGAACTCTATTTGTTTTCATTTTTGTACATATACTCATCTATGTGGACATGCTTAGTCGGTTCATGTAAGGTATATGTCATCTAATGGATGCTTTGTAGTTCTTGCTTTCATATGATTAGTTTCAATTTACTATTAGCCTGTAGCATGTCATGTAGACGCTTACATGCTTTGTTTTATTCATATTATGGTACGTTATTGTGGTATCCTCCTCTGAAAGCTTCATTTGAATCAACTTGGCACAGGCTCAAGCATGCATATGACTGAACAAAAAGTCAATTAAGCCTCGATGATCTAAATTGCCTCAGAGTTCTGTTGCCTGTCAAAACCCACCGGCGAGCAGCGACGAGCAACACGAAGAGCCGGGAGGCTCCCAGGACTGCTGGTGGGCCCTGGTCCCTCGGTCAACGGCCCGCAAAACTTCGGCACACGTCCTGGCTGATGCGAGGGCGTGCCACCTGATCTATACCTGATCAGGAAGGTGATGGATTGCTTCGATTGGTTTCCTGCATGGCAGACACGCAAACATTAAATACGAGCCTCGATCGGCTCTCAGGTTTCCCTGTGAATCGGCTCAGGTAGCCGATGGTCCCATGGATCTGCATTGGATCTACAATAACATGGGGTTTTGCTTTATCAAAACAAGTCAAATCGATCTACGACAGTTTAACGCTTTCACCACATAACTGGAACATCCCACGCGTAATTGAGCCTGGTAGATACGAAAGATAACAGAAAACTAACCCTAGAGGAGGCCAAAAAGCCAACGTAGAGTCAATTCCCGGAACAACTCCTCTCGAATTGGCAAACCGTATCCTTACGTACTACTGGATCGTTCAACCCGTTTGTGAGGCCTAACCATGCGGATATTAAACTAATCCTTGGAGAACAAGGAACAACTATGACAGATTGAATCAACGGAATAAAGATCAAGCAAGATGCTGCCCTTACACCCAAGGTAGGTGCAAAGGCAGCGAGATCTCAATGGGCAGCATGACTAAGCAAACATGAACAAAAAGCACCGATGCTAGCCCAAACAGATCTATGATAACAGTATTACTCGCCATCAACAAGGCTTCAGTACGAGCAACACCAAATAACATATAAGCATATGCTGCCTAGATCGCGAGATGCGATCTAGGCAGCACGACGCTTACCTGAAAGAAACCCTCGAGACAAGGGGTGGCGATGCGCCGAGATTGTGTTTGTTGTGAACGTCGTCGTCCTCCTTTCTCAATAACCCTAGGTACATATTTATAGTCCGGAGACTTTCTATCTTTGGAATAAACCTAAACGTAATCTAACTCTTGTTTAAACCGAAACGTACTCTATCATAATTATACAGATACACGGGCAATTAGCCCAAATCTACGCGCAAGGCCGATCCAGCCTCCAAGCCCATCTTGATTACGGCCCACTCCCTTATCTGGCCAAAATATGGCGATAACACATGCCCCCCTGGTTTTGGCAATAATAATTCCAAAACCACTCTGTTTTTTCTTCATCGGGTCACGCGTTGCAGAGCAGAACCGTCATATCGCCTCCTCATCATGATGCCTTGCCTTCTCAACTTCTCCGCAGAGAGCAGAGCTGACCTGCCCGATCCTATCACCAGTCAGAGGTGTTATTCTTTCTTCGATGCTCTGACCATCCCAATTCCTAACAACCTCATTTTCGCTTCATCAACCGATGGTTTTGAGGACTGGTGGTCGATGTGGAAGACTCATGCCTTCAGGAGAGCTCTGGGACCATTGCTGGAACAGGTCGATGCTGAATATGACATCCCTGTAGAACAGGTACTGCTACTTGTGGCTTTTCTTGATGCAGCTCACGATGATTCTTTTAATATCCTGCTCTATCTCCTTGCAGCAACAAGATGGTCCAGAACCTACCAACGAGGATGGCTCCCCCTTCGAATTCCTCCCACCGGCTCCAGTGGTCCTTTTCTGCAAAAACTCGCCACCTTTGAAACAAGTCGTGATGCAGAACCAGCCGATATCACCAAAATCGGCTTCCAAGAGCCAAGCAACTTCCGGGTCAGCTGCCCCCCGAGTTCCAACTAAAACAAGAACGGCGGTGAGGAAGATAGTGGCCAAGAAAACTTCGAGGCGCCGGAGCCCCTCTCCAGAGAGCTCGCACGTACGCTGAATCATGCCTTGGTTGATCTCATTTATCTTTGTAAACATGCTCGTGCTTACCAACTCTCCCTTTCTTACAGGTCTCCATCGAAGACACCTCCAGCGAGGAAACACCATCCAACCGAGGAAATTCAAGCTCACCAGACTCTGAGAGAACCACCACACCGAGCCAGCCAGATGTGCCACCATCGGCTTCCAGGAAAGGGCCTGTTCCTGAACCTGTTGCCCCCCGGGCATCAGTCGAGGCGGGGCAAGCTGTGAGCCCCAAGAGGGCTCGCAAGGGACTACAAACTTCTTCTCCGAGCCAGGAGGCTTCGCAAGTAATTATCCTCCATACTCTTACCACTCCCTTTTTATGCCGATTCATTGCTATTCACATCGGCTAAGCACCTTTCATGCAGACGAAGGACACTCCTAGTGGGAAAGTCGGGGAAGTGTCGATGCCCTCCGCAAGCCTGGATCTAGTAATCCCTGAAGGTATAGATAAAACGGTTGCCAATCTGGCCAAGCCATCAGCAACAACACACGAGCCGATTGTCTCGCCATCGGCTTTCCCCCTGATCTCAGGAGAGGTATGTTCGCTTCTTTCGACTCATCCTTCCCTGTTTGATGCATACTGACGCCACTTCTGCCTGCCAGGGTTGTGATATCTCAGGCTTGCTGACGTTCGACCCTGAATCCATCGAACCAGCTCCCTCTGTCGCCAACGATGAACCACGAGCAAGCGCTGTTCTACCTCAATTCCAGCGTCTCAAAGCCTTGCTATCTTCCCCAATCGAGAAGTTGGTCGAGGGTTCTGACGAGGTGAAGAGTGTTCTTGACGAAATCAAGGACCAACTCCCGGTAGCATTGCAGGTGAAGCTTTGGCCAGTTGTGACTCTGTCTTTCTACGGGTCAAGGGTGAAATTGGCTCGTGAGAGGATCAATCTACGCCACGCCCAACTCCCACTGAAGGCCGATATTGCAGCAAAATGTCAGCGGCTTAATGAGAAAAAGGCGTCTCTGGATGCCAAAACTGACACCTCTGTCAGCACCACCGAGCTTGCATCCTTAAAAAAGGAATTGGAAGATCTCGAAGAGAAGGTCCGGGCGACTAAAAAGCTCATTCATGACAAGGAAGTATTCATCGCCCGCTCCCAAGACGAAGCAGAAGGCCTCAAAGCTCAACTGAAGACTGATCTGGCAGAAATACGTGCCCTGAGCAAGCAGCTAGTAACAGGCAAGGACGATGATGACGAAGCCG
This sequence comes from Dactylis glomerata, assembly GCA_007115705.1. Lineage (NCBI taxonomy): Eukaryota > Viridiplantae > Streptophyta > Magnoliopsida > Poales > Poaceae > Dactylis > Dactylis glomerata. The sequence goes on along the minus strand of QXEO01001032.1, from coordinate 558,988 downwards.
AGATCGCCGAGGTGGATCGTGTCCGTGCTGACGCCCTCCATGCCTTCGAGGCATTCCTTCAGTAGCTTATTCATGTAACCTGATACTTGCTCGTAACAGTCTGAACCTCGAGAGTCGATGGCTTTTTATTTGGCCGATTTCATGTATCGGCCCCCATGTTTCACTGGATATATTTTTTTTTACTGGCCGATTTCATGTATCGGCCCCCATATTTCACTGTCCATCATCCCACATGCTTGGGAAATATTTCTTGAGATGCTGACCGTTGACAGCCACTGGGAATTTCACACCGTCCAGCTCCTCAAGCATGTACGCGTTGCCCCTTAAAACTTGGTCGACCCTGTATGGCCCGTGCCAATTTGGAGACCATTTACCGTATGCTGCATCCTTAGTTCCCAATGGTAATACAGCTTCCCATACCAGATCCCCAACGTAGAACTCCTTTGGTCTCACCTTCTTATTATATGCACGAGCTACCTTGGCTTTGTTCTCTTTAATCTTCTCAAGCGACCACAGCCTAAGTTCAGTTAAATCCTCAACACTGTCACTTATCAGGGCTGCATATTCTTCAGTTGTTAGATCGTTCTGAAAAGTGACACGTCTCGATCCAGCCGTAATCTCCCATGGCAATACGGCTCCTAGTCCATAGACTAGATGGTATGGCGAGGTCTTTATCGCTCCATGACATGACATGCGATAAGCCCACAAAGCTTCTGACAAAACCTCGTGCCAACGCCTAGGGTGCTCGTCGATTTTTCTCTTGATCAGCTTGATAAGGCTCTGATTGGATGCTTCAGCTTGCCCATTTGCTTGAGCATAATATGGAGATGATCGGATCAGCTTAATTCCTGCGTCCTCGCAGAACTCTCTAAACTCGTGAGAAACAAAGACCGAACCTCCATCGGTCGTGATAGTTTGGGGAATCCCGAATCTATGAATGACATGTTCTTTCACGAAATTGATAACATCCTTCGAGCTTACTGACTTCATAGGGACGGCTTCCACCCACTTAGTGAAATAATCCGTAATGGCCAAAATCCACATGTGGCCTTTGCTTGATGGAGGATTGATCTTGCCAATCATATCCATGCCCCAACCTCGGAATGGCCAAGGCTTGATGATGGGGTTCATCGCTGATGCAGGTACCATCTGAATCCTCCCGAATTTCTGACATGCTTGACACCCTTTATAGTACTTAAAACAATCCTCAAGCATGGTGGGCCAATAAAACCCTGATCGCCTGATCAACCATTTCATCTTGTGAGCCGATTGGTGAGTTCCACAGGCGCCTTCGTGTACCTCGTGTAGAAGCCGATTTGCCTCGGCTGGCCCTAGACATTTGAGCAATAGCCCTTCCAGAGTCCTGTAGAACATGTCATCCCCAATAAGCACATACTTCATGGCCTTGTACCTTATCCGTTTAGGTGCCCCCCGAGCCGAATCTTTCAAGTAATTGAAAATATCGGCTCTCCAGTCGTCCGTCTCCAGGAACTGTACCTGAACATCAGTTCCACCTGCTATGTCCTTGTAGCCTGAAGCCATTTGTGCGAGATCATTTGCCTCGGTATTCTGCGATCGTGGGATCTAGTTAAAGTTTAAGTACCTGAACTGTGCCATCAGCTCCCGGCATTGCAACCATAATGGGAAGAGTGACTCGCTCTCACACTTGTATTCATCCGTGAGTTGGGAAATCACCAATTTGGAGTCTCCAAAAAGTTCCACTGCTTCTGCTCCGGCTTCAATGAGCAACTCCATTCCCTTGCGTATTGCCTCATACTCAGCGACATTGTTGGTGCAAGGGGCAGATAGCCTGATGGAAAAAGAATATGTTGCCCCCCGGGGCGACACGAGCAGAACGCCGATGCCGCAACCATCATCACAAGCCGATCCATCGAAAAACATAGCCCATGCACGTACAGACAGTGCTGCTATATCAGTGTCGATTCGTTCAGCAATAAGATCGGCCAACGCCTGTCCCTTAACCGCTTTGGCGGGTTGATACCGGATATCAAATTCCGATAGCGCAAACATCCATTTGCCGAGTCGGCCTTTCAACACAGGGGCCGACAGCATATGTTTTATGACATCTGATTTGCATATGATGATAATCTCTGCTGACAGCAAGATGTGTCGCAGCTTGGTGCAGGTGAAAAATAGGCAGAGACATAACTTCTCGATCTCAGGATATCTCGTCTCTGCATCCAGCATCCTTCTGCTGATGTAAAACACAACTTGCTCCAGACCATCATAAACTTGTACCACCACCGAGGCGATGGACATGTCAGCCACCGACAAGTAAATGTAGAACGGCCTATCCTGCTGCGGTGGAACCAACACTGGCGGCTTCGTTAGATATTCTTTGATCTCGTCGAAGGCTCGTTGCTGTTCTGTCCCCCAGCGGAACTCCTCATCAGATTTAATTTTCACCAGTCCCATGAACGGCTCTATTCTTCCGGACAGATTGGAGATGAACCTTCTAACGAAGTTGATTTTGCCGATGAGACACTGCAGTTCTTTCTTCGTGGTAGGCGGCTTCATTGTTCGCACTGCCTCCTGACTTTTCAGGCCGATCTCGATTCCGCGTTCATGGACCAAGAAACCCAAGAACTGACCGGCCGTCACACCGAAGGCACACTTCTTTGGATTCATCCGTAGTCCGAATTTTCTGGTTCGGTCCAGGACACATCGCAGATCGTCCAAGTGTCCTTGCACTGAAGCAGACTTGACTACCACGTCATCGATATAAATCTCCACCAGCTTGCCGATCAGATCATGGAAAATGTAATTCATGGCTCTTTGGTATGTGGCGCCGGCATTCTTCAGTCCAAATGTCATGACTACATATTCAAACAACCCCACCGAACCTGGGACTCTGAATGCAGTCTTGTGTATATCTTCTGGAGCCATAAAAATTTGATTGTAACCGGCATTGCCATCCATAAAGCTCAAGACCTTATGACCAGCAGCTGCGTTGATCAATGTCTCTGCTACCGGCATCGGATATTCATCCTTTGGAGTGGCTCTATTGAGATCCCGAAAATCTATGGCAACACGCCATCGGCCATCCTTTTTCTCTACAGGTACGATACTAGAAATCCACTCAGCATACCTGCATGGCCTGATGAACCCAGCTTTCAACATTTTCTCGATCTCTTTCTTGACTTCCTCTAAAATTTCGGCCTTCATCTGTCGTGCTCGCTGCTGGAATGGCCGAAACCCTTTTTTAAGCGGGAGCCGATGCTCAATGATGCTCCTGTCTAACCCGGGCATCTCCGTATAGTCCCAGGCAAAGCAATCTGGATATTCTTTCAACAAAGCTATCATCGGACCCCGGAGATTCGGATCTAACTTTTTGCTGATAAATGTCGGTCGTGGCTTATCCCCAGGACCGATGTCAATCTCCTCTAGCTCATCAGCGGATGTAAACCCATACCCCAGCTTTCCGTCACCTACTAAATCGATGCTGAACACAGGCAAAAAGTTTGGTGAGGATAACAAAGATAGTTTGGGCCGATTGCCGGAATCGGCCCCCTTTGTGATTGCATTACCCAAGGAAGGTTTACACCTTATTTGTGCTCTACAATGGTAGGGAATCTCCCTACTACGACTACATGACATGCTTGTCGTAAGATCACTGCCTTTTATTTTTTGTGGCCGATCGCAGGGATCGGCCTTACCACGCACAATCGTGGGCTTTGCTACTCTGTCAGGCCAGTGGATAAGACCAGCCTCACCCCGTTTTTTGTAGCTTCAATGCGCTCACAGCCGTCTAGACTGACTCCAGAGATCGGCTCTTGGTCTTCTGCATCCCAAATGTTCATGCCAGCTAATGAGATCTCGATCGAATCATCTGCATGAATGACCTCCACTTCATCTCCATCCCACTGTATCAGGCATTGGTGCATCGTGGATGGAATGCAGCAGTTAGCGTGAATCCAATCCCTTCCCAGCAAGACAGCGTAGGTGCTTTTGCTGTCAACAATGAAGAACGACGTAGGGATGGTTTTTCTACCCACGGTCAGATCCACGTTCAGAACGCCTTGCGTTTCTGAAGCTTGGCCGTTGAAGTCGCTTAGCGTGACGTTAGTTTTGATCAGATCTGCAGTGGAGTGTCCCAAACGCCGCAGCATGGAGTATGGCATTATATTGACTGCCGCTCCGGTGTCAACCAACATCTTGCGGACAGGCTGCCCATTGATATAACCTCTCAGGTACAGGGCTTTCAGATGTTTGTAGCTCTTCTCCCGTGGCTTTTCAAAGATGACCGGCCGTGGGCCGCAGTCAAACTGTGCTACTGGTAATTCTTCGGTTCTTGGAGCGCAAAACTCTGACGGAAGCATGAACACCATGTTCGTGCCAGCCGATGTTTCCGCATCGGCTTTTACTGGTTTGGGGCGCCATTCTTTCTTTTTTGGACGGGCCTCCGTCTCCAAGGTTCGCTGAATTTTCACGGCCAGATCAGGCCGGGCTTTCCTTAAAGTGTGGAGGTACTGCGCTTCGGCTTCCTCCAAGCTACGTAGCCTCTGAACTCTACGCTTTTGGGAGTGTCTGAGTCCATCGGGACACCACCTTGGCCGGTGATATCTATCGTCTTCTTCATCCTCTGACTCCTCGAGATCTTCTGCTCGAGATGACTCCTCTTGTCCGTTCTGAGGCCGGAGAGGCCCTAGACGCTTGAACACTGAAACTGGACCTGTGTAATCCTTCTGCTGTCCACATTCCGGGCAGTTGTCGACTGTAGGCAATCGGCTCATTCCCGCATCCCAACAGTACTTGAAGAAAGGACAATCCCAATGTTTATCCACGCCTTCCTTTTCGTTTGACCTTCCCCTAGCGCGGAGCTCGTATCCTCCATCATATCTATCATGCCGACGATATCTCCCATCGTAGGCGTCGGTCCGACGATCTCTTTCATCATCACTGTCGTACTGCCGACGTCGGTCATACTGACACTCATACTTGTTAAGGAGATGCGTGGAGTGTGGCTTCTGATATCGCACGCTTCTCACTTGTTCCTCAGTTATATACCGCCTATCATCATAACGGGGCCGGTCGCGTGGACCGGCCTCTTCCTTTCCTTTGCCCCGAAAGTGGCTGCTTTCCTCCTTGTACTTGCCATGGTGGTACACAGGCCCTGCCATGTTAATATCGAACGAGAAATCTCGCTGACGCCTCATGGAGTGGCTGTGCTCTACCATGTTGATGCCAGGAAACGGGTTTGTGTCCACTTTCATGGCGAACTGCCCAAGGATCAGACGGCCCTGTTCTATCGCCGTTTGGATCTGCCGACGTAGCTCTTTGCAATCATTGGTGGTGTGGGTGAACGAGTGATGCCACTTGCAGTATGATCTCCCGTTCATCTCTTGCGCCGTAGGGATTTTATGGCCTTCGGGTAACTTCAGCTGCTTTTCCTTCAGCAGTAAATCGAATATCTGCTCAGCTTTGCTTACATCGAAGTCGAACCCTTTTGCAGGCCCTTGCTGTTTCACCCATTTGCAGGACACAGGATCTGCCCCCCGAGCCCATTCAGCCACGGCTATCTCCTGGTCTTCTACAAGATCCTCTTCTTCTGCATCGACCAGGCCTATCGGACGTTTGAACTTGTCTTGGTACAACTCAGGGTGGCGCTGCTCATACATTGTCAGTTTCTGGACCATGTGCGCCAATGAATTGTATTCTACTTGGAAAGCCAGATCCTTGATCGGTGCTGAGAGACCCAACACGGCCAGCTCGACTGCTTCTTTCTCAGTTAAACGAGCCGAATAACATCGGTTTTTGACAGTCCTGAAATGCTGAATATACTCAGCTACCGTTTCTCCCCGCTTCTGCCGCACCTGCGCCAGATCGGCAATGCCAGCCTCGGTAGCTTCTGAATGATACTGAATATGGAACTGTTCTTCCAGCTGCTTCCAGGTCCGGATCGAATCTGGTGGCAACGAGGTGTACCACCCAAAAGCTGGTCCTGTCAGAGATTGCGCAAAGAACCTTACGCGTAACTGATCTGATGCCGAGATCATGCCTAACTGTGCCAAATATCGGCTCACGTGCTCGATCGAGCTAGACCCTTCTGAACCATTAAATTTTGAGAACTCAGGGAGCCGATACTTGGGTGGAAGCGGAATCAGATCATACTCGTTGGGGTACGGCTTGGAATAGCCGATTGTTCTCCTCTTCGGCACGAAGCCGAACTGGTCTCTCAAGATGGTACTGATTTGCTCCACCGTTTGAGCTGCAGGGGCTAAATTCTCATGACTCGTCCCGGTGGCATACTTAGCTAGCCACGCCTGTTTATCAGTGTCCATCCCGGACGTCCCTGCTCCTGAAATCCCTACTCCAGAAACACCTGCTCCAGAAATCCCTGCGGTTGCAATCTGGTTCGTGCGCGTCAGGCTGTTGCAGTCCGGCACGTATGTGCACACATATCCATGTGGGACTTCCTTAGGTGGTTCAAACAGGAATTGGTAATCGCCAGGATCACCTCCAATCTTGTAGACGACGTACGCCGGTGACCCCGGTGGCTCCGGAGCTGCAAGCGTGAATGGTAGCTGTGGCCTGGTCTGGAGCGGTCTTTCTCCCTGGTGAGTCCCTAGGGTAGGCCCCGACGGAGAGTACTGGTGTTTCATGATCTCCTGAACCACGCGAACCGCGATGCGCTCGAAAGCGTTCACCAGGCTCTCAGAATGGCGGTGAAGAGAATGAGCCACCATGTAATTGACTTCCTGTCGCAGAGCTCTGGTGCGATCCTCTGAAGGAACAGACAGATCCACCTCATCGAGAGCGCCTTCGGGTGAGAACCCTTTCCACCTGATGCCATGCTTACGGGTCCTCTCAAAAGAGCCGAGGAGATCGGCTTCGAAGAGAGCTTTGATATCATCATACCTCTTCTTGTGCTCATCAGACAGATCGTCGTACGTGACTGGTCTGTCCCCCATCGTAGCGTCAGATGTTGATGCAGATGTTGTTGAAGGTCCCACCGGGCGTGCCAGAATGTGTTGCCTGTCAAAACCCACCGGCGAGCAGCGACGAGCAACACGAAGAGCCGGGAGGCTCCCAGGACTGCTGGTGGGCCCTGGTCCCTCGGTCAACGGCCCGCAAAACTCCGGCACACGTCCTGGCTGATGCGAGGGCGTGCCACCTGATCTATACCTGATCAGGAAGGTGATGGATTGCTTCGATTGGTTTCCTGCATGGCAGACACGCAAACATTAAATACGAGCCTCGATCGGCTCTCAGGTTTCCCTGTGAATCGGCTCAGGTAGCCGATGGTCCCATGGATCTGCATTGGATCTACAATAACATGGGGTTTTGCTTTATCAAAACAAGTCAAATCGATCTACGACAGTTTAACGCTTTCACCACATAACTGGAACATCCCACGCGTAATTGAGCCTGGTAGATACGAAAGATAACAGAAAACTAACCCTAGAGGAGGCCAAAAAACCAACGTAGAGTCAATTCCCGGAACAACTCCTCTCGAATTGGCAAACCGTATCCTTACGTACTACTGGATCGTTCAACCCGTTTGTGAGGCCTAACCATGCGGATATTAAACTAATCCTTGGAGAACAAGGAACAACTATGACAGATTGAATCAACGGAATAAAGATCAAGCAAGATGCTGCCCTTACACCCAAGGTAGGTGCAAAGGCAGCGAGATCTCAATGGGCAGCATGACTAAGCAAACATGAACAAAAAGCACCGATGCTAGCCCAAACAGATCTATGATAACAGTATTACTCGCCATCAACAAGGCTTCAGTACGAGCAACACCAAATAACATATAAGCATATGCTGCCTAGATCGCGAGATGCGATCTAGGCAGCACGACGCTTACCTGAAAGAAACCCTCGAGACAAGGGGTGGCGATGCGCCGAGATTGTGTTTGTTGTGAATGTCGTCGTCCTCCTTTCTCAATAACCCTAGGTACATATTTATAGTCCGGAGACTTTCTATCTTTGGAATAAACCTAAACGTAATCTAACTCTTGTTTAAACCGAAACGTACTCTATCATAATTATACAGATACATGGGCAATTAGCCCAAATCTACGCGCAAGGCCGATCCAGCCTCCAAGCCCATCTTGATTACGGCCCACTCCCTTATCTGGCCAAAATATGGCGATAACAAGTTCTTGTATCATTTTTATGCCTATATTAATTTTGTTTTGTCGCAAGCATGATTATGACAGTTATTGCTCTCTCGATTGTCGCTTCCCAGTCTTTTGCTAGCCTTCACTTGTACTGAGTATGAGCTCTACTCGTGCATCCAATTACCAAAAACCAAGTCTTCCAAAGAGTCCACTATAAATTCCTATGCATGGTATTTGTAAGACATTCCAAGTAAATTTTCATGTGCTACCTTTCAAAACTTTCAACTACTTCTCATTTTGTGCCACTGTTTTTAGCTCATGGGGACGTAGTGGTCGGAATTGCTATCTTCCATATTAAATTAAGTACCCCTCGACTAGGCAGCTTCATCTGCTCGTCATTAATTTTGCAAGGGAGCTGGTCAGACCATTATAATCTTAATTCTAAAAGAAAGAAAGAAAAAAGGCACTCCTCCAAAGGAATGTGAAAGTTGGTGGGCACCCGATGGAATCGGTTAGCCATGGTTTGAGAAAGGAAAAAGGTGGGGAGGAGTGCCAAAGCTTTATAAAAGAGCACCAATGTGCCAAATTTCAAAGAACTCGGAACCGCTCTCACTTGTTTATTATGGAAGATAGCAAGTTCCCATTGCTAGTCGTTGACATAAAACAACCACCTCTCAAAATAAATTTTTATCTCTGGTTTACAAATGAAAAGCTCTAGCACATGTTAAATCACTGCTTCCCTCTGCGAAGGGCCATTCGTTTACTTTTATGTTGAGTCTTCATTTTCTAACTTTTAAGCACTTCTTGAGAGCATAGCTGTTATTCTTAGTGTAATGTGCTTGTCTCAGAACACGGTTAATTGTGGTATAACTTTGATGCTTGTATCTTTGATATTTCTACTTCTAGTCTTCCCTTGGACTTCAGAGGTGCCTCAGCATTTATGTTTTGCTCCACAAATAAAGGCAAGCTGGATACTACTCTTTCATATCATTTATGCATATTGCAATCTTGTAGCTTCTCATGTACATGTTACTTGTTATTAGTGCATTGACACTCTTTCATAGCCTGCTTGACTATGAGGTGACATTAGTTGCATATTTCTTATTATGAATTGCCTGAGTACTTGATCACATAGTTAGTATATATACATCATATGAACAAATGTGTTCGTGAAAGTTTCTTTTATCGCTCTCAGTTGTTAACTGAATTGCTTGAGGACAAGCAAATAGCTAAGCTTGGGGGGAGTTGATACGTCCAAAACGTATCTACTTTCCCGAACACTTTTGCTATTGTTTCTCCTCTAATTTGTGAGTTTTGAATACAACTAACACAGACTGACGCTGTTTTCAGCAGAATTGCTCTGGTGTCTCGTTTTTGTGCAGAAATCCAACTTTCAGTAAAAATTCGGGAAAAATCATGAAAAATCCTATTTCACCAGAAGACCCACGGAGCCAGAAGACAGGAGGGAGAAGAGGCTCGAGGGGCCGTCACGCATAGGTGGCGCGGCCCAGCCCTGGCCGCGCCACCCTGGCGTGAGGGGGCCCCAGCACCCCTCTCGGCCTCCCCTCTCGCCTACATATACCCCCTGACGACATAATATCAGGGAGACGACGTTTTTCCCAGATAGACTTCCGCTGCGCCGCCGCCATCAGAAACCGCGATTTGGAACCAAAAACTCCGTTCTGGCACCCTGCCGGGACGGGGACTCGGAGGAGATCTTCATCACCATCACCACCGACGCTCCTCCATCGACCATCCATGACTCCCCCATCCATGTGTGAGTAATTCCCCTGCTGTAGGTGAGGGGATGGTAGGGATTGGATGAGATTGTTCATGTAATTTGATATGAGATTGATAGGGCATAATGCCTAGTATCTTTATTTAGTGCTTATGACATTGTTGCAACTTGTTGTGCTTAATGCTTGTCACTTTGGGCCCGAGTGCCATGATTTCAGATCTGAACATGTTATTATTTCTATGATGATACTTGTTGTTTATGGTCTTACCTACAAGTTGTATACACATATTGTTGTCCGGAACCCGAGGCCCCAAAGTGACAGAAATTGGGATAACCGGAGGGGATGGCTATGATGTGAGGATCACATGTGTTCACCGAGTGCTAATGCTTTGCTGCGGTACTCTATTAAAAGGAGTACCTTAATTACCAGTAGTTTCCCTTGAGGCCCTGCTGCAACAGGCTGGTAGGACAAAAGATGTCGTGCAAGTTTCTCCTTGCGAGCACGTACGACTATATACGGAACACATGCCTATGATTGTTTGTACTAGGATGCTTTATCATTATTTATTTGCAATGCCTTTGTCTCATTGATTTCATGAATTATCTTATCCATGCAACGCCCGTAATCCATCCCTATGCCTACAGTATTTGTTCCTACTGTTTACAACTGTTACTATTACCGCTGCTATTTTACTATTGCTGTTACTGTTTCACTACTGTCACCACTATAAAACTGTTGCTAGTGATAAAGCACTGCGAGCAAGACTGTTTCCAAGTGCAGCTGAATTGACAACTCATCTGTTAAGGCTTACATATATTCTTTGGCTCCCCTTGTGTCGAATCAATTAATTTGGGTAATACTTCCCTCGAAGACTGTTGCGATCCCCTATACTTGTGGGTCATCACGGAGCTTCCGAAGATGCCGTAGGGCGTGAGCACCAACGACATCTTCGAGAAGCTCCACCACGGGAGATTTCCCAACCCTTTACCCAACACTGTTAGAGGAGACGGAGTCTTTCACGAGCTTGCAGGGAAATTTTTCCGAGGCGGAGCTTTCGAAGATGCCGTAGGGCATGAGCACCAACGACATCTTCGAGAAGCTCCGCCACGGAGATTTCCCAACCCTTTACCCAACACTGTTAGAGGAGACGGAGTCTTTCACGGGCTTGCAGGGAAATTTTTCCGAGGCGGAGCTTCCGAAGATGCCGTAGGGCGTGAGCACCAACGACATCTTCGAGAAGCTCCGCCACGGGAGATTTCCCAACCCTTTACCCAACACTGTTAGACGAGATGGAGTCTTTCACGGGCTTGCAGGGAAATTTTTCCGAGGCGGAGCTTCCGAAGATGCCATAGGGCGTGAGCACCAATGACATCTTCGAGAAGCTCCGCCACGGGAGATTTCCTAGCCCTGTCCTCCATCCATGGGGATGAAACTCTCCTGTACTTCTAGGTTGGCTTGTTGAGCTGCTTGCCATGGCATATCGATGCTCCTTTTATAGGCACGGCGCCGCTTCTACATTGTCTTGTTTCTCCGACAAGGCATCGTGCTCTACATGCTTTATCTCATCGAGCAGTGCATCCACCCACGCGTACTTATCCTGCCGACAACTTTCCACCGCTTCGAGAAGTGCATCCAGCCACACGTCCTTATCCTGCCGACAACTTTCCACCGCTTCGAGCAGTGCATCCACCCACGCGTCCTTATCCTGCCGACAACTTTCCACCGCTTCCCGCCTCCGTCTTCCCGCCATTTTTCTTCCTGCGCTTTCCACCGCTTCCCGCCTCCCGCCTATTTTCTTCCCGCGCTTTCCACCGCTTCCCGCCTCCCGCCTATTTTCCACCGCTTGCCACCTATTTTCTTCCCGCGCTTTCCACCGCTTCCCGCCTCCGTCTTCCTGCCATTTTTTCACTATATATATGTAGGCTTGGCCTCCATTTACATATCACATCTAGACTCATATCTGCAAACCTCATCACTCTCTCCCATGGCTTCCATCGTATCTCTAACCCCCCAGGAGGCGGAGGCGCTTTGCGCCTCAAACTACCCCTGCCCGCCGGGCTACCGCGTCCCCACCGGCTGGATGCTGAGCGTCGGAGGCATACCGGTCCCTCCTGACCCTATAGGTGTGGCGCGCCAGATGGCCATCATGAACCACTACTACTTCGAGCTCACGCTAGAGCAGCGGAGGAATCCCCAGTGGCATCCCAACTACAGCCCGACTTGGGACGGCTTCTTCATCAATCGGCGTGAGAGTGCGCTTGCTAGGCACGAGGAGGACGGCCCGCCTCATTCAAACTTCAACGAGGTCGGCCGTCGGCTGTGGTGGTGCGGCCGGACTCTCCAGAGCGTCATGGCCTACCGTGGCCCCCGCCTGCGCTACCCTCAGTCTCAGCCCACGCGTGCTCACCCGCCGAGGGTTGACTACCGCGACCCCGATGCCAGCGACGACGACGTCGGCGACTACGACGACTACAGCGGTTATGTTTATAGGGCTAGGCACGACTATGACTAAATCACTCCAACATTCGAAAACAAGTTCGGCCGATTGTGACTTAATCTGGCCATGTATCTTAATTTTCAGTTGAGATATGTACTTTAATTCCAGTTCAATCGTTTTCCCGCCCTTTTCTTCCCGCCCTTTTCCTCCCGCCCTTTTCCTCCCTCCCTTTGTCTTGTTTTCCTGCCCTTTTCTTCCCGCCCTGTTCCTCTTGCCCTTTTCTTCCCGCCCTTTTCCTCCCGCCCTTTTCTTTCCGCCCTTTTCCTCCCGCCCTCTTCTTCCCGCCCGTTTCCTCCCACGGACGTAGCGTGCCGCCGTGCCAACCCTGGCTAGTAATATTAAGAACCAGGGTACAAAGCAATAGAAGGCCGTTGAAAATACGTGCAAATATGTCATATATATAGTGTAACAGAAACAGCAACAGAAAAATCAAAAGAAAAATAAAAAATCCTTTGGTACCGGTTGGTGGAGAGAACCGGTACCAAAGGTTAAACAGCAAAAGAAAAATCAGAAGAAAAATAGAAAAACACCTTTGGTACCGGTTGGTGTAGTGAACCGGTACCAAAGGTCACCTTTCGTACCGATTGAAGAAATCCAGGGGGTAGACCGCGCGGGTGCACCGGGCTAGGGTTTCACCGTAGATCGCGCTTCGGGGGCTATGCATCGCATGAAGCTTTGCTTCCCATGTACATATGACATAACTAAAGGAAAACAAACACACTAGCCCACCGGCGTGCCGCCGTCCGAAGAAATCCAGGTGGTAGACCGCGCGGGTGCAGTGGGCTAGGGTTTCGCCGTAGATCGGGCTTCAGGGGCTATGCATCGCATGAAGCTTTGCTTCCCATCTACATATGACCTAACGAAAGGCAATCAAACACACTAGCCCACAGGGGGGTAGACCATGGGTGAAAAAATGGGACTCCGCACCGTCTGGCCGCGAGCGGGAGTTTTCATGCGCCGTCATTTCATGCGGGTCCCGAATCGGACATAACTAATTAAAAAAATCAAAAAAATGTGAAACCTTCGTGAGGCATCATTTTATGTGACCTAGAAGTCAGAAAAAAATTCAAACCTAAGGTACGGCAATATGCTAGTGCAACACATGAAGTGCATTATATTGGCTGATGTTGGGTGGGTACTTTGCCGTGTGCTGAGGGTTAAACACACGGCAAAGAACACATTTTTGTGCACACAGCCGTGTGCTGGCACACGGCAAAGAAGTTGGCCTAGGAAACCAATATTTAAAATTTGCAATCTGGCAATACTTCCACACTTTGCCGTCGGCTCTCCACAGGAGCACACGGCATAGACAAGCTTTGCCGTGTGCTTTTGCTTGAGGCCCACGGCAAAACCTTTATTCTGCACATTCTCTTATTTTTTCTGCATATTTATTGCACCGAGGATCCATATATTAGTTTATTTTCACCATTATATCATAGGTCCCTATGTAAGTTTTTGAGGGATTTCGGCGCCTCCCGGGGCATTCCCTCATGAAACACTGGTCTCTGCGGGCTCACCGGCAGGGGTTGATGTCTACGCACTTCTATTCTTGTAGACACTTGTTGGGCCTCCAAGTGCAGAGGTTTGTAGAGCAGCAGCAAGTTTCCCTTAAGTGGATCACCCAAGGCTTATCGAACTCAGGGAGGAAGAGGTCAAAGCTATCCCTCTCAAGCAACCCTGCAATTACGATACAGAAAGTCTCTTGTGTCCCCAACACACCCAATACACTTGTCAGATGTATAGGTGCACTAGTTCGGCAAAGAGATAGTGAAATACAAGTAGTAGTGATGATTATAAGTAGCAAATGTGGTCTGAAATAAATATCGCTGCGAGCAAACATGTAACAAAACAGCAAGTAAACGGTGTGCAATGCTTGGAAACAAGGCCTAGGGATCATACTTTCACTAGTGGAAACACTCCCAACAAATATAACATAATTGAACAAATAAACAACTTCTCTTCACTATGGTACTCTGAATTACTCTCCTATTGAACAACACTAATCATTGCGTAGGGCTACGAAGCACTCCTTAAAGTTCATCAAGTACTTGACAAACACCACTCATAGAGATATTCAAATCAGATCACAACTCAAGATAGATATTATTGCAACTTAGACCAAGTAATAACACGGTGCACACACTGTCAACATTACACCATGAAAGGAGGAATAGATCACTTCAATACTATCATAGCGATAATTATTCTCATAATCCATAAAAGATCACAATCGTAGCCTAGACCAAGTACCACCATGATGCACGCACTGTCACCGTTACACCATGGCAGGAGGAATAGATTACTTTAATAATACTACTAGAGTACACATAATATCTGAATAATAACATCTACTTGTTCAACATAATACAAAGCTCACGATCACATAAAGATCACATCATGGGAGAGAGAGGTGAACCACATAGCTACCGGTAGAGCCCTTAGCCCCGGGGATGAACTACTCCCTCCTCATCATAGGAGACAGCAAGGTTGATGGAGATGGCGGTGAGGTCGATGGAGACGGCGGAGACGGCGATGGAGACCGATGGAGATGGCTCCGGGGGCACTTCCCCGTCCCGGCAGGGTGCCGGAACAGAGACTTCTGTCCCCCAAAATTTGTCTTTGACGGTGGCGGAGCTGCGGAACTGTTCTTGGAAAAACGTCGACTCCTTTAGGGTTTTCCGTCCCGAGGCTTTATATAGGCGAAGGGACGTCGTCAGGAGTGGCCCCAGGCCTCCTCACACCTAGGCGGCGCAGCCAGGGCCTGGGCCGCGCCAGCCTAGTGTGAGGCTGGCATGTGGCCCCTCTCCTTCGCCTCTTCGGATCTCTGGAAGCTTCCGGGCAAAATAAGACTTCAGGAACTTGTTTCGTCCAATTCCGAGAATATTTCCTGTGTATCACTTCTGAAACACAAAAACAGCAGAAAACAGAGAACTGGCACTGTGGCATCTTGTCAATAGGTTAGTTCCGGAAATCGCATAAAAACGCCACGAAGTATAACAAAACACAAGGCAAATGGTGTAAAAACAAGCATGGAGCATCAAAAATTATAGATACGTTTGAGACGTATCAGCATCCCCAAGCTTAACTCCTGCTCGTCCTCGAGTAGGTAAGTGATAACAAAAGAAATAATTTTTGAGGTGACATGCACCTACACAATCTTGATCATATATGTAAGCATTGTGAGCTGGGATCATAAGAACTTAAAACATGGGCATGAAAGATATAATCTTGATAATAAGAACTTAGCAACCATGTTGTAAACATGCAAATGAACACAAACAAAAGATCATGAAAATGAAACAATAAAAGTCAAACGTGTGTTCGAATCATAAGGAAAAACATACAAGTGGTTTTCAGCTTGTCCTTAAAAGAGAGCAAAACATAAATGCATAGGACACCTTCAAGTTTAAGAGGGCGACTAGATACAAATAATTTGAGAACAAGTGAAACCAACAATATGAATCAATCAATGAAAACTTTGGGACAATGCACATTATACTAAGAATGACAACTATGCTCTCTTAATGGTGCATAAAGATAGAAGGTGGTGACTCAACAAAAAAGTAAAAGAAAGGCCCTTCGCAGAGGGAAGCAGTGATTAAACATGTGCTAGAGCTTTTCATTTGTAAAACAGAGAGATAAAAATTGGTTTTGAGAGGTGGTTGTCTTTGTCAACGACTGGCAATGGGGTTCTTACTATCTTCCATACAAAAATAAAGCAAGTTTTTGAGAGAGAGATTGGCACTTTTGTGCTCTTTTATAAAGCTTGGCACTCCTCCCCACCTTTTTTTTCCTTTCTCAAACCATGGCTAACCGATTCCATCGGGTGCCCACCAACATTCACATAACATGGAGGAGTGACTTTTTTCTTTTATTTTTTTTCTCTTTTTTTTCTTTTTGGAATAAGATAATATGGAAGATAGCAAATCCGACCACTACGCCCCCATGAGCTGAAAACAGTGTCACAAATTGAGAAGTATTTTGAAGGTTTTTTTTAAAGGTAGCACATGAAAATTTACTTGGAATGGCTTGCAAATACCATGCATAGGAATTTATAGTGGACACAATGGCAAACTTGGTTTTTAGGAGTTGGATGCACGAGTAGAGCTCATACTCAGTACAAAATGAGGGCTAGCAAAAGACTGGGAGCGACCAACTAAGAGAGCAATAACGGCCATAATCATGCATAGCGACAAAGCGACATTAAAAGAAGCATAAGATGGCATCAAAAGTCAAAAACTAAATGATCATAGAGGCTATTGGCAACTTTGTAAGAGTCTAACATGTGTGAGCATGCGCCAAGTCAACCCAAATAAAGCATCAAGGAGAAAACCAAAATAATGCTTCCATACAATAAAAACAACGCATAATTTTTTCAAAGGCTCATTAAGCAATCTCAGTTATTTGAGACAAGTCATGCTACAGCAAAACCACTAAGCATACTATCAAAAAGACATCAAGCACGGCATGCAAAAGCCTAAGCCGCAGTCTATAGAAGCTCCTTCTTGTACCACTTTTTTGCATAAAACTTTTTCTCTTTTCCAACACCATTCGAACTTTTTATAAACACCTCTTTTGATGAAAACCAATAAAGATCAGAGGCAAAAATACACCTTGATGAAAAGATATAACAAGATCTGAACACAAATCAAGGTGAAAAACAAAGGCTAAACGCAGTAGCAGAAAAAGAGAATACTCGTTGAACGATAAGAGTGAAAACTAGAGTGTTCTTGGCAAATGAAAAGCGAGTTCATCTCCTCCAAAAGAAACATGATGTGATCTAACAATTTATTGCAGCAAAGTAAACTAAACTAATACTGAAAACAAAAACAACTGACGCTCCAAGAAAAACACATAGTGCATGAAGCAATAAAAATATAGTGTCTTGAAAGGTGACCTGATTTTTGCCGATGAAGAAGGGGTGCCTCGGGGGCATCCCCAAGCTTTTATGCTTGTACTTCTTGGATATTTCTTGGGGTGCCATGGGCATCCCCAAGCTTGAGCTTTTGTCCATTCTTCATCTCATCTCATCATTCTCCAATCCTACACTTGAAAACTTACTTCATACAAAACTAAACACAATTCTATTAGCAACATTAGTGTAAGCATAGTAATGAATCAACCCTTTTTGCTTCAGGTTTCAACACAAAACCACCACATATAAAGTATAAACTACTGTAGCAACTTCCCCAAAAGTTCCGTGATCAAAAGAATTCAAAAAGAAAGCGATAAAGCGGCAAACACAAATATTGGCAGAAATCTGTCAAAACAGAACAGCTGATAAAGGTCGAATTTTTAGAGGGTTTTCTGTTACTCAAATCAAAAAGTGTTCAACTAATTAAAGTTTGGATATAACCTGGGGCATATGCACAAGAAATCGCAGGTCCAAAAGATATACAGAGAATTTTCACGAATTTTTACGGTGCAGCACCGAAAACTGTTTCAGGACAGCAACATCCCCAAATCTTACCTCACTCAAATTAGAGGCTTCTCTTGGCACAACAACGAAATAAAAAAGATAAGGAGCGGTTATTACAGTAGTAATAACTTCCAAGACTCAAATAAAATAAAAAGTACTGAAAATAAACAATGGGTTATCTCCCAAGAGTGCTTTTCTTTAACGCCTTTGAGCTAGGCGCAGTAGTTTGCAAAGATGCTCATGTGGGCGCCATATAAGAGCTTGAAGCAATAGAGATGTAACAACTCAGAATTTGTAACCCAACTCTTATTAAATAAAGAGTCAAAAATTGGACCCAAATAAAACTTTTTCTTCAATATTGCATGCACACATGCATTCTCTTTATTTGTATTTCTATGATTTTATGTGTGTTCTTTTGCTTGAGCATTGGTTAAACAATTCTAAGTGAACCAAGAGAAACAACTAAGAAAGACATTAGGAACCAAAAGAACCAAAAATAAAAATAGGTAAGAAAGAGATAAAGTTAATATGATCTAGAAACTGTTAATGACTACACCACTTTGAGCCCTTAGATTAAGAAATCTACAGCTCACCTGCAGGTTTAACCTTTTAGTTGAGCTTAACCAAGTTATGGACTAACTCAACCAACAAAGAGCTACCAAAAATTCAAATTGGAACATCACTCAAACTTGAGCCAAAGTTTGAATCTGAAACAGCAACTATACTCAAATTTGAAATATAAATTTTTGCAAAACTCATTATTTCTCCAGAACAAAAATATGCCTGGGTACCTTATCCAATATGATGAGCACCCAAAGTGGCAAATTTGAAAAATTCGAATTTTTAGTTCTTGTAAGCATTTCGTCGAACACCTGCAGAAGAAAATCAAACCAAATCCAACTTCACTGTGCTGCACTGTGCTAGCTCGCTGCAGCCCTGTTGCCATGCCTCTGGACGGTGCCCTGGTCGAACCCAGTTCCCTCTGCCCCGACCCAAGCCCTGGAAGAAGGAGGAGAAGAGAAGCCAGCACCCCAGGACCCCCGCTCTTCTTCCCAGCAGCCTGCACGTCGACGACCACCCTGCCCTCGCCAGAGGAGACCTACAGGACCCCGCGGCCGACCCAGCAACCCCCCAGCACGCAAGCATGGCCGCCGTGGCCGGAGAGGCCGTCGCACGCCGCCAGGACCCCCGTGCAGTGAAGCTTTTGGTCGCCTGGTTCCTCGTCGCCTCGGCCTATATAAACCCCCGGCGATCAAACGAAGCAACGCACCGCACTCCCCTCTACCTCCCAGACATCGCCGCTTACTCCCTCGTGCCCTAGTTCGCCGTCGCCAACCCCGCCGGCGCAGTACTGGACGGGCGGAGCGCCGCCGCGTCCGACCACTTGGAGGCCAGCTTCTGCAGGGAATCGGAGGAGGAGGAGCACCGCAGCCGATCCCGAGCGTCGCCGTCGAGTTTCGTTTCCTCTACGCCTCGCCCTCGCCGTCGAACACTCACCTCTGCGCGCAGGTGAGCCCCCGCTGTGACTGAGGAAGAAGATGATCGTGAACCGTTAGATCGAGATCGGACGATAACTTACCGATTCGGGTTTTGAATTAGGTCTGACGTCGTGGCCCCACCTGTCAGTACCGATTTTTATTCCCCCGCCCCGCAGCAAAACGTTTTCTGGGCCGGCCCGTTCGGGGTCTGCTCAGGCTTGGCCCGTTTGGTTAGAAATCAACCCGATTCGTTTTTAATTAATTCCCGCCCTTTTTCTTTTATTTCAAAACTGTTTCAAATGGTATTTTCAAACTTAAATTCCTAGAGTTTTATAAGTCCAAATTTAGCAAATAAATATTCGTTGGAAAGCTTATAACATGCTCTATCCAATGGTACTGGTTAGATCTCCAAAACAGTTAAGAATAAAAATGGTTATGAATAGTGTGACCCTAGCTTGTGAATTAATGAAAGATTTCTAGAAAATTATTTAAGCCATCAATAATCATGAAAATTAAAATGTGAACTTACTAATGACCCCTCTTACTGTTAGCCAACACTAATCTACCCAAACCATATTAGTGTGACCATTTAGACCCTAACCCAAACCTATTTGTTAGCATAAAATGATAGAGCCCTAATGCACACTTAGAAGTAATTGCCCTCTTTACCCATTTCACTTAGTGGATCATTCCCACTTAAACTTGTCTTAGTAACCCCAAATCACCTCCACTGCTGCACAAGTGAACCACTTATGCTACTTAATAGAGTAACTAGCTTGCACACTTGAAGAAAAAAAAACTTAGAAGGAAAACTTACCATCCAACCCCATAGCAATGCAACCTAAGTGCTTGGTTAGCAAACAAGAATGTGTGCTTGGTGTGTTGTTGGTTTGGTGAAGTGATGGTGTGCTTTGTGTTTATTCGTTATTAGACGCTAGTGTTGCCGAGGAGGATATTGGAGGGGATTATTATTACCAAGAAGAAGAAGAAAACCCCGGACACTTTGCCAACCAAGGCAAGCCATCTTTTGATTCATACTCCCACTACCTAGTTTTAATACTGCATTCTACTTGTTTTTAGTAAATTGCATGATTGAATTGCTAGAGTAGAATGATAGAAGTAAATTGCATGATTGAATTGCTAGAGTAGAATGATAGAAGCATATTGATGTCTTGGTTATCAAGAGCATCAAGCTGAGTTTATCCAACCATAGTAGTAGTACTATCACCCAATGTAGTTGCTTAGTCGCTAATAAAAGTTGAGGCTATCTCTGGAGGAACCCCATTGGAAAGGTGGTGACTTGACATTGAAACTTGAAATGGGAGATTGCTCCTACATGATGGCTTTATGAAAGAAAATAATCTGGACTAAGAACTATGAAATGTATTTCTCAAATGACAACGAGTGATGTACATGGGTGCCAACTATACCGTACAACCACGTTACCCCTATATGGGAAGGGGCTTAATCCGTAGTTTGTTGATCTTAGTATGGGAGGTCTTGCATAAAATCTTCATGGAAGGACTCCACGGGCGGATACTTCTTGACCAAGTGGATTCCACTAACCCGGTCTCCGGGATGGGCATAACTAGAGGCGCCGGAGCGGGAAGTCCGTATCCCGGGCTCTAGGGAAGGATCCTATACTAGGATGAGCAAGTGAAAGAATTTGTTTGATTATCTGAAAGCCGCATACCTTTGTGTATAGCGAACCGTGGATTTCTCCCGGCAGATGTATCGAATCTTGTGGGTAAAGTGTACCCCTCTGCAGAGGTTTTCAAACTATTCGAATAGCCGAGTCCTCGGTCATGGACGGTTGGCAAACTCTACCTGGCTTTTGTCAAGAATAAAAAGAACAAGGGTGAACCTGGTGAATGACATGAATTTGAATTGACATGACTTGACCGGGATCTTGACACATTGAAGTTCCTCTTTAGAATGAACTTAGAGAACTAAACCTCTTTTCTACAAATGAGCATTCTTGGGAAATAAAACTAGCTTTTGCAAACCAACTTAGTGCTTAGTCCACTATACCCAACCTTGCATATCTACTTCATCTCTTCATTTATAAGATGGTTTGCGAGTGCATCCAATGTACTCACGGCTGTGTCCCTGGCTATCAACTTGGCCAGACTATGGGGAGGAATACCAGGAGGAAGGGTATGAAGAAGAGTTCCAGAACTAAGCTCGTCTCCGTGAGTCGCCAATTGCCTGTAGGGAGAAGGCATGGGCCGAAGACGGTATTTCCGCTGCTATATTGTGTTGTAATATGACTTGGTCTATATGACCATTGTATTTGAATCATCGTATTGTAATGTCTGTGGAACTGGTTACCAACTACGTTATGTATATCGCAACAATGATTCTGGGATTGCGGTGGAATACATAACGGGCACTTCGAATTTGTTATCAAATTTGAGGTCGTCACAAGTTGGTATCAGAGCCTAGGCTGACCATAGGAGACCTTAGTTAGAATGGGCGTTAAAACAAAACCTTGTTAAAAGAAAGATACAAGAACGGTTGCAAAAATTGCTTAGTCTTTCCTCTCTAGTTACAAAGTTTTATACATACTTCAGTTTTAGCTTACTTAAAATTTTGCACACTTGAGTTGATCACTAACTTGAACTAATTTAAAATTTTGTAGATGGCCCTGGTATTCACTGAGCAGTACCAGTTGGGCCAAGGTGGCAGCCTTTGTTTCGAGCGCGACCTCACCACTTTGACCTTGTTCCTGAACCGTTTGTACCCGGAGTTCAAGGGAGCCGTGCTCAATGAGCACCCGGATGGAGAGCTACGGTGGCTCATCCGAGCTAGTTGCCGTGGCAAGAAGGGGATGTTGGGTTCTCCAAGGGTCAAGTTTGAGCTTGTGGAGAACACTTGGGCCGATGGTTTGGTCCGAGCGATGCAGGAGATGCACGCCCGCTTATGCGGACTGCACGTTGAGGAGGTTCAGGGAGGACGCTTCAAGGACTTTGCTCGGCGTGATGCGGATGGGCGTCCCGCAAACATGCCCGGGCAGAATGAGCCGAGTACCTACATCGACCACATGGACTTCTTGCTGTACTCCACTCAGCAGGAGGCCGACCGTGCCCGTACTAGGGCCAACCTCGAGCACGTTGCACTGGTGGAAGCGAGAAGCACCATCAGGATTCTTGCGAAGGAACGCAAGAGCCTTCGTCGCCAGCGCGATGAGAAGGAACAGGACCTTGAGGAGTTGAAGGCCAATGTGGCGGAGTTGACTGCGTACATTGAGAGTCTTGAGGATCACCTTGGTGAGGAGGAAGGCATTGATCTCCGCAAGGAGGATAATGCCCTCATTAGTGATGAGGATGACTTCATGGAGGACCTCGACGATCCGGAGGATGGTGGTCACAATGGATTCATTGTGAGCGACGAGGAGGAAGACCCCGAGGAGCCCGCTGTTTAGGTCCGAGATCCACGTATTACCTAGCTATGAGTTCCACTTTATGATCACTTCGTGTAGGTGTGAGTTGTATTCCCCTCTCTAGTAGACGAGTCGCAATGGTTTGATGTAAACCATTTGTAATGTGTGAACTCGTATGTATGATATGTTTGATGAGTGATGAATGAAATTTGAATTTGGCCTCTAAGGCCTTAGTAAAACAAAATTGCATCATCCATGTACCTTTAAATCTTAGCAAATTAGCTTTTCCCTCTTATCTTACACACCTTATCTTCAGATGCCGCGAGCACCCCCACCCCCGAACCCGGAAATGGCCGAATTGCTAAGATTGATCATGGAAGACCGGGAAGCAGCCCGAGCTGAGCGCCAAGCCAACTTGGCCACTCTTCAGCAGTTAACCCAGATGGCAACGAACCACAACAATGGCAATGGCAATGGTGAAGGAGAAAACCATGGCAATGGAGAGCACCGATCCAAGTTAAGGAGTTTCCAGAACACCAACCCTCCTATATTCACTAAGTCTGAAGAGCCCTTAGATGCCGATGATTGGCTTCGTACTATGGAGAACAACTTGGCAGTCGCCGAAGTTGGGGAAAACGAGAAGGTCTTATACACCACCCACTATCTTGCTGGAGCGGCAAGAGCTTGGTGGGACAGCACCCGTGCCATGCAAGTCCCAGGGTATGTGATGTCGTGGGAAGAGTTCAAGAGCAAGTTTAGCAAAGCCCATGTTCCCAAGGGATTGGTAAAACGGATGAGAGATGAGTTCAGAAATCTGAAGCAAGGTTCTATGTCGGTGGTGGATTACCGTGACAAGTTCCTTACCTTGTCTAGATATGCCCCAGATGACACCAACACCACTGAGAAGAAGCAAGAAAGGTTTCTGGATGGACTTCATGATGAGATGCAATGTGTCTTGGTCAGCATTCCTTTTGCCGACCTGGAGTCATTGGTTGACTCTGCCATTCAGATGGAAGGTAAACTCAAGCAAGCTACCGAGAACCGCAAGCGCCGTATGATGTATCAAGGCAACTCGAGCAACTCGCAGAAGCCAAGGGGAAATGCACCAATGGGTTTCATCCCTAGACCAATGAGGCCGTCTGCACCTGCTCCGCGTCCCAACTATCCTAACCGCCCACCCGGCAACAACTTCAACCGTGCACCCCCAAGACCTAGTGGCAACAACTTCAACACCAATACTCCAAGGCCAAATGGCGCCCCTGTGTTACCCAAGCCTGGTGACAAGTCTGGTGTTACATGTTATGAGTGTGGACTAAAGGGGCATTACTCCAATGAGTGCCCCAAGAAGCTGAATGATGCATCCAAGACTGCTGCCCCTGCTCAGCAACAGCGTCGTGTGGGAAATGGCAAGAACTATTCACCAAGGAACCAGCCTCACTCTCGGGGCCGTCTGAATCACATGAATGTTGAAGAAGCTCAGGAAGCAACCGACGTGGTGCTTGGTATGTTCCCTGTTAACTCAGTTCTTGCAAGAGTCCTGTTTGATTCTGGAGCTTCACACTCATTTGTTACCCAATTATTCGTTGATAAAAGTGGACTTCAACCCACACCCTTGAAAGATGTCATGTCTGTGCAAATTCCCGGGTCAGTAACAAAAGCTAGTTGTACTTGCTTGGCAGTGCCCATAGAAATCCATGGGATAGCTTTCTTAGCCGATTTGATAGTGTTGGGAACCAAGGGTTTGGAAGTAGTTCTTGGTATGAATTGGATGTCTTTTCATCAAGGAGTGATAGATTGTGCCAAAAAGACCATCACCATGAAGAGTAGCAATGGAGTCATAGTCAAGCATGTGTCCGTAAAACCACCCCAAACCACCAGATATCATAAGAGTATCTCAGGACCGACTTTGGAGCAAGTCCCCATCGTCTGTGAATACCCGGATGTCTTTCCCGAGGAGTTACCCGGAATGCCACCGGATCGGGATATTGAGTTTATCATTGAGCTTATCCCCGGAACTGGATCAATAGCCCAACGACCCTATCGTATGAACCCAGCTGAATTAGTTGAGTTGAAGAAGCAATTGGATGACCTCTTGAGCAAAGGATTAATTCAACCAAGTTCTTCTGCTTGGAGATCACCCGTTCTGTTTGTGGATAAAAGTGACGGTTCTAGCCGACTGTGCACTGATTATCGCAAGCTTAACGATGTGACCATCAAGAACAAGTATCCTCTCCCGAAGATTGAAGATCTGTTTGACCAATTGACTGGAGCACGAGTATTCTCGAAGATAGATCTTAGAACTGGATACCACCAACTAAAGATCCGTGCAACGGATATCCCCAAAACAGCCTTCACTACCCGATACGGATTGTATGAGTACACCGTAATGTCATTTGGATTGACCAATGCCCCTGCTTATTTCATGAATCTCATGAATAAGGTTTTTATGGAGTTCTTGGATAAGTTTGTTGTGGTCTTCATTGACGACATTCTTATCTACTCCAAATCCGAAGAAGAGCATGCAACCCATTTGAGATTAATTCTAGAAACCCTAAGAGAGCATCAGCTGTATGCTAAGTTCAGTAAATGTGAGTTCTGGTTGAAGGAAGTTGGATTCTTAGGCCATGTGCTGTCAGCAGGAGGAATATCGGTAGATCCCAAGAAGATCAAATCAGTCCTGGAATGGGAAGCCCCTACCACTCAAACGGAAGTTAGAGGTTTCCTCGGATTAGCAGGATATTACCGCAAGTTCGTCGAAGGATTTTCCAGTATTGCCCGTCCAATGACCCAATTGTTGAAGAAGGACAAGAAGTTTGAATGGACCCCTAAGTGTGAAGAGAGTTTTCAAGAGCTCAAGAAGCGATTGGTGACCGCCCCTGTCCTAACCATGCCCGATATCACCAAGAATTTTGATGTCTATTGCGACGCTTCCAAACTTGGACTTGGTTGCGTACTGATGCAAGAAGGAAAGGTCATAGCCTACCTCTCTAGGCAGCTTAAACCTCATGAAGAGAATTATCCAACCCATGATCTAGAGTTAGCAGCCGTGGTTCTAGCTCTGAAGACTTGGAGGCATTATTTGATGGGCAACCGTTGTGAGATCTATTCTGACCACAAGAGTTTGAAGTATATATTCACCCAGAAGGAGTTGAACATGAGGCAAAGGAGATGGATAGAGTTGATCAAGGATTATGATCTGGAAATTCACTATCACCCTGGTAAGGCCAATGTAGTGGCCGATGCGTTGAGTAGAAAGCCGTGTTCGTTGAATATGAGGATCAAGGAAGAGCAACCTATGTTGCACCAAGAGTTTGAAAGATTTGGATTGGAGCTAGTCAGTCAAGGATTCCTCGCCAACCTTGAGTTTCAACCCACCTTGATGAGCCAAATCAAAGAAGCCCAGAAGGGAAATGAGAGTATTGAAGGAATCAAGCGCAGAATTGGTTCCGGCAAGGTGCCAGGATTTGAAGAAGATGATCAAGGAGTTCTTTGGTACAAAGGCCGTATTTGTGTGCCCGCTGACTCAGAATTGAAGGAAGTAATTATGAAGGAAGCCCATGAGACACCTTACTCCATCCACCCTGGTGGAACTAAGATGTACCAAGATTTGAAGGAACAATTTTGGTGGCATGGAATGAAGCGCGAGATTGCATCGTTTATATCCAAGTGTGATATCTGTCAAAGAGTCAAGGCTGAACATCGACGTCCTGCTGGTTTGCTGCAACCTTTGCAAGTCCCGGAGTGGAAGTGGGATTCTGTTGGAATGGATTTCATCACTGGATTTCCAAAGTCTAGCCGTGGAAATGACTCTATTTGGGTCATTGTGGATAGACTAACCAAAGTGGCCCACTTTATTCCTGTCAAGACCACTCATCGCTCAGATCAGCTAGCAGATCTGTATCTATCCAGAATTGTCAGTTTGCATGGAATCCCTAAAACCATAGTTTCTGATCGAGGAACCCAATTCACCTCGAGATTTTGGAAAAGCTTACATCAAGCTTTGGGAACCAAGTTAGCCTTCAGCACAGCTTACCACCCTCAGACTGATGGACAGACTGAAAGAGTAAATCAAATACTTGAAGATATGTTGAGAGCCTGTGTTCTAGCTTATGGAACGAAGTGGGAAGACTGTCTGCCTTTCGCGGAGTTTTCGTATAACAACAGTTATCAAGCCAGTTTGCAAATGGCCCCATTTGAAGCTTTGTACGGAAGAAAGTGTCGTACCCCTCTGAATTGGTCAGAAACCGGAGACAGCCAGATTTTTGGACTGGATATTCTGCAAGAAGCCGAGGAGAAAGTTCGCATGATTCGTGAATACCTCAAGTCAGCCCAATCAAGACAAAAGAGTTATGCCGACAAGAGACGTCGAGAACTGACCTTCCAGATTGGAGACTTTGTTTATCTTAGAGTATCACCTCTCAAGGGAATGCAAAGATTCCAAGTAAAAGGAAAGCTTGCCCAAGATATATTGGACCCTTCAAGATACTAGACCGCAGAGGAGAAGTGTCTTATCAGTTGGAAATGCCCCCTGAATTGTCTGAAGTACACGATGTCTTTCACGTGTCGTTACTTCGGAAATGTCTTGAAATTCCGGAGAAGCCCGAAGTCTTCAAGAATATTGATCACCGTTCTGTGGACATCAACAAGGACTTGACCTATCGTGAAATGCCGATCCGTATCCTTGAGGAAGCTTATCGAACCACTCGAACCCGAAGCATCAAATTTCTGAAAGTTCAGTGGAGTAATCACACCGAAGAGGAAGCCACTTGGGAACGAGAAGATTACCTTCAGAAAGAATTTCCCAATCTTTTCAGTTCTTAATTAGTGAATCTCGGGGACGAGATTCTTTTTAAGGGGGGAAGATTGTAACAACTCAGAATTTGTAACCCAACTCTTATTAAATAAAGAGTCAAAAATTGGACCCAAATAAAACTTTTTCTTCAATATTGCATGCACACATGCATTCTCTTTATTTGTATTTCTATGATTTTATGTGTGTTCTTTTGCTTGAGCATTGGTTAAACAATTCTAAGTGAACCAAGAGAAACAACTAAGAAAGACATTAGGAACCAAAAGAACCAAAAATAAAAATAGGTAAGAAAGAGATAAAGTTAATATGATCTAGAAACTGTTAATGACTACACCACTTTGAGCCCTTAGATTAAGAAATCTACAGCTCACCTGCAGGTTTAACCTTTTAGTTGAGCTTAACCAAGTTATGGACTAACTCAACCAACAAAGAGCTACCAAAAATTCAAATTGGAACATCACTCAAACTTGAGCCAAAGTTTGAATCTGAAACAGCAACTATACTCAAATTTGAAATATAAATTTTTGCAAAACTCATTATTTCTCCAGAACAAAAATATGCCTGGGTACCTTATCCAATATGATGAGCACCCAAAGTGGCAAATTTGAAAAATTCGAATTTTTAGTTCTTGTAAGCATTTCGTCGAACACCTGCAGAAGAAAATCAAACCAAATCCAACTTCACTGTGCTGCACTGTGCTAGCTCGCTGCAGCCCTGTTGCCATGCCTCTGGACGGTGCCCTGGTCGAACCCAGTTCCCTCTGCCCCGACCCAAGCCCTGGAAGAAGGAGGAGAAGAGAAGCCAGCACCCCAGGACCCCCGCTCTTCTTCCCAGCAGCCTGCACGTCGACGACCACCCTGCCCTCGCCAGAGGAGACCTACAGGACCCCGCGGCCGACCCAGCAACCCCCCAGCACGCAAGCATGGCCGCCGTGGCCGGAGAGGCCGTCGCACGCCGCCAGGACCCCCGTGCAGTGAAGCTTTTGGTCGCCTGGTTCCTCGTCGCCTCGGCCTATATAAACCCCCGGCGATCAAACGAAGCAACGCACCGCACTCCCCTCTACCTCCCAGACATCGCCGCTTACTCCCTCGTGCCCTAGTTCGCCGTCGCCAACCCCGCCGGCGCAGTACTGGACGGGCGGAGCGCCGCCGCGTCCGACCACTTGGAGGCCAGCTTCTGCAGGGAATCGGAGGAGGAGGAGCACCGCAGCCGATCCCGAGCGTCGCCGTCGAGTTTCGTTTCCTCTACGCCTCGCCCTCGCCGTCGAACACTCACCTCTGCGCGCAGGTGAGCCCCCGCTGTGACTGAGGAAGAAGATGATCGTGAACCGTTAGATCGAGATCGGACGATAACTTACCGATTCGGGTTTTGAATTAGGTCTGACGTCGTGGCCCCACCTGTCAGTACCGATTTTTATTCCCCCGCCCCGCAGCGAAACGTTTTCTGGGCCGGCCCGTTCGGGGTCTGCTCAGGCTTGGCCCGTTTGGTTAGAAATCAACCCGATTCGTTTTTAATTAATTCCCGCCCTTTTTCTTTTATTTCAAAACTGTTTCAAATGGTATTTTCAAACTTAAATTCCTAGAGTTTTATAAGTCCAAATTTAGCAAATAAATATTCGTTGGAAAGCTTATAACATGCTCTATCCAATGGTACTGGTTAGATCTCCAAAACAGTTAAGAATAAAAATGGTTATGAATAGTGTGACCCTAGCTTGTGAATTAATGAAAGATTTCTAGAAAATTATTTAAGCCATCAATAATCATGAAAATTAAAATGTGAACTTACTAATGACCCCTCTTACTGTTAGCCAACACTAATCTACCCAAACCATATTAGTGTGACCATTTAGACCCTAACCCAAACCTATTTGTTAGCATAAAATGATAGAGCCCTAATGCACACTTAGAAGTAATTGCCCTCTTTACCCATTTCACTTAGTGGATCATTCCCACTTAAACTTGTCTTAGTAACCCCAAATCACCTCCACTGCTGCACAAGTGAACCACTTATGCTACTTAATAGAGTAACTAGCTTGCACACTTGAAGAAAAAAAAAACTTAGAAGGAAAACTTACCATCCAACCCCATAGCAATGCAACCTAAGTGCTTGGTTAGCAAACAAGAATGTGTGCTTGGTGTGTTGTTGGTTTGGTGAAGTGATGGTGTGCTTTGTGTTTATTCGTTATTAGACGCTAGTGTTGCCGAGGAGGATATTGGAGGGGATTATTATTACCAAGAAGAAGAAGAAAACCCCGGACACTTTGCCAACCAAGGCAAGCCATCTTTTGATTCATACTCCCACTACCTAGTTTTAATACTGCATTCTACTTGTTTTTAGTAAATTGCATGATTGAATTGCTAGAGTAGAATGATAGAAGTAAATTGCATGATTGAATTGCTAGAGTAGAATGATAGAAGCATATTGATGTCTTGGTTATCAAGAGCATCAAGCTGAGTTTATCCAACCATAGTAGTAGTACTATCACCCAATGTAGTTGCTTAGTCGCTAATAAAAGTTGAGGCTATCTCTGGAGGAACCCCATTGGAAAGGTGGTGACTTGACATTGAAACTTGAAATGGGAGATTGCTCCTACATGATGGCTTTATGAAAGAAAATAATCTGGACTAAGAACTATGAAATGTATTTCTCAAATGACAACGAGTGATGTACATGGGTGCCAACTATACCGTACAACCACGTTACCCCTATATGGGAAGGGGCTTAATCCGTAGTTTGTTGATCTTAGTATGGGAGGTCTTGCATAAAATCTTCATGGAAGGACTCCACGGGCGGATACTTCTTGACCAAGTGGATTCCACTAACCCGGTCTCCGGGATGGGCATAACTAGAGGCGCCGGAGCGGGAAGTCCGTATCCCGGGCTCTAGGGAAGGATCCTATACTAGGATGAGCAAGTGAAAGAATTTGTTTGATTATCTGAAAGCCGCATACCTTTGTGTATAGCGAACCGTGGATTTCTCCCGGCAGATGTATCGAATCTTGTGGGTAAAGTGTACCCCTCTGCAGAGGTTTTCAAACTATTCGAATAGCCGAGTCCTCGGTCATGGACGGTTGGCAAACTCTACCTGGCTTTTGTCAAGAATAAAAAGAACAAGGGTGAACCTGGTGAATGACATGAATTTGAATTGACATGACTTGACCGGGATCTTGACACATTGAAGTTCCTCTTTAGAATGAACTTAGAGAACTAAACCTCTTTTCTACAAATGAGCATTCTTGGGAAATAAAACTAGCTTTTGCAAACCAACTTAGTGCTTAGTCCACTATACCCAACCTTGCATATCTACTTCATCTCTTCATTTATAAGATGGTTTGCGAGTGCATCCAATGTACTCACGGCTGTGTCCCTGGCTATCAACTTGGCCAGACTATGGGGAGGAATACCAGGAGGAAGGGTATGAAGAACAGTTCCAGAACTAAGCTCGTCTCCGTGAGTCGCCAATTGCCTGTAGGGAGAAGGCATGGGCCGAAGACGGTATTTCCGCTGCTATATTGTGTTGTAATATGACTTGGTCTATATGACCATTGTATTTGAATCATCGTATTGTAATGTCTGTGGAACTGGTTACCAACTACGTTATGTATATCGCAACAATGATTCTGGGATTGCGGTGGAATACATAACGGGCACTTCGAATTTGTTATCAAATTTGAGGTCGTCACAAGAGAGCATCAAAAAGCAAGTATGGAACATATTTAAATATAAACCACTTCCTATGAAAAATAGTCTTGTAAAGAGACAAGTCATAAGAGCGCAAAGTAAAAAGCATAGGAAGGCAAAACAAGTACAACTTCAAGAATTGCAACATAAAGAGGGGAAACTCAATATTGTTGAGATCCATCAAACCATGTTTCCCTCTCTCATAATAACTTTCAGTAGCATCATGAATAGAATTAACAATATAACTATCACGTAAAGCATCCCTACCATGAGCCACATGCATAAAAGGATTAATACTCTCCACATGAACAATAGTAGTAGGAGCAGATTCAACAGAATAATTATTCTCATCACCATAATCATCAAAGACAGGACAGGAGGCATATTGTAATCATAACTAATTTTATCCTCAATAGTAGGTGAACTGAAAATATTATACCCATCATCATAACCATTATAAACTAGAGGTTCAGTATCATCACAAGCTAGAGAACTACTATGTCGCAAAGCATATTCATCAAACATATCATCATAAGAAGGAACATGGATAGCACTAATGGTACAACAATTATTAACCTTAGAATTGGTACCAAAAAGATTTTCAATATCAAAAGTAGAGTGCTTTTCCAATCATGATCACTAACATATGTAACAGGCATGAGAACGTCATCCCAATCAGCATTATCATAATCTGTAGCAAGATCATAACGCTTAGGGGAAGATACCGTGTCCTCTCGCCTCTTACTCCTCTCCTTCTTATTCTTCTTCATACTCTTCTTACTCTCTCCTTTAGGAGGGAGAGACTTGAAGGGCATCTTCTCCACATATTCTCTAGGAGGGAAAGGCATCTTCTCCACATAATCTGGTTTGCTGACAGGAACAACAGAAGAAACTTTGGAGGATTCCTCCTCTCTATTAATAAGATTGAAACATCTATTAGTCCTGTCATAGCTTGGCAAAACATCATATTTTATAAGATCTTGTAAGTAAGTATTTGCAAGGCAATCTTTAGCACAATAGAGACGACAACCACGAAGGGTACTATTAATATCAGCATCTCTCATATCAACCAAAGAAATCTTTCTAGATATCTCTTCACAATTCAAAAACAAGGTAAGCTCATCATGCTGATTGAGAGTAATCTTATCATCACAATACAAATTTGCGGTACTCGTTCGATTAATTGGGCATTGAAAATTAAAGTGACCCTTTTCACCGCAAAATTCACAAAGAAAAGGATAAAGCTCACAAACCCTTTCACCAAGCACATCTAGATCCTTGAGCCACATACTGGTTTCTTCATTTGCGTGGGTGATGCAATAATCTTCCTTGTTGTAACTCTGTTCACAAGGTCTATGTACTCCACAAAAATTAACATGCTTATAAGAAATAGGACTTTTAGAAGTTTGAGCATGTTTATTGCAATCATCAATAACAATATCACTTTCTATGCAAGTGTCCTTAAAAGGTTCATGATACACGTCCCCATTTCCTTTAGGAACATTCATATGGGAAGCAAAGGCTTTAAAGCAATCAACCATAATTTGAGGATCAAGACCATATTTAGCACTAAGCTCTTGAAAATTAGCAGTTT